>CM062819.1:170232054-170701348 GCA_031772625.1 Pinus tabuliformis
TCCACACCTCTTGTGGAGTCTTATCCTCCAACACTAATGAAGGTGATCTCTTGACCAAGTAACATGTTGTCTCCACGTCCTCTACCCAGAATTCTTGTCCTAACCCGGCACCACTGAGCATGCTTCTTTCCCTTTCCATCAACGTCTTGTTCATTCTTTCTGCAACTCCATTTTGCTGAGGTGTATATGGAGTAGTCTTCTGTCGTGATATACCACACTTCTTACATAATTATTCAAATTCCTTACTGTAAAACTCTCCACCGTTATCTATCCTCAACACCTTTATCTTCTTCTCTGTCTGGTTTTCCACCAGAGCCTTAAATTCTTTAAACCTATCAAAGACTTCAGATTTCTTCTTAAGGAAATATATCCATGTATTCCTTGAGAAGTCATCTATAAATGATACATATTACACAAACTTACTCAGTGATGGAACCTTCATAGGTACAAACACATCACTCTACACAAGATATAATATCCGTTTCACTCTCTTACCACCAGAGGGGAACTCACATGATTTTGCTTCCCGTATACAATTTTCACATAAATCAAAATCCAGAGAGCTAATGCTCATACCTTCTACCATACCTTTACCATGAAGTATTCGAAGGCCCTTCTCTCCAATATGTCCAAGCCTTTGATGCTACAACATGGTCTTCTCTCCAGAGATCACTATATTTCTGCTCCACTTTCAAAAACCACAAAACTGTTGCACCCATCAACAACAGTGCTACCTTGCAGCTTGTACAGAGTTCCAGTCTGAACTCCCCGCATCAATACCAATTCTCCCCAAACCATCTTGCAGGTATCCTTCTCGAACACTATTTTTACACTTGCATCATCTAACTTACTTACAGAAATCAGATTTCTGGCCAATGCAGGAATATGCAGAATGCCCAAAAGTGTTCTAACCCTTCCACCTTGCAACTTCAACTTTACTTTTCCACGACCAACAATTCTAGCCTTCCTGTCGTCCCCCAAGAAGACATCACCACCATCGTATTTCTCATACTCGTAGAAGCACTCTCTATGGGGAGTGAAGTGAAAGGATGCACCTCAGTCAATCAACCATGCCTCATGATCTACATGTGTACTTGAAGAAGCCAAATCCCTTTACTTTATCAAGAGATTTAGATTTACAGGCCCTTTTGAAGTGCCCTTCCTTTCCGCATTTCCATCACACCACCTTCACAAGTTTTCCTGGAGATTTAGATCTCCCTCTAGATTTAGATCTCCGACTCGATGACTTATTTTTGTTTCTGTTCTGGGACCGTCCTTGTACAAACAAGGCATCACTATTCTGGCTCTCGATATTTTTCCATCTCATCTCCTCCGTTAGCAAGGATTAGACTATTTCATCAAAATGTAAGGCAGTTGCATTGCTACCTATTGCAATAGCCAGACTATCCCATGAATCTGGTGGAGAACCCAACAAACTAATGCACTTATCTTCATCCAAAATTTTAATATCAACAGATGCTAACTAACTTACGAAAGTATTAAATGTGTTTAGATGCTCTGTCACCGAGTCTCCATCTTTCATCCTCAGGTTACACAACTTTTTCTATAAGAACAGTTTATTCACCAGAGACTTAGAATGGTACAAAGTCCCTAACTTGTCCCACAAAGCCTTCGTCGTAGCTTCCCCTGATAAATTCAGCAATACTGAATCTGAGACACATAATTGTATTGTGCTCTTTGCCTTCTGATCCAACTTCTTCCATTCTTCATCGGACACTCCCATTGGTTTAGTACCTAGATCTATCATGATCCATTGATCTTTATCCACTAATAGATCCTCCATCTTGAGTTTCCACAACTCAAAACTCTGACCATTAAATTTCTTGATCTTTATCTTTCCACTGCTCACCATCTTCTTTTACCACCAGAATCGATCTTGCAGATCTTCCACTGAACGGGCTCTACCACAGGCCCGAGCAAAACCCCTCAGCAATAAAGGCGTCCCATTGAAGCCAAAACAACTCCAATACCAAATGTAGGTTTCAACTCCGTATAGAAATTACCTGCATACGAATTCTAAAACACAAAAAAATAAACAATGCGAGAGCATAACACATAAAACACATATACACAGAGATTTTCCCACTAGATCCAAAAACCGGGACTACCAACTTGATTTTTCATTATATTCATTTCAATGTTACAATACATATTTATACATGTCAAAGCATCCAATACCATGGACCAAAAGCCATCGCGTCCAAAACCATGGATCGAAAACCATCGCGTCCAAAACCATGGATCGAAAACCATAGGTAGGTTCGCCCATACCTAATATAGGGTCCAAAAAAAATTTTTAGGGGCACTACCCCAGACCCCATAGAGGGGGGCTACCCACCCCCCTTAAACCCCCCGGACAGGGGGGGCTTCCACCCCCTTGTGACCCCCCCACTACGCAATCAATGCAACGAAGGGGGGCCTCTGCCCCCCCTCTAACCCCCTGGTTCACTACATAGGTTATTCGTGGAAAGAATATAACACAACCCAACATTTAGAGAAATTTTATGAAGCTATCAGCTAGTATCCCTTAGTTTACTTATGACAAAGTGGTCTCTAGAGTTTTAGACTAGTTAATTATTCATTAGTATTATAATTTAGTCAAAATTAATCAAGATATGCAAGCTTAGAGTTTGTTGTAATCTGATTAGTGCTACAGGTGAGTCATAATGAATTAGGGCATGCAAGATAAACTTTTGTCACCCATTGATTCATCTACATTAAATATTTGATTTTGATAGTACTAGGATAGAATAGAGTACATTAAGAAATGTAGGTTTTAAACCTATACAGAATTACCTGCAAAACAAATTCTTAAAAGCAAAGAACTATATAATGGTGAGAACATAAAATACACATAGATATTTTCTCCTAGAACCCAAAATGGGAAAACCAAATTGATTTTTCATTATATTCTTTTCAATGTTACAATACATTATATACAAGCGAAGCATTCAAAAACCCTAATCCATTAACCATATATTAGAACATAATTGTAGTTCCCTTGATTGTGTCTACATAATACCATAGGAAAAAACCATCATACCCAAAACCATCCACGAAAACCATGCGTAAAACCATGGGTAGTTCTGCCCACCATCATTGGGTCCTCCCAACTATTCTTGTGTTCGCATAGTTTGTTTTCCGTGGGGTACTACCCTAGACCTTGTACAGAGGGCCCTACAACCCTATTGCAAACCCCTCAATAGGGGGGGCTTCCACCCTTGTACCATGCGACCCCCCCATAGCATCCAATGCATCATCACAACATTGGGGACTAGTTGTGCGAAGCATATAACACATACCCAATAAGAAAATTAATCCCCATGAAAAATAACATTTAGTATCCTAATAAACCAATAATTAAAAGTGTTAAGAATACACATACAATGTAGGGATTTTAAAAATTTACACACCTGGGTTGTTAAATTAAACTAAGCTCTAGCTGATGTTTGCTTCTTCAAACCATACATTATTAGAGGTAGTCATATTTTGGTGTTATTTCAAGAATCAAACCTCAGTTACCCCTATGTTAGGTCAAACTACTTATCACATAATATAATTGAAATCCTTTTTGCATCCTCCTCCACAAAAGAAAAATAATCGACAATAGGTGATACAACCTCAATTTCCTACTTACCATGCTCCTCTTCCAAAAAAAAAAAAAAAACTCAACATGTTTACCATAATGAAAGGGAAGATTTTATAAGCTATTTGTTTTATTTTTTTGTATATTAGGCCACATATCTCCAATCTAAAAAAAAAATCCAAATCCAAAACCATGCTTTTTTATTAAACTAAGGGTGGGAGAGGACAAACAACAATTATCTATTATTGATAATCAACCAAAATCAAAACATTCTTCCATTGAATAGGTTGTTGAGTCTCCATCGTTTCTAGAAAGAGGAAATAATCCTTTACCATTAATCAAACCTACCTCTGATATTATATGGGAGTTGAAGAATCTATGCATGAAATTTCCTTGTTCTAAGCCATTAAGGGTGTTCTTATTTACAATAATGGCAAACAAGATTTTTGTGTCAAGAGACCTACTAGGAAGAAGGATCCTAAAATTATTCATATGGTGAGTCATCTCACTAACCTTATGTTGGGAAAGGTTTTCAAACCTAAGTACATTTATTTAAGTAGTCATTTCATAGATGTTCACACTAGAAAACCCCTTATTCCAAGTACCCTTATTAATTTTTGATAGCCATCATTGTAATTAAAAAGAAGGTTTTGGGGAGTCTACTTCTTAAAATTTACTATTCTAAACACATACTATGTTACAAATGGATGATATGTAAGATATTAAGCTAGACAACATCTTAGAATATGTAATCATTTCCATTGGTTTGTGGAAGTACCCTACAAAATTTATGGTTTTTCAAAGCTAAAATAAGTTGTGAGGGTTATCATGTTATTCTAGGAGGACTTGAACTCTCACCTTTTGATGTTTACATTGGATATTTTTCTAGTGACATGATAATATCCCAACATGACTAACTCAATAAACTTACATTATTTCCTACTATAGATTCCATTTTGGACATGGAAAAATATTTGCAGGTTACCCATGATGGTGAAGATAATTCTTATGATAATACAATGTAACAAATCCTTACTCTTGATCTATCCATAACATTGAATGAGAATATTAGTGGTTGGATGATTTTGAACTTTATGAAAAACATGTGTCCTTGTAATGTTTAGATATAGGATCATACCAATTAATTGGAAGAAGGAATACATTTATCTACTAACTCTAAAACCTCTATTGTCTCTCATTCAATAATAAAATGCCCAAATATTGTAATTATTTTCCCTTTGGCTATATAGAAATTACTTTGTAGTTGTGGAAGCATATTCTAGAGCTATGGGTATTCAAATTTCTCCTAAAAAAGTCCCTAATATCTACATAAGCTATGTCCAATTAAATATTAACCATCGATGAACCTATTTTAGGTTAATTATTTCTCTTTATCATATGGTTGTAAAGATATGATGAGAATTTTTGCTATCATGTGTGTGCATCATATTTATATTCAATATTGTTTATGTCCAATCTATCAACCTCCGGGCAATTGAATCCATCCCTTGAGGACATTATCAAATACAGATACCTAAATTTATTCATTGTTGGCTTCATATATCCTACTTCTAATAGTGAGTGGGAATCCCTATTAGTAAATATTCCAAACAATGGAAGCAATTGGAAAGTCTTTGTAGACTATCAAGAACAAGATAAAGACACTTGAAAGGACCATTTTACTATGTCATTCATTTATTAAGTTTTAGGATTTTTATCTAGAATAAGTGTTTCTCTTTCCTTTATGGTTCCAACAATTATAACCAAATCTAAATTTCCATGGAAGACATAAATAAAACAACTTTATCTTTCCCCAAGGATCCTTTTCTTACTATATCGTTCCATTTTGGTTATGCAATACACCTGGACCTTTCTAACAAATTGTGATAAGAACCCTTTATAATTTTTTCCTTAATTATATGGATGTTATAATGGATTGTTTAAGGAGTATATGTTCTTCCCTCACCTATATCAAGCATATCACTTTAAGTAGAGTGGAGCACAAGCTTCTCTACCAATACCTCCCTTCCCCTCCCAACCCTCTTCCCTCATGTTTGTGATATTTTTCTAATGTAAAGTGCCAAAGTGATAAGATATAAAAGGCATCAATACTTTATAGTAAATAGTATGTATATGGCGGATCTAAGTGGATGTAGAGTGAATATATTCATTCACAATATTTAGAAACACTTTTGAAGAAAGATTGACCAAATTAGAAATACTTGGCAAAACATTATTGATGAGCCCTTCCTTGAGTAATGAGAGATGATTCAAAATTGATAAGCCACAAAATTACCATCACTTAACATCTTATTTTCCTTATATTTAATCTATTTTCATCTACCCATGATCCTAATTAGCCATTTTAATGCTCATCGCTAAGAATTATGCTCAAAGCGTCTTCCATTTGAATTTCTTAGTATTTCATTGAATTTCTGATTAACATTAGGGGAAGTAGTGTATTATGTATTTACTTTTGATTTTTGACGTGGACAAGTGGTTATAGGATTCTTTAAAGGTTCACATGCTATGGATTCTTCAATCATGGTCATTACATGTCTCTTACCACAAATTTAAAATCTCTTGCTATAACTAAAGGGTTATTGTGTTCAAAATAGTTTATTGTGAAATCACCAATAACAATTTTCTACGAAATTGTGATTGTTGTTGTGAAAATATGATTGTTGCTACGAAACTATGAACATTGATAAAAAAATCTGTAGCAACATGTTTGTTATGAAATCACATTTGTAGCAACTTATTGCCGCAAAATCAAACTTGCAACAGATTAAAAAAAATTAAAAGGAGATGATTTCATGATCAATTCTCATACGAATTAGTTGCTTCAATAGTTAAAATTTATGATGTATGTGTGTATAAAAAATGCAACACTGAGAATTCCTAGATTATTAAATCATTCTCTCAAAACTGCACAAAGAATATTCCAAGTCATCATAAATAAGTTAGTAGTTCTACCAAGTGACGCCCAAACATTCTTCACATTGTTTAACTACTTTACAACTTCATAGTTGAAAATATGTCATAATGAGTAACAACAAGTGATTAAACTTAGTACAAAACTGGTTTATGGAAATTGTGACCACCAATGGATGACAACGCTCCAAGCTTTGTGTTGTAATGAATAGAAAATATCCCATGAATATAGGATTGTTGGTATTTTAATTTATGGGCATAAAATATACTCCCTCATGTTATATAAACAAGGCAACGATCTCTAGGTTGGGGGACAGTGGTTGCATAATTTTTTCCACTAGCAATACAATTGTTTTTGTGTTATTTTTTTATGTGTTATTATTCATAGAGCATGTGGTTTGACTTGATAGTTGAATGCACAAGTCGAACCCTTGGAGGGGTGATCCGAATTGGATCCTCAAACACTCTTAAAAGTTTCTTGAACTCTATAAAACTCATACAAAAGTTTCAAAGTTCTATGGATGTCAAGCTTATCAGAAATAACCTCTGAACAATGGCAATTTATGGTCAGCACGGAGCAACGAGGACCCTCAGTCAAAGTGCGCAGACCGTTGGCCCATGGTAACTGTGTGCTAGCGCAAAATGGCAAAACAGGAAGTCAGATCCAAAAATAGAGGCAGTTCCTAAAGCGCTAATCGGGTATCGCAGGGCATCCCCCTTAGTGAAGGAAAGACCCGAGCGCTTGGTCATGGGGAAAAGAATAAAACCGAATGGAAATTTCCGATTTCATCAGAAGACGAGCCCCGCACTAAAACTGACAGGATATCGGAAGGCCCTCAAGCGGTAAGCAGGCTCGATCGAGTCTCACCCGATTCCATACAACGGGTGACACACATCTAGCGGATGAGAAAGAAAACCACTCTCATTCCGTGGGTAAAGGTCATGCTACATACCCGCGTGATATGGACGGAGACCATAGGATCTGGAGGCCCCAGATCAACGACGGAGAAGAAATCTAATGGGTGACCGAATTTGACAGGGAAATAGACTAAGGTAGATAAGGTTTGAGATCCGGCATGACCGAAGAGTTGGCGAAGGAATTAGTTTTGTGAGAAATATTGAAGCAATGTAAATAACGACTGTTCAAAGAGAACTAACACTCAGTTTGTGAGGAAACAGGTGGCCACCTATCTATGAAGGGTTACAATGATGATGATGTAGAGTAGGAGAATTCCAGTGAATGGAGATAGGAGACCCGAAGAGCCAGGAAGTAGAAACGAACAGTCAGGGAGCAGATTGGCTTTAAGCCATGAATAGATAGAGAAAGCGAGAGAGGAGAAAGAAGCAGGAAAAGAGAGCAAAGAGAGGGAGAAGCAAAAATTGCAGAGAACGGAGAAGCCGAGCTGACCTGTAGAGCAAAAGTAGCATCGAGCAGACAAAGACAGAGAGAGTCTGAGAGTCTGTGAACTCCAAAGAAGGCTTGAGAGGTTCAAGCAACTCCTTTGTGTATACCTGTCAGGTATTGAGTACCAAATTGGACTCATACCACTGAGACTAGTTGAGGTCGAGATTTAGTAAGGGAAGTCTATGTACTCTAGAGACTTGGGGAATCCAAGTACAGTCCTACTGATCGTTATCTGTTAAGTGAGACTCAATTTGAGCTCACTGTTGTAAAACTCTGCTTTTTAAGACACAATAGAAAGGCCACCACTGAAGGCTGGACCACGAGACATAGCCCAGGAGGATTGGGTGAACTCCTTATTAAATTTATTATGTTTATGTGTTTGTTTACTCTATTCTCTTACTGTTTCAGTGTCTGTGTATTTCGCAATCTTATCAATTCGTTGCATAAGATAACATAGGCACACCCCAACACTTGAGTCTATAATACCTTCATTAATTAAATGAGATCATTCACGAGTGATTTTAGATCAAGGGGTCCCAATCTAAGGTAAAGGTATTGTGTACACTTAGTACATATTCTTATGGTAGTTTTTGTTGTTAATTTTCAATCAATAGTATTAAATTATTTTTATGGTTTTTATGTGTGATCTGAGTGTGTTGGTTGATTTCTTTTTGTAGTGTGTTTTATGTTGTAATCAAGTGTGCCTTAACTTTATACAATGAAATTTTTAGTTATTTTTGTTTAAGGTGATGATTCCTACATATTATGGATGCTACAAATCTTTGTAGTAGTTGTCACGAGATCTATGTGCCAAAGAATTGTCCAAGTTTAAGCTAACTTGTAGAAAACTCTTCCACCTGGACTTTGTGTCACATTAGGATTTCCATTCTGATATACATGTCATTTAGGAAATGGTAAGATTCATTCTTCTTATGTCTATTTCATGGAGTGCCTTACAAGCTTATTAACCCTGTTTGACAAATAAAATGCGTAGTGTATCTCATAACCCTAATTAAAATCAATAACATATAAATACATCGTCAATTTTGGTGTTGTTTTTGGGGAATCACTCGAAATAATCAGGTTTCATTACCTTAGTTAAATAGGAAATATACAAGGACTAGAAGTGACCAAAGTGAATTTTCGCTTACCCCTTTTAGTAACCTACATCCTTGCTATCCGGCATTCGGCCATTTATGAAATGGTAAGAGTCCTTTTTCTTGTGGATATTGCACACAATGCCTCACAAGCTTATTGGCCCTAGTTTGATAAATAAAATGAACAATGTATCTCATTAACCTAATTAAAATCAATAACATATAAATACACCATCAACAATCATAGAGGGGAATCAAGGAACATTCTCTCTACTTAGGATATTCAATTATACCATGCAAAACACATTCTGATCAAAACTATTTTTGATCTCGTTGTGGTAAAAACACAAACCCCCATTATTCACTTAATTATCATTATGGGGACCATTTTATTGAATGGTTAGTCATATTACTATATGATTTTGAGTATTTGGATTGCTTCAATGAGTTCAATATTTTCCTATCTTCCTATCATAACTTTTTTCATCACATTTGGTTGTTTGGTTTGTAAAAGATGCCTAATTGAAGATTGGATATTTTTCACTGCCTTGGCCTATTAAAATGTATACATTGTACATTACTTTTGTTTCACAAATTTATTTATTTGTAAATAATTAACTTTCAATTATAAATATTTTGTAAATATTTTTATTTTATACATAGCCCTTGAGACCAAGAATCATTCATACGATTTAAGCCTTAATTAAAAAACAAGTGGTGCACATATTAATATATCAGAGGAATTCATTTTAAATGCTCAATATTCAAAGTCCAAACAATAAAGAGACTTTTAGAGGATCCACATCCTACATCATTGTTTCTGCTCCTGCATATTAGAGATAATGTATATCAGAAATTTCTTTTTTATACACATTTTAAAAACTCTGATAATGCCATTCCCCAATACTCCAATATGATTCCTCTCTGATATTGGCATATTCCAACGTGCCTCCTCCACTGACTTCATATATCTACTAGGCTATGATATGTCGAACCTAATATGTGTCTTAATGATGATCTAATTGGAACATTGGGTCCGCCTGTATATCGAAAATTTTAAATGGTAACAATTGTAAAATCCTGATATCTTACATATTCTGATGTGATTTTGAACATCTACCACTTGTCACCTCCTATGGGCCACTATTGTATAAAGTTAAAAATCCATTTGAATTTATATTAGTTTTGGTCATAATTCAATTTATTTACAAAGTTTGTTTTACACCATTTTTAATATAATTTTGTTTTCTTTTGACATAGATCTTCCAATAAAGGCTGATAGTAAAACAAGATCTAGTCAATAATATGATTGCCAACGAAATTCCTCCAGGCGGAAAATGGATCTATTAATAGGAAAATGTTATTGAATCAATGAAACCAATGAGATAATTTTAGCACTGCCGAAATCAAACTGAGCAATTCATTCTACTGTGCTCATCTGCATTTTTCTAGAATTCCAACTGAATCCATCTTTGTTGTAACTTTTTTTTTCTATTGAGAGATAAGGTGAGTGTGTTATATTTTCCCATTTTGTATAAATACTCATCTCTAGCTGAGTTAGGGGATTCGAATCAAGGAGAAGAGGAAAAATAATATAATAGGTTATAGGTTGTTTGTAGAGGGATTTCAACAGTCATATGCACTACTATAGTGGGATCCGAGCCTTTCGATAGAGAATCGAGGTTACTAGAAGCAAGGGATTTGCACTACTATAATCTTCTGAGATTTATGTAACTTCATTCATATTCATAATAATATTTATTTCTGTAATTTTTTGCATAGCAGTAATGATTGCATCAATTATTGTAAATAAATTCTTCAACTATCAAATACATTTATGGTGTATGAGTGAATTATTTGGATTTAGCACTATTATTAAATGTTACCCATTAGCCCATTTAAAATATGATCAAGCTATCTTGTAGGATTAATCAGAAATGCGTCTTGAAAACTAGAAATTGTATGAGAACATACTTTTATTTCTTTAGGCTGGTTAGCCATCTAACAAGTTAAATTTATAGATGTCCTACTTTTCTACATGTCATTTTATTATAACTATTTCAGTACTATGGCATGAATCTTTCATTTCTTATGTATATGTTTATTAGGATTTGGAGTTATTTACAGTTAAGTGTCCAATAACTATTTATTAGGCATTTAGTTGTTTATATCTACTTTAACAAGGATTAGATCTTGTGAACTATTTCCCTAGTCTATTTCCTTTATCTCATTTCAATTCCAACATGCTTCTTTTCCCATCCTTTTAGCTTTCTCTTGATTGAGAGAAAGACTACTCTTTTTTCAATCGAGATAGGTCTAGGATAAGTGCATCTTAGGTTAAATTTTTCATTTTAATTTTAGTTTCTACATATTAGAAGTCCTCTCCTCAAAGAGGTAGTCTTTAGAGTGGTTTGGCTAAGCCACAAAGTCATCTTAAGGATCATTCTCTTGCCTAATCAACAAGGAGAATCGATCTGATGTCTCTTCTCTATTGGTAGATGAAGGTCATACTTTAAGCCATTAGAGATAGAGAGAAGGTAATTGGACCTAATCTAACCAGTTGGAACCACTACTTCAATAGAAAAGGAGTTGCTTTAAGTTCTTGACTAGGTGGTCTCCCTTAGAATGTTGAAGGGTCATTTTTCCTGATCAATAGATCCATAAAAATATAATAATTTTTAAGTTTTTTTGGGCATGTTGGATACTTATATGGAAATTATATATAATATTTCAATAATATTACTTCTCCCTTTTATGCCATAGTTTCTAAGAACATAATGTTATATTGGACTCTAGTTTGGTGACAAGCCTTTGAAACTTAGAAAAAAAAACTTATGATGACCCTTATCATGTGCGATCCAAATTTTGAATTTCCTTCCCATATTTATATTGAGGCCTCTAAAAAAAATTTGGATGCACTTTTAAGACAAAACGATGGTCTATAAATGTATGCTATTTATTATATTAGAAAGAATCTTGTAGCTATTGGGTTAAGTTACACTATGACCAAAAAGGAATTTCTTAATATGATCTATCCTATCAATAAAATTTACTATTACATCACTAAGTATCCTTTCTTTCTTGATATTAATAACTATTAATAACTGTAAAATATTCTATGGCGTTTTCTAAAAAATAACAAATGAGTTTTTTTTTATTTATGGTCTGGGTGCATTGGTAGGCATTTTATATAAATTTTAGACCAGAAGTAGGGCTCTTGTAAATACTTTGGTAGCTAATCTCCTAGTGGTATACGTTTTCAACTAACAGAGAGATCGTTCACTATTTATAGGAAAATTTCTTGTCATCCAAAGCCAAAGGTACTTGGTTCTATGGGTATTTTTAACATTAATTATTTGCTGTCACTATGACAAACACCCTCCAAAAAGTTTCCTACACTTGAATTTTGGAGCCTACTTGTGATCCTATGATATGTCCTTCATTGATTTTTCATAATCACTTCATGGTCAATTGATGTTTCCTGAGGTTATAACTATCAAAGTCACTACGCATATGCTGAGGACAATGACTGTGTAGTTCTTGAGGAAAATGTCTGTGTAGTTCTCTGTGGATGATGAATGTGCAGTCCCAAGAGACAGTTCATGCGAAATATCCGAAGGTAATGATTGTGCAATTCCTAGAGACAGAGAATATGTAGTCCCTATAGATATTTAGTTCACAACCCTAAGTTGACAGTTCCCTCACTATCAATAGAAATTGTATTATCTCCCCACTGATTTTTCTCAACTATCTCTTTTGTGCGCTTTGGTTTCATTTGTATTTATTTCACTTTTGTGAGTATCATTTTTGCTTTCTTTCACTTTCACAAGTGGAACTTTTGTGTTTTATTTTCAATAACATGTGTTACATTTACTCCCTTTATCATTTTCATGTGTCATTTTCACTTTTTGTTACTGTCACATGTGTCTCTTTTAATGGTTTTCAATTCTGCATCTATCACAATTTGGACACTACTAGAGGAATTTATAGCGTACTTTTTTCCATTAGTTGATCTCACATATCATAATAATATGTGCCAAATACTCTCCCATAGATTAGTGCACTTTTTGGTCCTATTCCACAATCCTATCATAACTTATGTTCTAAGTGTCACAAAGTGGCATTTCAACTGTCGCATTTAGGAATAAGTGTCTCTTTGATGTTAGTTCAAGGTATGAACATGGGTTTTGAGGTCTATTGCATGTGTTGATGTTATATGGGTGTGAGATCATAATTTTAGAGCTTTTTTGTTCTCTATTGTCTCATTGGTCCCACACTTAGCCATTTTTGGATCTTTCACCATCTTTGCAACTTGTTCAATATTTGACCAACCTTTTTGCCCCTTGGAACTGTGCATTACATAGTGTTATCTCATAGTGAAGAACCCTTTCCTCCTAGAATAGTGCATTATTCACTTGTTTCCTCCAAGAATTGTGCAATATGCAATCATAGTGCACAGTGTCTACCTCATGTCCCTCAAAACTATTCAATCCTCTCTCCCAGTGAATCTTCCACTCCGCACTATGTAGTATTCGTCAATATTAAGGCCTCACTATCTCCTTGAGCTATGAAACCATGCAATGAATTGGCTTAGTCTTCCCTAAACTCTAAATTTCATAATCAGAGTGAGAAACCATGCCTCACTACATCATAGTTTATCTCAAATGTGTAGTTTTGTCTTCCAGTCCCTCAACCACTATGCATTGCACAATCATGGTGAGAAATCATTTCTCAATGTCTCATTAATTTTCTTAATTGTGCATTCTTCTATCTCTTGCCTTCTAGAAGTATGCACTACACAATCACAGTGAGTAAGCCTTCTCCCTTGCCTCACTGATTTCGTCAAATACATAGTTCTAATTCATTGTCCCTTAACTTTTGCACCTTTTGTAGCCATAGTGACCATAATTCCTTTATTTATTTATGGAACTATGCACTACACAATGCTTGAGCCTCCTCCTTGGTTTTGCACTTTGTTCTGGGTTCAATCAGTGAGTTACATGAAGAAGTTAGGCTAGGATATTTCTAGACTAATGTCTTATTTTAATGAGTGAGTTTCATCTGTAGGTACTATATCTTGACATGAAAATATTATTTTCAAGAAGGATGAGAAGGAGATCATGCAATAATATACTTTTGAAGCTAAAGAGAAAAGAGAATACCAAGCAAGAAGATGAAGGGACACCAGAATGCGATGGAAGATTGAATATCTAAATCACGAGGAGGACTCCATATCATCCAAGCTCTAGGAGGATGAAGATGAAAATGATGCAAGACTTATCATGAAGATACAAGGGAGGACATTAAGAAGAGGCAATAAGAGAGCACTTGCAAAGAAGGAGAAATGAGGCATCATGAAAACATGAAAATATCTTGAAGCATGACAGAATGGCGGCACCTTAGGTTGAATTGGAAGGTTCTGACACTCATATAGACCCTTTGGAAGGTGAACATAAAGAACAAGAAAAGATCCATGATGAAGAACATAGAAATATGGTAGCTAGGAAAAAGGTTTGGCCGAGACTCATCACAATGAAGTTCCATGTCATCAATTCCAAGTCATGACAAGAGACACATGTGTCAATATATTTCTCCACATCATTTGTGGATGTAATTATTGTATTGTCAACATGTGAAAATGTAAAATGTGTGGAAGAGCAAGGGTCCCACATGGAATATGAAGAGTCACTAAAAGGTTCTAAAGTCATGTAGAAGCCTAAAGGTCACATAAGAATTTGAATAGTCATGATAGAATCTCAAGAGTCATGAGGAAGGCTAATAGTAACATAAGAGGTTAAGAGTCAACTTGTTTGTTATAAATACAAACTCATAACTCAAGACAATGTTCTCTTGGGCCTTGAAATATTCATCTTGGCTTCTCTAGCATGGCATAGGAGATAAGATATTTCTTTGGAGGAGAAAGTATTGACTTAACGTTCCACTATTGGGACTATTGTGGTATAATTTTAATTGTATATCTTGGGACTTCCACTTAATATATTAATCTCTTTGATTTGGTGCACTTTCATGCATATGTCGTGATTTTGTAAGACTATCCTTTTATCGTTTGCAGTGTATGTTTATGTTAACATGTACTAATAAAAATGAACTATTTCATTGGATATGGTATGCATATTATTGAATGTGCATTATTACTTAATTTATAATCATTGTTGTCTTGTGAACTACTTTGCACGCTAACTAACAATCCTCTTATGCTCTTGTGTGTCTCTTTTAGGATAATACTATTAATTTTCTTCTAGAGACTCACTCTCCCTTTCCTAGTCGTGAAAGAACCTTATATAAATTGAAATTGTATGTCTCATAGTGTCAACTTACTTTCTTGTTTCAAATATTGTTGTATAATATCTTATGTTGATAATTGCATCCAAGGAAAATTCCAAAGAGTAATGGAAACCGGTGTCACACCCCCTCCCACATTTACCTACTTGACAAGCTCTCTAGGGTAAACATGAGTTGAGTGCTACTATGAAATGAATTGACCTCCAAGTTCCAGCAATGGAAGAGGGGCATATATTCCGACAACTTATTGGCATCCCTTAGGAACTATAGACCACTCAAGAACCTGATAATTACCCCAGGTGATCAATCCCTTAATTGGAACTCTTTTTCATTGACCTAACACCCCAACCACAACCTTCACACACTATGAATGCGGTTATGATGCTCCAACCAAACCAAAAATCCTACCTGTATGCAATTATGACCAAAAATACCCTATTATGTCCATGCGATTGCGAGATTTATGCCACATTTTCAGGCAAGCCTCCAGACCACTTCCAAAAAATGCCTATAAGTTTCCAGAAACATAAATGACGTGATAATAAGGCTAACCATTTAAAACCTAAAAAATATCTTGAACAGAACATGCCTAGTACATGATAGTATTTTTTCATACACATGGTAAACATATAATCTACAAGTCATGAATTCATATCTGATCATAAAATTCTAAACCTCATCTGTGAGTAACTAAGAAGGCTTAGTTTGTTGAAAGTAATACTGAGAGGGGGGTGAATGAGTATTATCAAATCAATAATTTCATTTCCCAAATAGATTTATATATGCTACTTCAGTAAAGTGAACTAGCATGTATACGCAATTGTGATTAGAGAAACCAACGTATATCTAGAGAACTTGTGATTAAGATAATTTATCATGTGTTGATCTTAAACCAGTGCATCAATAACTTATTAGATAGTGTAATAAAAGTAGAATAAAGCATCACACATAAGCAACACACATGAACACCAAGATTTAAGGTGGAAACCCAATGTGGGTGAAAAGCACCCACTATTGTCATGTCTATCTTCCTTTAATAAAAAGAAAATATGTTTATAATCTTGTACTGGTGCAGACTCATACCAGTACGCAAGCACCCACCTGTAGAAGGCTACAACCTTCTCTCTTTTTCCAACTTCTACTAGAAGGGAGCTGCAACCCTGTAGCTCATGTACTAGCCAATTAATTTACTAGTACGTAGGCACCGACCTACAGAAGGCTACGACCTTCTCTCTTCCACCGGGGACCACCTTTCATGAATTTTCAGACTGGATACTCCTAGAACACAACACCACAATCTGAAGGCAACATTTCATCCAATTTTCATATTTGACCCATCAAAACATTTAAACTTTAAACTGCATCAACCAATATTCAATTAATTTGAACAGTCAGATCACTAACACCAAAACAATGTGTAGAACCCAGAAACCTACATCATCATTTAGAACCATCTATAACCTTAAAAGCCATGCATTAGAATGTATACACTACTTGGTTGAACCCAAACTGTGTGTATGCGCTACTTCCATTAATCAAACCTGTGTATACCTTCAAAAGTACTACAAACATAAGCTTTTGAATCAAATCTGTACTAACCAACAATATACTAAACATCCACTGTCAACTTACAAAGCTTTACATAGGTAGCAACAAAGATCACTTCTTCTCACTTATACAATCAATCAATCAAATACCAGCCTCCTTATGCATTCAGTTTTGCATTCATATCTAAGAAGACTTCATTGACAGAAAGCAGTGAAATAATAGAATTTGATCAGATAGATCAGTCATATCTAAGAAAGAAGATTTTCTTTTGGATACACTATTTTGAAGAGTATAACTTGCGTGTACACGTGATTTTGAAGAGACGAGCCAGCATACAGATCTGCAAATATCAACTCATAACTTTGTTGCACTTCTGAACTTAAGACAAACCCAGATCATGACATTTAAAGAATAAAATAGGTGTACACAGTCAAATCTAGCCCAACCAATATCAGATCATCCAATAATAAGTCATTTTAGGTCTCATGATCCTGATCCAATATTGAATTCAAGGTGCACAAAGTATTTCAAATCAAATCACAAACATAGCCCCTGCAACATAAAATATACTTTAGATAGAAGTATTCATTAGAAAATAATACACTTGCACTCTTGGCCTTATGATCTTCTCCTCCTTATATAGCTTTAGGCCCTTCGTCAATACTTTGGACCAAAACCACTTAGGACGAATACCTTGGACCAAATACCTAGGGTCAATACCATGGACCAAAACCATGGTTTTCCAATATGTACGCACTTTTCTTCTTGTGGGAGTGCATGTATACGTATACGCTCTTTTTTTTCTTCTGTGGATCGGAGTGTATACGTTTTTTTGACTAAGTGGACCAACGTGTATTATCCTTTTCCTTTACCTTCTTTATTTTGATTAGTAGACCTTAGTTCCATATTCTTGTTCTTTTGTACCATTCTCTTGTAACCTTTGAAAATACCTGTTGTACTGTGAGTTTCCTTTTACGAAAACTAAATTGACCTGTGAGTGAGTTGCCATCAAGGACAATACTTGTATCATAATGCCAACACAGTTCCCTATCAAGTGAGTTGCAATAGCACTTTTTAGCACATGCATTGATCAACCATTCAATAAAGTATCAAATCATGAACAAGACTCATAGCTAGAGCACATAGTATAACCAGATATTTAAACCAAATATAAACAGAATAGAAATAATGACAAATAAACCATAAAGTATTGATAATAACAAGTACTTGTTCTCATTAATTACATTAGAATAATATCCCATATTAATTAATGAAAAATCCAACCAAGCTAGAGACTTCCACATACCACCCAACCATAGATTGGGTTGAACCAAATATTTCTTTCAGCTAATCAACCCCATGCCATAATCGAAGCATCAATGTGGGATCCTATGGGGTAAACCAATATGTAACCAAACATGGAATCTAGAGGTTAAAACAACTCCACCCTCAAGCTACTATTATCTCACATAAACCGATCTCGAGATCACAAAACTAAACCAAGCTTGGATGCCTCAGAATTCCTTCACCATACCTTGAAGAATTTTCCTATCTCCACCCTCCTATCGAGGGATTCTTGAAGAAAACCATCTCCACCCCCAACCTTGGGATTTTCCTAAGACCACATTACCCAGTTCCAAAACCCTCCAGAAATCCAAAGCTCAACAAAGACTGTATCTCATCGCACCATTGCTATAGCCAAGATTAAAACCATTGTCAAACCAGGAAATACCCATGCCAATTCAAAAATGAACCAAATAAAAGAATCCATGTACCATGCATTTATATCTCAACAAGGAAATCACACATGCAACCTTTTACCCACAAAATCATCCTGCTGAAGTTGTTGATCCAACCTTCTCTATGTGCTCACTTTCTTTCCTTTGATTTCATTTTCTTGTCCTTTTCTTGCTTACTTGCTTGTGTTCAATATCTCTTTCTCTCCTTTTAGAGTTCAATTTATGAAAATGATCAAAGACTGAGAAAAAACTGTCAATTGTTTGTCAGGCACCTTTATATCATTGATGTCTAGTCCTTTCCTTTCCTTTTCCCTTCATTTTTCATTTTCCTTAATTTTCTCTCTAATTTCCCTTGCATGCATATTTGTGTCTCTTCACCTTCCTTTTCTCCTGATTTACTTTATTTCTCATAATTAAATTCCATTTATTTCCTCCTTTCCTTTGCCATTGCCCCTACCAATTTCCATAGAAATTAAACCACAAGTGATGCCCACTATAATGTTTTCCCAACATTCAACTTGGAATACATGTCCCATGACCTTGGTTTTATTTACTATACATGGAAAATCAACTAGGGATATTACAAACCCCTCTCCATTGGGGGAACACCACCCTTAATGTTCAATGACACTTATAACTAGAAAAACAAACTACTTATGGAGCTTTATAAACAAAACTTGATCTAGTATTTACAACTAAAAATGCTCAAACATAACAAAAATATTGCTTATGGAGCTTTATAACATAGCTTGATATGTTATTTACAATGAAAAAAACATATACCTATGAAAGGTTTCTTAAACCAACAAATAAAATGATACAATGCCCACATCAATAACAAGGGAATCTAGAGGATCACACCTCCACCCCCTAAGTAATACCCGGATTCACCTCCTTCCTTGGAAGTCAAGAATCTAGTGCTAAAATCAAATCCTACATATAATGTCTATCACCACAATCCTTCGACTACGTATTCTCTTAATGAAAAATTACCAACTCGTTTTTCTAGGGTACACTCCCAATGTTCTTTTGATTCCAACTGAAAATGCTAATGACCAAAAAAAATTATTCTTTGGCCTTCCCTTCTCTGCTTCCTAGTCCCTTGTGCAATCCAGTCACCCCCTTCTATGTAGTTCTTCCTATTGGAAATACTAAGAGGGGGCTGAATCAGTGTTTATTTTCAATTATTACTCTTACCAGTTAGATCACTTATATTTAGAAAACAAAATGAACAATAAGAATAAATGCTTTTGTTAATTTCTTCAATTAATGAAGTACAATATATGTATGGCTCCAACCCTAGATGAAGACACCGATCTTCAATCTTACAGGCTCCAACCTATATTTTCCAAGCACCAACTTAGACTTCCAAGGCTCCAACCTTGTTAATTTTGAGGCACCAACCTCAAGGGCTTCAACCCTATACCTAGTTCAAGCTCTGACCTAGTTTCTTGAGGACTTCGATCCTATAGGGATCCAACCCTATCTTCCAAGGCACCAACCTTATATTTTCTAGGCTCCAACCTATTGGGCTCCAACCCTTGCTTTACTATGTTAAGATATATTTGGTTATATTTCATGACTCCTAATGTCTTATTCAACGAGCCCTGTCTATATTTGCTTAGTCTTCACTTTAGTATCCATGTCACATCATCAATGAAAACCTTGATCTCTTAGAAGGTGTCACCATTTCTCTTCATCGTACCCAAGCAATTTCTCCAAGTTACCTCATGATGGCTAATGCATCATGGTCTTTAACATTATCTCCACAATGTATTCAAGGCATGTAGCTAAGAATGTCTTCAATGAATGTCTCCAAGATCAGTCAAGGAAACTCAACAAGAATGCTCCAATTTGGGATCTTCTTCAATATCACTTGACAAAGACTCCAGACATGGTATTAACAAGTTGTTGAAAAATTTTCGAAGGTAATTTTGATGTACTCCAAAAAAAATCTCTTCTTAATTTGTATGACAAACCTTTGACACTTTGAATTCCCACACAACAAAGATCTAATAGGCTTCTTCCTAGCTTCAACAAAGGGAATCGACTCTTCCAAAAGAACTTGGTTCTAACCTTAAAACTTCGGATATCTTTTACAGTGGATTTGTACCACAGAGTTCAGTTTTTTTTATGGACAATATGCCATAGTCCCATGTCTTGTTTGATCAGCTTCTTTAGTACTCCACAAAATTTTCTCAGATACGTATTTCTTGCATGAATGAGAATCTGTACTCTATACATGAATTTTGCCTTATTTTTTCTCACAGAATATTCCGAACTTTAATTGAAAAGCATTCCTTCGTATTTATGTATCAAATTTGTCAAAAAACAAACTCTATAAACAATTCACACTGTAGTCTCAAATAAATCTCCACAGGACTGTAAAAAGATCACTAGAACAGATCCACAAGTTTTTAAGTGGGTTCACAAGGAATGAGTTATTTCTTCTACATTCTCACTTTTTTTCTTTGTTTTGTTATGCTCTCTTTTGTAATTGTATTTCATTTTAGCGGTGATAGAATCAAGTAGATGCCTAGAGTTTTTATGAGTTTAGACATATTTTGAAGCCACAGTATTCCAAGCCTCTGTCTGAGGTATCAAAAAGATTGTTCTTCCATAGCTGGTCCAAGGAATAACTTCTTTTCTTTGATTCTCCTCCTTAGAGTTCATGAGATGTGAACCTGTTCATATATCTCTATGATGGATGACTGAATTATGGTAAGAGAAATGAAGGTTCATGAGTTATTATTAATATAGATTTTACTTTGGATTAAAAGACACGTCCTTTCATATCAGCTGACATGTTGGAGCCGACATGAATATAAGGTTGACTAATGAATTTAATATTGAAATTAATCTTATCGTTGAAACATCATTGTTTATGGAGGAGCCAACCTTCTAAGTAAATTAATGGATATTCGTATCTTTAGTAGTAGACATAGGGATGGTTAAGGGGAGATTTTATTTTAAAAAAAAATCATTGGTCTACCATGATATATATTCATTATATGTCTACCATGTGAAATATAGAAAAAGACAAAAGAGATCATGTTAAAGACTTGTCTTCCATTGTATCCCATTTTTCATGTACATGCAACAATTATACATTGTTTGCCATGTATGGTCATAGGAAACATGTATGCCATGTTTGTAATGTATTACACCATGCTGTCTGTATTATACATTATGTCTGTCATGTAGGAAAATGTATGCCATGTGAGTAATGTATCACCATGCTTCATGCATTATACATTATGTCTGGCAGCATTATACATTATGTTTGCCATGTAGGAACATGTATGCCATGTTTGTACACCATGCTGCCAACATTATACATTAAGTATGCCATGTGTGATCATAAGGAACATGTATGCCATGTTTGTCTGCCATTAAACAAAGGGATTTTAGGTATATGGTAATGGTAAATTGCATAGGTATATGATGTTTGAGTAGCTATTTTAGGAATTAAGGAAATACATTTCATGTAAATGGTGTGCATGCTTCAATAAGTCTAGGATATTATATGGTACTTGCATTAATATTTTAATGCCTAAAGATTAAGAAATGTAGGGTTTTATTCATTTGAAAATACATAATAGAACTAGGTTTCATTAGGATATGTAAAAGGATTAGAATTGGGATTAGGTTAGGGTTTTATATGAAAGGCCTTCACACTTGGAACTTCTTCAATAGTTTGGATATGATTAGTATTAGTATTTTCTTCCACTAGGGTTAGAGAATTATGTAAATCTAGGATTTCCCTAGGGTTAGGAAAACATCACACATCACAAGAATATTTTCCATCCCAATAATGCGATATTAAGATCAATGACAACTTTGATGAACACTTCCAAGTTCCCCGACATCCCCTTCTCAAGCGATCCATCCCTTGGAAATGTTTCCTCACATCGGAATGTCCAAAAACCAAGGCATATCCTTTCCTTAAAACCATCATACCTATCATAGCATGCTCATGTAAATCAATGGAAACTATTTGGTACTAGTGTCCCACAATGACCCTTCTCCTGAATGATTTACCAACACACTGTTGCATGGTGTTATAGCACCATTTACCACCCATGGTAGATTTGATGTTCTATGATATAGCCCAGGGAAACTCTTCCCTACTAGACTTGGTCCATTTTCTAAAAAACAATGTTTTAAATCCCATACGTGATTATGCCCTATCAAAAGTGCATGTACACATGGGTTAGTCTATACCCAACCTGCATATATGTGTTAAAACATTAAAAAATATATAATCTCCATTAATTCAAGTGGGTTTTACGGGTTTTACCTATTACCCACCTACTATAGCCAGTGACCCAACTGTTTCCCAACTAAAAAAACTAATTTGAAGAAGTATAAATAAACCTCCATGGGAAGACCTAGGGGAGGAGAAAATATTAGATATTGATATTATAGTTGATTAGATACCTACTCAAGTCTAAAGATATCCTTGTGCCTTCTACACTCCCAAGTCACAGGAAACCCCTGTTTCCTTCTTGAGATGTCTAACATCCCTTCATGACATCCTTGTGTATACTTATGGAGGAGGATTGTTGAGCCTTGAGAAAGATGGATCTGGATCATGTAGATGACTTAGGTTGTATTTATTCTATACTTTATTTAGCTTACATCAATAAAGAGGTGTTGTCTTGTTCATGATGACTATGGTCTTTATGCATTAATTTATGTTATGATTTCCTTATGAAATATCATGTCAATGCTTATTTGCTTACATTCTTATATGATCTAACACTTATACCATGAACATGATTTCTATTACTGTTGTTGTATATGCTTTGCTTGAATGAGTTACAGGTTTTAAGGGGTGTATGTATCGGTCTTGCTTCAAAGAATGTTCTCAAACATACTGTTGTCATTAATTTACTACCTGAGGCAATATCTCTTGGTATTGATTCATTAGTAGTATACTTGGATTCAGAATTGGTGGTATCTCAATTAAATAACATCTATCATGTGAGAGATCCTTATTTATATCACTAATTTTTGAGAGTGCATTTATTACAGAAATAATTTATTTATATCACATTTATTCATATCCACGATCAGAAAATTGATTTGCGGATTCTATCTCTAATCAATCATTAGATTGGCACATAAATCGTTCATCACATTGAAACCATCGTTACATAGATAGAAGTTTTATGTTCAAAATAATATACAAAACTAGGACAAAATCATCCTACAAAATTAGGGCTTATGCCCATAATCATGTCTAATCAAAAATATCTTCTCATCTATCTATGGGTCATGCTCAGGGTGAGGAGCACGAAAGAAGACGATGGAATTCGCCACCTGTTGGAATAGTCACACCCAATAACGTGGCACTCCTACAACACGCCTCTACATCTCCTCTGGAAGGTCTTCTATAGCTACCATAGGTACCTAGTGAGTCAGTCACACCAAGTTTCTATGTAAAACATGAAGGTTCCTTTCTGTCTTAGCTGTAGCTCCCTTTGCATCTCTTTTGCAAAGCCTGTGCCTAGGTAGAACCTTAGGTCTTACTGGTCCAACATCTGTGTCATGATCAAAATAATTTTGTAAGTATTTGTCTCATCAAAAATATTTTCATTTTACATTTATACTAATTTGGAGAAGTATAAATAAACCTCCATGGGAAGGCCTAAGGGAGGAGAAAATATTATATATTGATATTATAGTTGATTAGATCCCTGATCAAGTATGAAGATATCCATGTGCCTTATGCACTCCCAAGTAATAGGAAACCCCTATTTCCTTCTTGAGATGTCCATCATCCCTTCATGACATCCTTGTGTATACTTATGGAGGAGGATTGTTGAGGCCTGGGCAGGATAGATCCAGAGGACGGTTTCACTTGGAGCTGGTGGATGACTCAGGTTGTAGTTCTTCCATATTTTCTCTATCTTACATCAATAAAGAGGCAATGTCTTGTTCTTGATTACTATGGTCTTTATGAATCAATTTATGTTATGATTTTCTTATAAAATCTCATGTTAATTCTTATTTACTTACATGCTTATATGATCTAACACTTATATCATGAACATGCTTTCTATTACTATTTTTGTATATGCTTTGCTTGAATGAGTTACAGGTTTTAAGGCATTGGAAGAAGCAGAGGGTTTGAATCCTATGGGAATGACCTCAAATGTAGGACCTCCGAGTAATACCTCTTCTTCCTACTTCAATAGTTTAAGTATTAGGATTTCTTGTTTGCGTGTCTCTTTATGTTGTATGCTCTCCACTTTGTTGGGGTTCTCAACCCAAGACCCTAAGGTGATTCTACCCGTAACACATGTTCCAATCCATTTTACTATTTCTCCTAACACCCTGGTAGTCAATTCCAACCACCCAAACCTGTGCATTTTTATGCCTTATTGTATAAATAACATAGTTTCCATTAGACTCAAAAGAATTGAAAAATTTTCAAGCCATACCTTATTGGTAGCTCATCAATATGGTGCATTTTCAAATTTTTTTACTTCCTATCATAAGAAGTCATATTAGTCAGATGTGCATAATTTTGAAATTAAAAATTGAAATGAAATAGTGATACTTATCTTTCAAATTGTTCTTTTCTTCTCCCTTTGTTCTTGTCTTTTCCATACACACACTAAATCAGTTTCCAAACCTTGAAATCACCAAGTGCCTTCTCTTCAAAATCAACAAAGGAATTTGAAAACTATACACCTCCTCCCTCAATATCATCAATACATGCATCCAAATACTATACTGCCTCTACCCTCAATATCAACAACAAATACATCTAAAGACTATATCACTTGTACCCTCAATATAAAAAACTCAAGATTGGTCTCTTCCCAAGTTGTCTAGGGCTACTATCTCAACCCACAGCCTCCAAGGATCCTAAAAACCAATCCATTCATAGCACGTACACATAGACACAATGTACAACACAACACATACACCTACACTCTGTGTATAGCACAACCCATACACCTACACTTAGTGTACAACACAATACACGCACCTACAAATGGTGTACAACACAATACATGCACCTACACATGGTGTGCCACACAACAAATATACGTACACATAATACAACATAATGAATACACATGTTACGATACAATGACTACACAATACTCATGAAATTGTACGACATGTACACAACAAAACATGTACGACATGTACACAACTGTAGTGCTTAACATCTAGAGACCACACCATCTCTACCATGAAACCTTGTTTCTAGTGTCTTTCACATTCCCTACTACATGCATCCACAACCCAAGTCCTAGTTTTGTGGCTCTTTCCACTATCCATGCTTGTCCTAGCATGTCACAAATTACATTTCTTTCATTTCATTGATGTATCCTTCAACATTACCTACCATAACATAAACATGGGCATAGTTATAAGCACATAATATCAAAATCATATACACATTATACTAACCTCATAGACCTTTCAGGGCTACTCTACCCACCTGATTCACTATAAAACCAAGAACCCTTTTCATGCCATTCACTTGCATAAGTAATTATTCTTCCAAAAGAATGGTCCCTGATGATGTTGTTAAACAATGGCACACACACACACACACACAAACTCACACATATATATAAACATTAGCCATACACACACATATATATATAAACATTAGCATAATCATCATCAGAACACAATTATCAATGTTCATAAGGTCAAGGTTAAGAGAACTTCCTTTATTCATGCACAACATGCAAAAAATTGAGAAACATAGTTCCTAACATATCCAAGACATTTGATGCCTCACGTGCATTTTCTTTACCTTTCCTATTACAATTTTCATGACTATCCTGCCACTGTCCATTTACTCCAATGGACACAACCACCCCAACCAGATATCATATTCTTGCCTTCACCTAACCTTATTCAGGCACCAAGCTCCATCCAAGTCTTATATTACCTGTTGGTTTTCACTCATCTCTCCTTGAGCTCCATTAACTTCCTATTTCCCCAACCAATTTCCAAGACCCTTAAAACATAAAAGTCAAGAACAAGAAGAAAATAATAATAAAACCATGGAAAACCAACAACAATACAATATCACAAAAAATGTCATGTCCATGCACCAGACACATTGATCAAAATCACAAATCAATCACAAACAAATCACAAAACATCGAAAGAACAAAACTTTCAATAGAGACCATGATTTCACCCCCATTGTTCCTTGTGATTCCAAAGGAAAGATCCACCTTATCCTCCTTCAATATCTATGGCACTCTCTTTTTCCATGAAATTCGATACATAATACTTCCATAAACACATAACTATCAGTGCATAAACAAATATCCCAATATACTAGTTGCCTTACCTTGACGTATCAAGCACGCTACCCTACAATTGAACACCTGCACTTAACATCTCTTAAGGGGTTCCAATTCCCTTAACGAAACCAACTTTCACTAAAACCAACAATTATGCAGGCATATGATCAATCATCTTCCATGTAGTATCCTTGGCTCCAAAGTGCTTCCATTCACTTTAACTTACACTATTGCTCGGCCCTAGAGTATGAGCTTATTTCACTGCAGGATGCATTAAGTCTCTACCTAGAACTCTCCCTCTAGTTCCACATTACATGTTAATGATGGATGGATTATGATCTACCTGCTTAGTATCCACTACTACATAGATCCAGGTGTTGGCTTATTTGGGCTTGACCCAGGTTCAGAAGAATTATTTAGCCACACAAATCCCACAGCTACCAGCACTTTCGGCAACAGCCCGCAAAGTGCAGACTGATGTCTCCCCCGAGGTAGTAGGGGAGGGTGCTGGAATTAGGTTTCCGCACCCTTGGGATGTCTTGGATGTGGTTTGGTGCTCATGTGCTATTCTGAAACCTCACGCTATGCTAGATCCACGCAGATCTGAATACCCTTATCGCGTTTATTACAGATTGACACTTATTACTGGTTTGATCTAGTTAAAATAGTCTTTAAGCAAACATTTATTACTTTTAGTTACTTCATGCATCAAGATTAATCTAGTTCACATGTATTCAACTGTAGCAAATGCAGAAATCGTAACAGTTCATTTATCATAAAAGAGTAAAGTCGCACCCAACACAGAATTCAGAAGAAACTTATCTTTATTATCAATCTTCAACAATACATCCAGATCCACCCTGTGCACTCAGTTGCAGGGGTCCGCGCACACAACTGTGGACTTTCCAGGCCTCTGTGCACACAACTGTAAAGCCTCTACCTTCTACCCTACTCCCTCGACTCGATCTTACAGACGCTTTCAAGGTATTTCCTTCAAGGACCCATTACATTCCATCTTTTAAAAGAACTACTTTCCCTCATAGAGCCCTGCTCTATTTATACTTTCCCTTGGCCCGCGATCCCTCCGCAGGCCGACTCTATTACTATTTCTTTACATTATTTTTGGGTGGACTACCCTTTGACTCAACCTACTATAGTTCGCACTCTGCGCTTTTCCCGGAGTCCTTTACCCTAATATTACCCAAAATTCCAGGCTTCACACCCCATACTGGTTCTGCGGGGCTTGTGCTACCCAACAGTCCCCCAACATAATCATCGTGACTCATCCTGAGTCACTTAGCTGGTGTGTCCATCTTTGCGTGAAGGTCGTTTAACAATTTCTATGCCATGCGTGTATCTTCAAAAAATTCTGTTGTACCAGTGCCACTCGGGTCGTTGATGTATCTATGTCTAATGGGTTGCTTGCTCAGAATCACAGACTACCTGCATCTGTGCTATCTTTCCCTCCATCATTGTAGAAACGGTAAATGCTTCATCGATCCATGGATGAATGTGGTGTTTAAGTTCTACCTCCTTTTGCTGTGCAATGTCCATTTGGGCCTTGAGAGCCTGAGCTTCCCTCATCTTAGATAGTTGTTGTGTGATAGTGACCATTTGTGCCTCTCCATGAGTTGTATCATAGGCCTGCTGAAACGTGCGTACCTCAGTTTTGATGCGCTGAATGGTGGGGTCCTCCTGTAGAGATGTAAGTAGGCCAATAGACTGACCCAAAAGTCCTGAATATTCTCAGAATGTGCTTCGCATGGTTTCCTTTGCTTCTTGAATTTCCATGCGACAATGTTCATCATCGGGCTAGGGTTACTGTGCCTGGAGCTGAAGCTCTACAATCTGTAGGGAAATATCTCCTTATTCTTTTACAGCCTCTTCCTCGACCATGCAGACTTCTATGACCATGTGTTGAAGCTTGGTCAGAGTTGGAAGATCCTCAGGGATAGCTACCCTCAGAACTATGTGGCATGCTTCTGTGACGGCTTCCTTGACATTCCTGTAATGCTCGACCCAGACAGCGTGCTGAAGATTCACCTATTTGATCTTAGCTTTCTTCTCCCATAAAGTTTGGAGGGTGGGACCTTCCCTAGTGTGAAGTTCACTAGTGAGTGCCTCCTGCAATTGAAAAAGTATGCTACTAGGTAGGGTGGCCAGATCTAAATCCCAACTACCCTCATCACCAGGTCTTGTAATAGTAGCTGTTGGCAATGTTACAGTGTTCGGTGGAGGTGCGCTCATCGGTGGAGTCATACCTGTGTTGTTGGTGAGGTGAACCTTCCCCAAAGATTGTGCCTGCAATGTTTCCAACTACTTCTAGACTTCCCCCAACATAGTTGTCTGTTTTGTAAGTAGAGCAGGCAATACAGGGCTCGCTGTGAACTCGGTCTCCACCCTTGTTATTACTTTGGACTTTTTCCTGATAATTGGTGTGTCCTCCCACTGCGAGCATTTGACCTATTCTCCAGAAGCTTGAGTGTCTATCTCTTATGCTAGTTCCAATTCCTACTCTACCAAAGTCTCTTCAGCTAGCGGTTTCTAGGGAATGACTTGTTGTGAAGTGAGCTATTGTTCCTATCGTGCTTTTTTTACTAGATGCTAGAACCACTGTTGTTGTTCTTTCTCCTACTATTTGGCAACGAGTTGGTCTAGGATGACCTTGTCCAGAGTGCGCCATTAGAGAGGCCATTTTTCCAAAACCCCATAGATTGCTTCATCCATTGCGATGAATGGAAGTGTGGTCCAAGATTGGTTCGGGTTCTTTCGCACTCGGATGTACACATGATGCATGTCAGCTTTAAACTCAACCATGCTTTGGAGATTATTATAGATTGTGGGAGACATGCGTGGTCGGAGAGCAATCTGGATCCGTATTTGTTCTGGCATGGAAGTCCAAAATGCTCGAATTGCAGAAACCCTTATCACATCCCTTATTGCACATAACGCCATAAATCGTACGGCCTCAGGTAGGTCATCTGTAATGCTATGAAACTGGCTATCCATTGGCATCGTGCTTGTTACCAAAAATATTGATAGATGCAATCAAGCATAATGAAATGTCTTACCTTTGTCCTATGCTTCTCGGCAGTTGGTCAGGAACTCTGTGCATAAGAACTACGCCCAATTAAACTTCACCCCCTAGGTGCACTGCCCGGCTAGTGCAATGACAGAGGCTAGTACCTCATCTGCACGAGACTTCTACATGAGTTTTCCTCTAAGGAGCTATGTAGCCACTCGAACAACGCGGTCATTGATGCTAGCAATGACATATCCATGCTTTCCTTTTGCCAGTTTGTACCACAGCTTCATTGTTTCAGCAAGGCCAACCTCACTGCTAGTTCTTGCGGTGTTAGTGGGGTCATCTCCTTGCAGTGTTAGGTGCGTTATCCGGTGGATTAAGTCAACTATGATTGGAATCGACTCTTCCAACCATAATAATCCATCATGTATAAGACAAAGAAGTTTCCAGATCACAAAGGCCGTAATAGTTGCACGGTGGTAGTGAGGTAGCCATCAGAGGTGCAGGATCCTGGCCCTCTCTATACCTAGCAGCCACACCCATAGTAACAATTTGTCTACGGCCAATTCAGGGAACTTCTCGTTGTCGACTAGATCCTAATCTTCAAATTTGAGGGTTCGAACGCATCCCCACGATGAGCCTTCAATCTTTATATCATCTAGAAGAAGTGGTGTCTAAAGTTTGGCTTTCACTCCGTCTAAGTCCTTTGGTATATTTGTTGACCCTGTCCATGGAGATAGATATGGGGGAATGAAAAAATTTGGAATGCATCCACTTCATCCTCATCAATCTGGTCAAGGAACTCCTGAAGAGCCTCATCCTCTTCCTCGTTGTCTATCAAAACGGCTTTGCCCTTATCGGCTGCAGCTTGCTTGGTGGGCCATGGTGAGGCTCGGACTGTGCAGGTCTTCTGCTTCGTCTTCCACCTTCATGGTGTTCGTGGGGATTTTGGAACCTGCTATTCCCAACTCATTCCTCCTAACTCTTCCTCATTGAACTGCATTTCTTCGGTGAATTGTGCTCAGGTTCTGGCCATAGGACGCATCGGTTGATTTTTGGTCCGATGTATACTGATTGATCCTAGTATATAGGGCCAATGTGCCTGTATACTTCCGTAGTCATAAATTAAGACCATCACTTTGAACAACGTCGTTCCTTTGTGTTTCAGTATCGTCCCAACATTCCCTCGAGTGATCTTAATGAATCCACCTCGAAACTTTCCTCTCAATGATTCACTGCCCACTCCTTCCTGTCATACCCTAACGCCTTTGTTACGGAAAGGAGTTCTAACAGTTATCTTTCGACTGGGCTGCGTGGTAGCGCAACCCATAACTCGCTGCTGCGATCAAGTAGACAGGGTAATGTAGGCAGAACTCGGTACGCCAGATCGACTCCCTGCAGAATTGTTTATAGTCCCACACCCTCTTTCAGCTGCTTGGGGTGCTGAGACTGTGATCTTAATGACTAGTCAAGTGTCTACACCGTTGGTGCAGATCTGTACTATCCCTACCTCCTTGTGCTACGAGCATCATCCGAGTGCTTGGTCAGCTAGGGTTTTGTGCCATGGATGTTTGTGCTATCTTGATAGCCTGGTCCCCTCTTGGTTAGTTCTAGCAATATTCCGCAAGGGTCTGAGTCGTCTTAGGTGAAAAAGGGTTGAGCTTCTATAAGCATTGCAGTGTGATATTCTCCTGAATTTAGTCCTTTCTACCATGTTTTGATCTTCGGATAATACCTTAAGGGTGTTTTCAGCGCGGGGCCGGTAGCTACCCGACTTCTTCTAGTTTTTCTTCCATTGCCTAATGCAGAGCCATCTAGGTCGTAGTACCCGCAGCCTCCAAGAAAGTTGTGTTAACACAACACTGTGATGTATGCCATTCCTTGGGTTTTCGTGGATCCTGTGGGCAGCTTCTGGTGATTCGGGTTGCTACGGGTTGCTCTTCTTCATCTATCTAGCTATCCGTATTAACGTGTGTCCACAACCTCCATGCTTTAGATAATTCTTAGCCGCACCTACATTCGGCGCACCGTGTTTTGATTTCATCGTGTTGACACCTAATCCTCTGCGATTGGGTGAATTTGGAAGGTGAACAGTCATCAGAAGATGAACTGAGCAGTCACATTCTTTGTATATAACAAATAGCTACCTAATGAAATAAATTGAATCAGTTTTTTGCCAAACTGGAGTTACTCCTGGCCTGACATGGTATCAGAGCCAAGTTCTCAAAATAGTTGTAACTCCATTCACTGTTGCTACTGTGTCTGAGCGCTGTCATAAAACGTTCACCTGAACGCTGTCCTGACCTGAGCGCTGTCCTGTCCTGTCCTGATTTACGCTGCTAGCCTGCTCCATCACTAGCGTTGTACATTAAATTGTTTTTGTGAATGTTCTGACATTATAATTGAACGTTGGTTCTGACTTGTTTCAGTCACACCTTTCCATTGGACGCTGCTCTGATATTGTATTGATATCATACGATGAACGTTTCATAGGTTTTTGAACGCTGGACGTTTCTGGGAAACAAGCTCCGGTCTCCATACCTCAACGTTGTCCCACCTTTCGTATTGCACATTACCTCTTTGATCATTGCATCAAATAGTGAACATCGTTGATTCGCCTTGCAACTCCCAGTGCTGCACATTGAAATCTCGCTATCGTTTCCTCGACCTGGTTACTGTCATTCAAATTCACGCTATAAACCTGCCCTCTACGATGTCCTCTTTCATAATGCATATCAAATTATGCAAGTCCTTCACGGTATCCATACTGAATACTACACTGCGTTTTTAAATCCGCTCCCACAAATACTTCATACGTTGATTACTGTTTCTGTTTCCAGTCTACCTGCGTGTTTTGGTCTACTTAGCCACTAGCGTTCATGGATTCCTTGGAACTAGCCAGCCTTTAGTTGTAGAAATTTATGAGAAATTCCAGGGGCGTTCGGGGATGCTGCTGTCGGAAACATTTTTTATAAGAGGGATTTAAATTAAATTTGACATGTATTGGTATTTGTAAGTGTAATGGGATTCTTTTGAGAGATCCCTGGTTCGAATATGGCGCCGTGTGTGGGAATGTGAAAAGATTGGGCATTGTTTTGATGTGTTGCTGATGAGTTACATAGTATGCTGCTGCTGATGCGTGGTTTTGATGTGCTGCTTTGAGACAGCTGATACGCGTGGTTATATTATTGTCTTTTGATACCTCTGCGTGGAGATTGTCATCAGAATGCGTGGAGAATCCAGAGACCGATGAATGTTTGAAGTGGGAGAAGCCGCTTCCCTTGAATGGTACCTTTGAATGGTGTTGATACCTCTATGTTAGATATGTCTTAAAAGGCAACCATATGTATTTTTAACGTTGTCCCATATGTTTTAAGGTTGTTCCATATTTTTTTAAAAGCTGCCATATGTTCTAAGGCTGTCAAGCACTTTGGAAGGAAGTCTTGCTGCGTAGCCTAAGCAACAACTCTAGAATATAGATGTTTAATGTTTTGTTTAAAACATTCTCAGATTACCTGACATGAGATGTCTGCCATCAGAGCTTGAAATTGTAATACCGTTGCTGCTCCAACTTTGTAGATCTCGCGGTTGATGTTGTTGCTGCTTCAACTTTGTAGAGCTCGCGGTGAATGATTGATTATTGACTGTGATATGAATTAAACAACCAAAATCGTTTCCCACAGAAATTTTTTAGTACAATTTCAATGTATATCAGCAGAAGTAATTTTTTTTTCTATCATCAGAAGTATTTTTTTTACAGAATGCATTCAATCATCTCTATGGTAGGAATAGTTCTCACTGGCAAGGAGAACTATCCTGAATGGTCCCGGATGATAAAACACACCCTCATCTTCAATGAGTTGTGGAAAGGAGTGTGTGTCGGAGAAGGAGACAATGACCTAGTACAGCCTACCTCAGACAAAGAGCTCGTCATTTGGGAAAACAAGAACAGCAAAGCCTATGCATTAATCACATCATCTATAACTGAAGAGGTGAGTCGCCATATTTCATCATATTCAACTGCCTTTGAAGCTTTACAAAAGCTGAAAGAACTCTATGACTCACATTTTGCACTTGAAGCTGTTCATCTCATGATTAAACTCTTCACTCTTGAACTGAAAAATAATGATCCTCTTGCTCTTGCATCTGAAGTAAAGTCTATAATGCATGATATCAAATCCACTAAGGTTGAGCTGGATATCCCTCTTATTGCTTTTCTCAAGGCACTCTATCCTACTTACTCCAATTATCTTGAGTCTTTACAAGCAAATGGAAATCTTAAAGATATAACCTTTGACTCTCTTGTGAAAAAGTTTGTTGAAAGAGAGAAAGCCTTTGGAAAGAAGACAGCCCCTGAATCTTTTGAAGAGATTGTGTGCCTTGATCATAAAGAAAAGCATCCTGCTCAAGATTCTACAAGAGGAAGAGGTGGACGAAGAGGAAGAGGAAGATATTTTAGAGGCAGGGGGGTAGACATTCTCAAGGAGAAAAGGTAGACTTACACTGCATTCGCTGCAAAAGAAATGGATCACATGATGCCTCTACATGCAAGCTACCTGGGACAAAATTGAGCAGAAAAGAAACCAACAGAAAGGTAAAACTGATGATACAGATAAAGGTAAAGCACCTGAATCCACTCACTATATTGAGGCACAATGTAACATTGGAGTAAATGAAAGTTTGTTTAATGCTTCACTTGCTTCTTCGAAAAATGATTGGTTGCTTGATTCAGGAGAAACCTGTCACATGACTCATAGAAAAGATTTTTTTAAAGATTTCACTGACAATGTTGATGGAGCAGTATACTTGGCAGATCAATCAAAAATCAAGCCATCAGGGCTTGGCACAATCAGGCTTAAACTGCCTAGTCTTCTAGACTTTCTTCTGGATCATGTTCTATATCTCCCACAGCTCAAGAGAAACTTGTTGTCCTTGGTCCACATCCGCCAGCAAGGTCACTCCTTTCATATGTTTGATGGCAAGCTTGAGGTAAGAAAAGCTTCTGACCACTCACTCGTCATGAGGGGAATAGAAGAAGAAAGGCTTCTCAAACTGCAAGGAACCTCTGCTCATGCACAACATTTCTCATATATTTCTCATCATGAAGAAGGTACACTTCCATCATGTTTATTATGGCATGCTAGATTTGGACATTTAAACTATGACAATCTCCGTGTATTGAAGAAAAATGGTGTTGCTTGTTTGCCTACAATTCCTAGGAAACATAAGCAATGTGATGCTTGCATTCTAGGAAAGCATAGCAAATAGGCCTTTTCATGATTCACAGTCAAGAGCACATAGGAAGCTTGAACTCATTCATTTAGATTTATGTGGTCCAATGCCTGTTCCTTCTCCAAATGGAAATAAATATATCATGACATTTATTGATGATTACACTAGAGTGTGTTGGGTTTATTTATTGAAGAACAAATCTGATGCATTTCAAACATTCAAGAATTTTCATAAATGGATTGAAAATGATGCACAATCTCATATTGGGTCTATTCGCACTGATAATGGAAAAGAATATACATTAAATGAATTTGAAAACTATCTTCGCCAACATGGGATCAACCATAAAACTACTGTGCCTTATAATCCCCAACATAATGGTGTAGCTGAAAGAATGAATAAAACAATCTTGAATATGGTACGATCCATGCTTTTCTTCAAAAATGTAAAGATAATGTTTTGGGCTAATGTTGTTCTATGTGCTGCATATATAAAGAATAGATGTCCATCTAATGCTATAAGAAACAAGACTCCTTATGAATTATGGTATGGACATGTTCCTTCGGTAAAACATCTCAGGATCTTTGGTTCCACCTGTTATGCTTTGATACCAAAGGTACATAGAAACAAAATTGGTGCTAGAAGTCGTAAGTGTATCTTCCTGGGTTATTCAAACACCTCCAAAGCATACCACCTCTATGATGAAGAAAATAAAAAGTTTGTTGTATCTAGAGATGTAATTTTTCTTGAATCATCCAAATCTGACAATGTTGTTGAGCGGCAACTTGATCGCTTGGATAGATTCGCAAAAACAAAATCATTTCAAGAATTTGATAATCAGATTCCACATCTTGAAGGGGGGATTCGTATACTAGATCAACATGTGGAATCTTATTCTGAAAAACACTCTCCCCTGACTAAAACTCCAACAATGGATGATGCTTTAAGTGATGTAATTGATAGAATTGGGAGACTCAATCTTGATTCAGTCCCAACTCAATCAACAGAGCAGCCTGGACCATCTCAGAAAGGTCCCCCAAAGTGGCTGACAAAGACACTTGAAAGTGTTCATCCTGATGAAATTGGAAAAACAGGAACCAGAAATTCAAACCGACAAAATGGAGGTGATGCAGATGGCTCTAATTCAGCTGTTGATATGGAAGTTTCTTATGATTTTGAATTGAACTTGTCTACAGATTTTGAACCAACTTCCTTCAAAGAAGCTGCTTCTCATGATAAATGGAAAGAAGTGATGCAAAAGGAGTATGATGCCCTCATAAAGAACGACACTTGGAAGCTGGTTGATCCTCCATTTGGAACAAAACCAATTGGCTGCAAGTGGGTCTACAAGAACAAGTACAAAGCTAACGGCTCACTTGACAAGCACAAAGATAGGCTTGTGGCAAAAGGTTTTGCAAAGAAGGAAGGGGTTGATTATGAGGAAACTTTTGCCCCCACAGCAAAATGGGCCACCATCTGGACACTCTTTGCACTAGCAGCTCAGAACGGTTGGAAAGTCCGTCAAATGGATGTAAAAACTACCTTCTTGAATGGAGATATAAAAGAGAATGTTTTTATGTCCCAGCCTGAAGGATTTGCTGTGAAAGGACATGAACATAAAGTATGCAAACTTGTGAAATCCTTGTATGGCCTCAAACAAGCACCGCGAGCCTGGTATGAAAAACTAACTGAGCATATTCTGAAACTCAACTTCAATCATTTTGATCTTGATGATGCAACTTTATTTGTCAAGAAAGTTTCCAAAATAGTTGTATATCTTGTGGTATATGTAGATGATATTTTAATGACAGGGAACAATGAAAGCTACATTGCATCCATAAAGAAGGAATTGGGGAAAAGTTTTGAAATGACTGATTTGGGCTATGTTCATTACTATCTTGGCATTGAAGTAACCCAACATCCAAAATCCATATTTCTTTCTCAAAAGAAATACATTGGAGATTTGTTAAACAGATTTGGCATGACAGAGTGCAATCCTCTTTCTACTCCAATGGAACAAAACTTAAAGCTCACATCTATTGAAGGAAAAGAATTTGAGGATGCAACAAAGTATAGACAGCTTGTAGGAAGTCTCATCTACCTCACTACTACCAAACCAGACATTTCATTTGTTGTTGGAATCCTCTCCAAGTTTATGCAAAAGCCTTGTGAGGGACATTAGTCTGCTGCAAAAAGAGTTCTAAGGTACTTGAAGGGAACTCAAGACCTTGGCATCAAGTATACACAGGTGGACGACTTCAGCTTGATTGGATACTCTGATTCAGACTTTGATGGAGACAAAGAAACTGGGGTATCTACTTCAGGATATGCTATGAGCCTTGGATCAGGAGCTGTCTCTTGGAGATCAAGCAAACAATCAGTTCCAGTAAATTCCACAACAGAAGCAAAATACGTGGCAGCAGCTGAAGCAACGAAAGAAATTGTGTGGCTCAGGAAAATTCTTGATGATTTGCAGGTAAAACAAGTACAATCAACTCCACTCATGATTGACAACACCTCTGCAATAAAGTTGGCCAAGAACCCAAAGTTCCATGATCGTACAAAGCACATCAATACTAAATATCATCTGATCCGACATCATGTTGAGGCCAAAACAATCCATCTCCATCATTGTTCCACAAATGAGAAAATTGCAGACATCTTCACCAAAGCGCTTGGAAGAGAAAAGCTTGAAAGATTCAGAACGATGCTTGGACTCACCAACATCCCTTTAGATTAAGGGGGGGAACGTTGACACCTAATCCTCTGCGACTGGGTGAATATGGAATGTGAACATTCATTAGAAGATGAACTGAGCAGTCACATTCTTTGTATATAACAAATAGCTACCTAATGAAATAAATTGAATCAGTTTTCTGCCAAACTGGAGTTACTCCTGGCCTGACACATCGAGACCACTGGTTCTCTGGCAAATTTTGCGAATGACACGACATCTCCTATCTATTACAATTCAATGTAGTTACTTCATACAGTCGATTTTGCCATCGTTCAACCTCTTCATCTGAATCTGATGTGCAAGAGCTATCGCAGTCCCATGAGAGTCGTCCATCCATAGTTGGGTTCACTCGGTCCCCATTTTGCGTGGTGAGCTGGTAGATGCAATCTAATTCCCTGTCACTATCATCGTTGCACACTGGTTTAGTATAGCGGGCACCTTCAGCTGGATCCAAAGGAATGACTGCTTGGAGTGCATTCTTTTCGAAGATTATTTTCTGATTTTTGAGGTTGATGATTCCATTCATGTCTATTGCCCAGTCTATTCCTACTAGTGCTGGATAGGGGTTACTGTTATCCATTATTTCTATGACTTCAAAATCAGCATGTGTGCGGGCACCATTGGTATCTATGACAACCCCTTGGAACCTTCCCATCGGCAGGATCTTTTCTTGGTTTGCCAATCGCAATTGGATTGGGGACCACTGCAGTGTAGGCCTGTACATGTGTTCCTAAGTCTGTTTTGGTAGTACATCAGTGTTGGAACCTAGATCTAAGATGACCTAGTCCATCTCATAATCGCCAATATGGGCAGTCAGCCGCATCCCCCATCCAGTGCGTAAGACATATTTTTCCAATTTCCAGATTATACGCGATTCGTTTGCCCCTGTGCAACTAGCTATTAATTCTTGTAACCCTTTCACTGTGTTGGCATCCAGCAGGAGCTTCATATAGGTTTCTAAAAGGGTAATTGCCAAGGCATTATCCTATTGTAGGTCCAGTTGCTCCTTACTACCCGAAGTCGATGATTTTGCAAAATTTTTCTTAGCCTCCAAAAAGGTTTCCTTTGCTTGCGCCAAATCAAATTCTGGTTTTTTTGTGGGAGCCTTACGAACCCACGTATCCTCTTTCGGCTTCTTCCCCTTATCTTCCCCAGTAGCTGCACCGCTTCTGAGCATCATGTTTATGTTGGGGCCTTCAGTGTGGGCTTTAGCCTTCATCATCTAGACATCCTGGGTAGGACTAGCTGGGAGAACTCCTTTTTCCCTTAATTGCGCGAGCAACGTAGGGAAATTAACTGCATCGTGATCAAATTGGTAGCATGATGGACAACAGGCTCTAGTAGGATTCATACAATCCCGCGCGTAATGTCCCTATCCACCACAATTATAATATATCAACTATCCACCACCCCGTTTAGGCCCCCATCCTCCACGCCCTCATCCGTGTATCAGGAATCCCCCATGCACAAATGGTGCAACCGGGTCCTGTCTACATGTCTGTATTTGCATCCCATGTGTAGGGGGTCGATCTATCAACATGTGGCAATCTATTTCCTCATGACCCATTGTTTTGCAAAAGTTACAAAATAAGTTTTGAGGAGGTTGTCATATGTTCGGCAATAGGTAGCAGCTGTCTGTCGCATGCTTTCCCCCTACCTGGAAAATCTCGCACCAAAGTGGGGAAATCACACTCGGTTCCATCTGTAACTCTGGTCGCAGGGTTGTTGGCCCCCTTGTTACCACAAAATTTACTGCAACCGGACAGTGATCCTTATCATGTCCTTGGTTTCTACACGCCCTACACCATACTTCTTCCCAGACTTTTGGGCGTGGTGCCTGGTCTTGTTTTAACTTCTGTATTTCCAAACAAAAATTTTGGACCTGTGCTTGGATTTGCTAAACTCCCAACCCTGGGTCCTGTACCGAAGTTTCGTGCAACCGCATTGCTGCCTCCATCGCTTCTGCTTGGGTTAAGATATTCTGTTGTGACAAAGCCAATTTCAGATATGGCATTAGTGATGTGATGAACCAAGCGCAATGTTGTGCATTCGTCAGGGTCATGTTGACTTCACGAATAGAGCTTTTTAACCTCTGATCCAGATCCCATGGGGTCTCACCAGGCATCATCGTGATTTCTTTGAATCCTACGACTGACTGTGACTCTAATTTTGGTTGGCTGAACTCCTTTTTTAACTCCGTGTAGATGTCTGCTATCCCTATCGTTGGGTTGATGCCCAAACACTTCATATACCATGTTAGTGGTCGGTCCTGCAGTGTGCTGACTAAGACAACTTTCTTGATATCATCATTCATGATCTGCTGCGTGTTCCATACTGAATTTAATACAAACCAAAACTTTTCCGGATCTTCACTTCCTGCTTCCTTGATATTGGTAACTAGATGGCGCTCGCCATTACTACCGTCCTGATATTTCATCTCTCTTTCCTCTAGCAACCTCACCTTTCACACCAGACACCCCTTAGGCAAATCTCGATCTCGGAAATAGAACCATTTGTTGGCTTATATGGGCTTGACCCGGGTTTGGAAGAATTATTTAGCCAAACAAATCCCACAGCTACTGGCCCTTTCGGAAATAACCCTTGAAGCATGGACTGAGGTCTCACCTGAGGTAACAGGGGAGGGTGCTGGAACTAGGTTTCCACACCCTGGGGATGTCTTGGATGTGGTTTGGGGCTCGCACGCTGTTCTGCAGCCTCGCACTATGCTAGATTCGCGCAGATCGGAATACCCTTATCACGTTTATTACATATTGAATCACTTATCACTGGTTTGATCTACTTAAAATAGTCTTTAGGCAAACATTTATTACTTTTGGTTACTTAATGCATCAAGATTAATCTAGTTCACATGTATTCAACTGTAGCAAATGCATAAATCATAGCAGTTCATTTATCATAAAAGAGTAAAGTCGCACCTAACACAGAATTCAGAAGAAACTTATCTTTATTATCAATCTTCAATAATACATCCAGATCCACTCTGCACACTCAGCTGCAGGGGTCCGCGCACATAGTTGTGGACTTTCCAAGCCTCTGTGCACACAGCTGCAGAGCCTCTACCTTCTACCCTACTCCCTCGACTCGGACTTACAGACGCTTTCAAGCTATTTCCTTCAAGGACCCATTACATTCCATCTTTTAAAAGAACTACTTTCCCTCATAGAGCCCCGCTCTATTTATACTTTCCCTTGGCCCGCGATCCCTCCACATGCTGACTCTATTACTATTTCTTTACATTATTTTTGGCCAGACTACCCTTTGACTCAACCTACTATAGTTCGCGCTCCACGCTTTCCGTGGAGTATTTTACCCTAATATTACCCAAAATTCTAGGCTTCACACCCCATACTCATTCCATGGGGCTTGCGCTACCCAACAGTCCCCCAACGCAATCATTGTGACTTGTCTCGAGTCACTTAGCTGGTGTGTCCATCTTTGGGTGAAGGTCGTTAAACAATTTCTGCACCATGCGTGTCTCTTCAACAAATTCTGTGGTGGTCTGTTGTACCAGTGCCACTTGGGTCACTGATGTATCTGTGTCTAATGGGTTCACTTGCTTCGAATCACAGACTACCTGCATCTGTGCTATTTTTCCCTCCATCATTATAGAAATAGAAAATGCTTCATCGATCCATGGTTGAATGCAGTCCTTAAGTTCTACCTCCATTTGGGCCTTAAGAGCCTTAGCTTCCCTCATCTTAGCTAGCCGTTATGTGAGAGTGACCATTTGTGCCTCTTCATGAGCTGTATCATAGGTCTGCTGAAATGTGCGTACCTCAGCTTCAACACGCTAAATGGTGGGGTCCTCCTGTAGAGATGTAAGTAGGCCAATACATTGATCCAAAGTCCTGAATATTCTTGGACTGTGCTTCGCATGGTTTCCATGCATTCTTGAATTTCCGCATGACGGTGTTCATCATCAGGCCGGGGTTGCTGTGCCTGGAGTCGAAGCTCTACAATCTATAGGGCAAGCTCTCCTTGTGCTTTTACAGCCTCTTCCTAGACTGTGCAGACTTCTGCGGCCATGTGTTGAACCTTGGTTACATTTGAAAGATCCTTAGGGATAGCTACCCTCAGAACTATGCGGCATGCTTCTATGATGGCTTGTTTGGCGTTCCTATAATGCTCGACCTAGATAGCATGCTGAAGATTGACTTGTTCGATCTCAGCTTTCTGCTCCCGTAAAGTGTGGAGGGCGCAACCTTCCCTAGTGCGAAGTTCACTAGTGAGCCCCTCCTGCAATTGAAAATGTATGCTACTAGGTAGGGCGTCTAGATCTAAATTCCAAATACCCTCGTCACCAGGTCTTGTAATAACAGCGACTGGCAATGTTACAGTGTTCGGTGCGGGTGCGCTCATCGATGGCATAGTCATACATGTGTTGTTAGTGAGGTGAACCTTCCCCAGAGATTGTTCTTGCAATGTTTCCAACTAATTTCAGACTTCCCCCAACATAGTTGTCTGTTCTGTAAGTAGAGAAGGCAATGCAGGGCTTGCTGTGAATTCGTTCTCCACCCCTATTATTACTTTGGACTTTTTCCTGATACTTGGTGGGTCCTCCTACCATGACCATTTGACCTGTTCTCTGGAAGCCTGAGTGTCTATCTCTTGCGTTGGTTCCAATTACTCTACCGAAGTCTCTTCAGCTGACGGTTTCGAGGAAACCACTTGTTGTGAAGTGAGTTGTTGATCCTGTCGTGCTTTTTCTACCAGATGTTGGAACTGCTACTGTTGTTCTTTCCCTTGTTGTTTAATAGCGAGTTGGTCTAGGATGGCCTTGTTCAGAGCATGCCATTCAAGAGGCCATTTTTCCAAAATACCATAGATTGCTTCGTCCATTACGATGAAAAGAAGTGTGGTCCAAGATTAGTTTGAGTTCTTTCACACCCAGATGTACAAATGATGCATGTCAGCTTTAAACTCGGCCATGCTTTGGAGATTATTGTAGATTGTTGGAGACATGCACGGTCGGCGAGCAATCTGGATCTGTATTTGTTCTTCCATGGAAGTCCAAAATGCTCGAATTGCAGAAACCCTTGTCACATCCCTTGTTGCACATAGCGCCATAAACCATACAGCCTCAGGTAGGTCATCTATGATTCTAGGGAATTGGCTATCCATTGGTAGCATGCTTGTTACCAAAAATATTGATAGAAACAACCAAGCATAATGAAATGCCTTACCTTTGTCCTGTGATTATTAGCAGTTGGTCAAGAACTCTGTGCATAAGAACTGCGCCCAATTAAACTGCACCCCCTGGGCGCACTGCCCGACCAGCACAATGATAAAGGCTAGTACATCCTCTACATGACACTTCCTCTTCAGTTTTCCTCCGAGGAGATATGTAGCCACTCGGACAGCGCGATCCTTGATGCTAGATATGACATACACACTTTCCTTTCACCAGCTTGTACTACATCTTCATTGATTCGGTGAGGCTAACCTCGCCGCTAGTTCCTGCAACGTTAGCGGGGTCATCTCCTTGTACTGTTAGGTGCGTTATGCAGTGGATTAAGTCAGCTACGATCGGAATAGGCTCTTCCAACCATAAGAATCCATCATGTATAAGATAGAGAAGTTGTCAGATCACAAAGGTCGTAATGGTCGCGTGATGGTAGTGAGGTAGCCATCGGACATTGAGGATCCCAGCCCTCCCTATACCCAGCAGCCACACTGTGGTAACAATTTGTCTGCGGCCAATTTAGGGAACTTCTCCTTGTCGGCCAGTTCCCAATCTTCAAATTTGAGGGTCAGAACACATCTCCATGATGAGCCTTCAATCTTTATATCATCTGGAAGAAGTGGGGTCTGAAGTTTAGCTTTCGCTTTGTCTAAGTCCTTTGGTATCTTTGTTGACCCTATCCATGGAGACATATATGGGGGAAATGACACAATTTTGAATGCATCTACTTCATCCTCATCAATCTGGTCAAGGAGCTCCTGAAGAGCCTCATCCTCTTCCTCATTGTCTGTCAAAACGGCTTTGCCCTTATCGGCTACAGCTTGCTTGGTGGGCCTTGGTGAGGCTCGGACAGTGCAGATCTTCTGCTTTGTCTTCAGCCTTCATTGTTTTTTTGGGGATTTTGGACCCTATTGTTCCCGGCTCGCACCTGCTAACTCTTCCTGATTCAACTGCATTTATTCGGCAAATCATGCTCGGGTTCTGGCCATAAGACGCATGGGTTGATCTGTGGCTAGATGTATACTGATTGATCTTGGTATATAGGGCCAATGTGCCGTATACTTCCGCAGTCATAAATTAAGACTGCCACTTTGAATAGTGTAATTCCTTTATTTTTCTGTATCGTACCAACGTTCCCTCGAGTGATATTAATGAATCCACCTCGGAACTTTCATCTTAATGATTTACCACCCGCTTCTTCCTGTCGTACCTTAACGTCTCTGTTATGGAAAGGAGTGCTAACGGTTATCTTTCGACTGGGTTGTGTGGTACCACAACCCATCACTCGCTGTTGTGGTTGAGGAGACAAGGTCATGTAGGAAGAACTCGGTATGCCAGATCGGCTCCCTGTAGACTTGTTTATAGTCTCATATCCTCTTTCAGCTACTTGGGGTGCTAAGACTATGACCTTAATGACTAGTCAGGTGTCCACACCGTCGGTGTAGATCCATACTATCCCTACCTCCTTGTGCTACGAGCATCATCCGAGCGCTTGGTCAGCTAGGGTTTTGTGCCATGGATGTGTGTGTTGTCTTGATAGCCTGGTCCCCTCTAGGTTAGTTCTAGCAATATTCTGCGAGGGTCTGAGTCATCTTAGGTGAAAAAGGGTTGAGCTTCTATAAGCATTGCAGCGTGATATTCTCCTGAATTTAGTCCTTTCTACCATGCTTTGATCTTCGGATCGTACCTTAAGGGTGTTGTCAGCGTGGGGCCGGTAGCTACCTGGCTTCTTCTAGTTTTTCTTCCATTGCCTAATGCAGAGCCATCTAGGTCGCAGTACCCGCAGCCTCCAAGAAAGTCATGTTAACGCAGCGCCGCGATGTATGCCATCCCTTGGGTTTTCGTGGATCCTATGGGAAGCTTCTAGTGATTCGGGTTGCTCTTCTTTGTTTATCTCGCTACCGGTATTAACTTGTTTCCACGACCTCCATGCTTTATTTTATGCTTAGCCGCACCTACCTCTTTTGTCAATGTCTGAGCTTTTCAAGATGTGAATACCTTCGGTGCACCGAGTTTTGATTTCATTGAGACCATTGGTTCTCTGGCGACTTTTGCGAATGATGTGACAACTCCTATCACCACCATTCTGTTACAATTCAATGTGGTTACTTCATGCAGTCGATTTTGTGATCGTTCAACCTCTTCATCTGAATCTGATGTGCAAGAGCTATCGCGGTCCCATGAGAGTTGTCCATCTGTAGTTGGGTTAACTCAGTCCCCATTTGATGTGGTGAGCTGGTAGATGCAGTCTAGTTCCCTATCACTATCGTTGTCGTGCACTGGTTCAGTATAGCGGGCACCTTCAGCTAGATCCAAAGGAATGACTACTTGGAGTGCATTCTTTTCGAAGATTATTTTCCACTTTTTGAGGTTGATGATTCCATTCATGTCTATTGCCCAGTCTATTCCTAATAGTACTGGATAGGAGTTACTGTCATCCATGATTTCTATGACTTCAAAATCAGCGTGCGTGTGGGCACCATTGATATCTACGACAACCCATTGCAACCTTCCCATTGGCAGGATCTTTTGTTGGTTTGCTAATCACAATTGGGTTGGGGATAATTGCAATGTAGGCTTGCCTATGCATTTCGAGTTCTGTTTTGGTAGGACATTCGCGTTGGAACCCAGATCTAATATGACTTGGTCCATCTCATAATCGCCAATCTGGGCAGTTAGCCGCATCTCCTATCCAGTGTGTAAGACGTGTTTGCCCAATTTCTGGATTATGTGTGGTTCGTCTGCCCCCGCACATATAGCTATTAATTCTTGTAAACCTTTCACTGCGTTGGCATCCCACAAGAGATTCATACAGGTTTATAAAAAGGCAGTTACCAAGGCATTATCCTATTGTAGGTTCGATTGCTCCTTACTACCCAAAGTCGATGCTTTTGCAAAATTTTTCTTAGCCTCCAAAAAGGTTTCCTTTGCTTGCACCAAATCAAATTCTGGTTGATTTTTGGGAGCCTTATGAACGCACGTATCCTCTTTCGAATTCTTCCCCTTATCTTCCCTGGTAGCTACACCGCTTCTGGTAGCTACACCGCTTCTGAGCATCATGTTTATGTTGGGGCCTTCAGTGCAGGGTTCAGCCTTCATCATCTGGACGTTCTGGGTGGGACTAGCTGGGAGCACTCCTTTCTCCCTTAATTGCATGAGCAGTGTAGGGTAATTAACTGCATCATGATCAAATTGGTAGCATGACGGACAACAGGCTCTACTAGGATTCATACAATCCCGTGCGTAATGTCCCTGTCCACCACAATTATAATAGATCAACTGTCCATGGCCCCGTCTGGGCCCCCATCCTCCATGCCCTTGTCCGCGTATCGGGAATCCCCCACACACGAATGGTGTAGCTGGGTCCTGTATGCACGTCTCTATTTGCATCCTATATGTAGGGGGTTGATCTATCAACATGCAACAATCTCTTTCCATGTGACCCATTATTCTGCAAAAGTTACAAAATAAGTGTTGAGGAGGTTATCATGCGTTTAGCAATAGGTAGCAGTTGTCTGTCGCATGCTTTCCCCCTACCTAGAAAATCGCACACCAAAGTGGGGAAATCACACTCAGTCTCATCTGTACCTCTAGTTGCAAGGTTGTTGGCCCCCTTGTTACTGCAAAATTCACTGTAGCTGGACAATGATCCTTATCGTGTACTTGGATTCTACACGCCCTACACCATACTTCTTCCTGGACTTCTGGGCATGGTGCCTGGTCTTGTTTTAACTTCTGTATTTCCAAACACAAATTTTGGACTTGCGATTGGATTTGCTGAAATCCCAACCCTAGGTCCTGTACCAGGGTTTCGTGCAGCCGCATTGCTGCCTCCAGCGCTTCTACTTGGGTTGAGATCTTCTGCTGTGACAAAGCCGATTTCATACATGTCGTTAGTGATGCGATGAACTAAGCGCAGCACTGTGCATCCGTCAGGGTCATGTTTGCTTCGTGAATAGTGCTTTTTAACCTCTGATCTAGATCCCACAGGATCTCACCAGGCATCATCATGATCTCTTTGAATCCTACGACCGACTGCAACTCCAATTTTGGCTGGCTGAACTCCTTTTTTAACTCCATGTAGATGTCCACTATCCTCACTGTTGGGTTGATGCCCAAATACTTCATATACCATGTTAGCACTCAGTCCTACGGTGTGTTGACTATGACGTCTTTCTTGATATCATCATTCACAATATGCTATGCATTCCATACTGAATTCAATACAAACCAAAACTTTTATGGATCTTCACTTCCTGCTCCCTTGAATATTGGTAACTAGATGGTGCTCACCATTACTACCGTCCTAATCCTTCGTCACTCTTTCCTCTAACACCCCTGCCTTTCACACCAGACACCCCTTAGGTAGATCTTGGTCCTGAAAATGAAACCATTTGTTGGCTTATATGGGCTTGACCTAGGTTTGGAAGAATTAATTAGCTAAACAAATCCTGCAGCTACCAACCCTTTCAGTAACAGCCCGCGAAGCGCGGACTTAGTTCTCACCCGAGGTAGCAGGGGAGGGTGCTAGAACCAGGTTTCCACATCCTAGGGATGTCTTGGATGTGGTTTGGGGTTTGCGCACTGTTCTACAGCCTCGCACTACTCTAGATCCACACAGATCAGAATACCCTTATCGCATTTATTACAGATTGAATCACTTATTACCAGTTAAATCTAGTTAAAACGATCTTTAAGCAAACATTTATTACTTTTGGTTACTTCGCGCATCAAGATTAATCCAGTTCACGTGTATTCAACTGTAGCAAATGCAAAAATCATAACAGTTCATTTATCATAAAAGAGTAAAGTCGCACCCAACACAGAATTCAAAAGAAACTTATATTTATTATCAATCTTCAACAATACATCCAGATCCATCCTATGCACTCAACTACAGGGGTCCGCACACATAGCTGCAGAATTTCCAAGCCTCTGCACACACAGCTACAGAGCCTCTACCTTCTACCCTACTCCCTCGACTTGGACTTACAGACGCTTTCAAGCTATTGCCTTCAAGGACCCATTACATTCCATCTTTTAAAAGAACTACTTTCCCTCATAGAGCCCCGCTCTATTTATACTTTCCCTTGGCCCGCGATCCCTCCGCGGGCTGACTCTATTATTATTTCTTTACATTATTTTTGGGTGGACTACCCTTTGACTCAATCTACTATAGTTCATGCTCCGTGCTTTCCGTGGAGTCTTTTACCCTAATATTATTCAAAATTCCAGGCTTCACACCCCATACTCGTTCTGCAGGGCTTGCACTACCCAACACCGGGGAATGTTTTGAGCTACATCCCTAGCTTTCCACATCTTCTATGCACTATAGATCTGAGGCCTACCACACATCTAGTGCACCACGCTGATACAAAGAGAAATCCTTACTGCAATGATCTCCACCACTCATTTAACACTAAAATGGTCCTCTTCTATTGCCTTTATTCTTTTGATGTACAGGCTGATACCCATGTCCTCTCTTAGCTGCATTGAGCTTCTAATACAGAGCCACATTTTCCTTGTCATTTGCATCTTGATATCATATAATTCCTTGGACTTTCTATCATAATATCTTTCAAGAAAGTATTTCTTGTTGAAGATTCTTTTATACTTATTCAAACTCAACTATTCTACCTTGATGCCTCTCACACACTTCACATCTTCCCACCAGATATCTTATTTTCCCTTGAGACTGAAGATCACTATCTTGGATTTCATATTATCTGAATAATTTTGCAATCTGAAGAACTTATTCATCCCAGAAAGCCATGATTTTGCATATTCCGATTTGGTTATCACCATCAAAAGTAGGAGGGTTGGATTCATGAAATCTGTTAAACCCACATGGACAACACAAGAGATATGAAAGATCAAACATGCAATACAATTTTTATTGACAAATGATTTACATTTATAGTACATTATGTGACTCTTGGGTTTCAGATCCCAAGGTCTCTTGGACTGCTTTTGTCCATTCAACTTCCACACTAACCCATTTAGGATTAGGTGTCCAACATTCCCCCCCTTAATCCGAAGGGTTATGTATGAGTCCAAGAAGAGAGCTGTAATACAAAATGTGCAAAAAAAATGCATGGCAGCACTAGGCTGAATGTGCTCTATGAAATGTTGGTATAAAGGGCAGTGGTTTAAGGATGACCACCAACACTAGAACGCTTAGTGCAGTTCCCAGAACTCTTCTAAAACTGGCAAGAAGCTGGAGTCTTCTGCTAGAGGAAGTGTTCTTAATCTGTGATGGTTTAAGGATGACCAACAACTCTGGAATGCTTAATGCAATTCCTGGAACTCTTCCAAAACTGGCAAGAAGCTGGAGTCTTCTGCTAGAGGAAGTGTTCTCAATTTGTGATGGTTTAAGGATGACCAACAACTCTGCGATTCCTGGAACTCTTCCAAAACTGGCAAGAAGCTGGAGTCTTCTGCTAGAGGAAGTGTCCCAGATTGCCCACTGAAGGCATGTTCAGGCATCTTTGTCTCTGGCTACAACTCTGAAACTGGTGTGGCAGGTTGTGGCTTAGGCTCGCTTGATGTGACTTTGAAGCTTGTAGATGACCATCATTTCCCCCCCTGTCAGGTACAAGGTGAGAAGATGGAGAAAACTCAACTGCAAGACTGTTCAATACTCTAGAACAAGTTCTGACATGTGTTTGGAATATCTTCTTGGCTGTTGATGCCCATTGCCAAGAAGCGATCCATCCAAGATGAATCCTTGTTCTTGCAGGACGTTTGTTTCTGAAGCATCTGTGTGAAGAATGGCTGGTTTTATGACAGTGCTCACATGGATGAAGATCAAAACAGTGATCTTTCAGATGGCCAACTCGATCACACTGTTGGCATTTCACGATCTGTTGTTTTTGTTGTTGTTGTTGTTGCTGTAGAAGAGGGGCAGAGTCTGGAACAGCTGAAGCTGAACTGTCATGAGGAGCAGCTGAACTGTCATGAATGAATCCAACACTCTGAAACTGAATGGGCTTGGTACAGTCTGGAATATGAAGGGACAAGTCCTTGTCATATCCAAGATCAGTTCTGTGCTTGTTGTGGACAAGCTGTTCCCAAGGTCTGATGATGGACTTGGGAAGTGCAGACTGAATTTCTGGATCTGCATGTACAATTGCTGCTTTATTTGAATGAACTGTACCATTATTAACATGCTGCTGATGGGTGGTTGTCTTAATGTTCTGAACAAAAACAGGTTCAGAATGGTGTCTATTTTGATGTAGCTCTTCTTGCTGTAGCTGTGATTCAAGCTGCAAAAAATCGATCTTTTCCTGTGCATTTTGTAGACATGTCTGAATTTCTGAGAGAGATCCTTTGTTGATTTGCAATGTGTCATCAACAGTAGATAATATCAGAGTTTTAAGGAACTGTAATACTTCACTGGTTCTGGCCATTTTTTCTTCAATCTTTGATTTACACCTTAAAAAACTGATCACAACTACTACTCAATATCTACTCACAGTACACAGCAATATCCTTTATAAATGTCAGCAAATGATCAGTGTGCAACAAGAAGAAACAGGTAGAATTCGAAGATGCTGAAACCGGAATACCAGAAAGCAACCATAATTCTTTCTTTCTCAAAATTTGCAAGGAGTCAACAAACTAGATAATGCAGATTTGTTCTTATTGAAAACTTTTATATCTCACCACTTGATATAGACATATAATCTCAGTAATAGCTCATCAACATTGTCTCTTGAATATAAGTTTTATAGAGTATCAAAAAACTGCATCAATGTCTCTCAAGCAGTTCCTTCTAATGCTTAAGTAGGTCTTCCACCTCCAGCTATTGCAAGTACAGTTAAAAAACCACTAATCAAGTTTTATTGCCTCAGGACAATGACAGCTCCAACGTGCATTCGACCTGCAATTAATCTACTCTAGAATCGCTACCAAGGAAGTCAGACTACTTCAACAATCAATCAGTGCAGCTTCAGAGTTGCTTCATGCTTTCATAGAAGGCCCGCACTTGATTTGATAAGCAGTTGCCGGAGCCCGGGAACTGTTTCTGAAAGATGACCCTGAAAATGATTATAGCAGTTATGGCTCAGCTATTGACGTATGGTCTCTTGGTTGTATTTTCGCAGAGTTGCTCTGCCCCAACCTCTTGGCAATAAGTCATCTTTTCGATTTGTATGAGTATGAATTATCATCTATACACACGATTGTTCAAACAATCCCGCCACCAGATGATGATGAGATAGGAGACATCACGGACGATCCCATTGTAGCCGAGTTTATTAGAAACTTGCCTCGCCAACCTAGTAGACCACTAGAACAAATATTTTAGAGGCTAGCTGACAGAAAGGCTCTTGATTTGTTACAGAAAATGCTTACTTTCAATCCCGCTAAGAGAATCACCATTACACAGGCTCTGCAATATCATAGACTTCCTCTACACTTGGCTTTGATTTGACCAAATCTTGAGCAATTGCGAGCTTATTTCTTCTGAAACTCTGCAATGTTATGTACTCCCTCCACCAAACTGACAAAACTGCAAAGCATAGAGATGAGAAATAGTACCGCAATGCTATTCTGACGGCACACAACACCAGTGTCCGCAGCCTAAATAGCGGACGGGCGCACCACACAAGTAATCCAGACAAGACACAGGTAGGGATTATAAAAAATTAATTGTAATAATGTCGAATAGCTTCCCATCGCAATTTTATTCAAAAGAATACTGAGCTTTAAAGGGCATTTAATACAGAGGGCCCCGGGGTAAATTTAATCTTCATAACCAGATGATATCGCGTGCAGGAAATGATTCAACGGTAGAATAAAATGCACAGAAAATGAGCGCAGATGACTGACCATAGCAGTGAGGACTGTTACCCTAAATTGCAGGTATGATAGAGTTTTTGCATGCAAATTATCTCGTCGGCGGTGAATATCTGAACAATTCAGGCATGGTTGCAGTAACGTAAGATCTCGGAGGTCATGGCAATCAGGAAAATCGTGAAGGTTGATCGAACCGAATCCTCTTCCAGTGAAACGCCTAATCCATTTGCAGCCATAGAATTGGTTTCACCTACTGCTACTCCGCAAGTGGTAGACAACAGACGGAGAGGGAGGAGAGCGAGAACAGGCCGCAGAACAATCAATGACTCTTAACCGATACGCAGAGACCCAATGAAACGTAGGACAGAGGCATTATAGCAGAGGCAGCATGTCAGGAGCGCTGGAAAAGAATATGGCAGAGGGCCAGGACTGACATGACATGCACATAACAGGCCACAGAAAAACAAAGGCTCTGATACCATGTTAAACCCACATGGATAGCACAAGAGATATGAAAGATCAAACATGCAATACAATTTTTATTGACAAATGATTTACATTTATAGTACATTATGTGACTCTTGGGTTTCAGATCCCAAGGTCTCTTGGACTGCTTTTGTCCATTCAACTTCCACACTAACCCATTTAGGATTAGGTGTCCAACAAAATCCTCTAGTAATATCCATTCTCACTCCTCCTATAAGGATGATGGCAGTGATGGTGATGATGTCTCTTGGAACTAGAAATAGAATGAAACCCACAAGTGCTAGCCCGCATGTCATGTGTATCCAAAGATCTAAAACCTTTCGCTGTATTGTTGGCTTAGTGAATCTTGACCCAGGTTCATAGTTAAGCTTACTAAAAAAATCCCTACACTACTAGCCCTTTCGGCATGAACCTATGGAGTGCGGACTAAAGTCTCACCCGATGCAGAATGGGGGGATGTTGGAACCAAGTTTCCTCACCCAGAGATTAGTGTAATGTTGTTTTGTGCCCTAGAATTGTCTTCACACAGATTGATAAGCATCTAAGGCTTATCGATATAACTTCCTTTAACCAACCTCTAGACCTTTGTGAATGTCTACGACTGTCTTTTGCAGACCCTGATCAGGTGAATCAACCACTTATGTGCCTCTCTAATTACTCTTTGTTTTGTATTTACCCGGATCGGCTTAAGTGTTTGATAACATTAACATGAAACAAGATATTCTTCGCGTAAATAGTTATTATTACTTGCATTCATATGACAATGTAAAACATGTGAAATCACACATCAATACATTATTAATTCATAATCCTGTCATTCATTATAACATAATAACGCATTCATTCATAACATAAATAAATAGACACAACACAGGAATTGTTGGAATAATCTCTTTATTAATTCTTTTGTTCTTCTTAGAGACTCAAGACTTCCCTGCACACTTAGCTACAGGGGTCCACACACTCAGCTGCAGACTCTACTCTAGGCCTCTGCACACAGAGCTGCAGAGCAAGGAAAATTTTAAGGATGGAAAATTTTCTTGAAGTCTAAAAACATTGGCGAATCTCACTAATCCCTAATATGAAAACTATAAAATGTATATTGATATATTTGTAAAATTATTCAAAATTATAATTATTTTATATATAGTCTCTATATAATGTTGGCAATTTTTAAGGTAAAATAATTTTATATTCTAAAATTTGGGCGAATCATATTTTATAAAAATTGGTAATTGGCAAATCTTTTTTGTGGAAAAATCATGGAAAAGTAGCCCACTAGGCAAACATTAGCCCCTAAAATTTTCCATGCTACAGAGCCTCTCTTCTACTCTAAGACCTCTTCGCTCTTACTCTTAATGACCCATTACCTTCATCTTCATTCGTAGTTTTTATGCCTTAGACTCTCTAAGACTATCCTTTTTATACAATCCCATGGTCCGCAAACCATGGGTAGATCTACTAAAGTTGGCACAACTTACATAAAATAAGGGTAAAACCCTTTCTAACACTTTACTATCTACACACTCCACAACCACATCTTGTAGAGACTTTACATTCTTTACAACAAAACTTGGGATTTTTACCCCAAAACTTGGGCTTTTGCCCCAAAATTGACCCTAGGGGACCTCGTCCCAACAAACCCCCAACATAAATATCGTGACTCACCCCCGAGTCACTTTGTTAGCATGGAGATCTTACTACAAATACCTCCCAGCTCTACTTGTGCTACTTCTACCTCAGCTGCACTCTGTGTGATTGCCTGTTTGATCTGCTCCACCTGCTACTCCGTTACTGGTCTTGCACTATCATCCTTGATCTTCTACTACATTCTCTGCAGGCTTACCAACGTTTCCTCAATGGTTACAAAGATAACATAGGCCTCATCTAGCCAAGGTCCCAATTTGGCCTTGAGGACCACCTCTTTCCTTTGTGCTTCCTCCACCTGTTTGAGAAATCGTTTTGCCTCATGCATCTTAGCCAATCACTGTGATATAGTGATGGTGCGTGCCATTACTCTTGCTTCATCATACTGTTACTGCAATTCATAGGCTTCTGTGTTCAACCTCTGAAGGTTAGGGTCTTCTTAGAGAACTTTGACTACCTCCATGGACTATTCAAAGAGCGTGGTGCAATCCGCCACCATGACATCTACTATTGTGACTCCATCCTTTACAGCTACCTTGCACTGTTCTCTGACCTCTGGTGGAGTTGAAGGCTGTGACTTCAAATCGATCTTTATTATCTTTAGGTTCGGTTCAAACTGAACCTTTGCCACTTCTATTTTTGCTTCTCGCACACTCGCAACCAACTTCCTGATCTTGGCATCCACCGACGCTTCCTCTCAGATATGCAGTTCAGGGACTGTCCTGTATTCCTCAGCCACCACGGCTGCAGTCTGCTCATTCTACACCACTTTCTTCCATGCCTCCAGTGCTTCTATCTTCTCAATGAACATCTATAGGTTGTTAACTTTATATTCGTTGATCATGCTCAGCATGTGCTACTCCCAGGACTTAAGCTTTATGATCACATTTGCTTGAAGTGTGTGAAGGAACTCACTTGGGAGCGCGGCCAAGTTGAGGCCCACATTCTTCAAAGTGTTGACTATAGCCTTGTTAGCGGCTGCCTCTGCATTCAAAGCCCCATCAGGCAGTGTGACTACCCAGAGATCCATTGACCGAACTGACTCTACTGCTTGAGTGGTCCTCGGTGCCAAATTGGCTGACGCAGCATTGCTCTGTTCTGCACCTTCCTGAGGCCTAGTTGTTTGGAACTGAAACTCACACAAACCCATCTATATGGAGCTTATTGCCTCTTTTTGTTGCTGCTTAAACTGCTACAACAGTTCTACTGTTGTGTCTCACACCTTATCTCCAATATCATCCAAGTCACCCTTTGTCAAGGTAATTGGATCTAGCAACGACTTGGTGGCTTTCTTCTTTTTGTGCAGTCCTTCCTTTTCCTACTCCTTATACTGCTTCACTCAGAAGGGAGTGCTTTCCTGCTGGTCTTCACCACCCTACTCTGGCACCTCTTCTTCTTCTATTTGCGGTGAAGGAGGTTTCTGACTCCTATCGAAGCCGTGCTCTTCATGCTTGGCCTATTCTTTTGTGCTGCACTCTGCATCTACCTGGGCTTTATCCTTGACCTCTGTCTTCCTCTTTTCAACCAATAGTTGAACCTTCTATCTAGCTACTTCCTTTTTCTTTTTCTCCACGGACTTCTAGTCCCGGCGGTGTCATCGGATGCAACATGCTAGTCTTTTAGCCAATGCTTGATGACTTTTGCAACTGTGTCATCCATGTCCAGGTAGGGTAAGTCAAACCATTTCTGGTTGGGGTCCTTGTGCACCCGGATGTAAATATGGTGGAAGTCTACCTTGAAATCCGTGTACCCTGACGATTTCTCGAACACGGTTGGTGAAAACCGTGACTTCTTGTTGATGGCCATGTGAATACTCGCCTCCATCAACACCCAGAAGACCTTGCTTTCTATCACCTGCCCAACATCTTTTGTGGCCCAAAGAGATGCGAATTTTGCTACTTCTGGTAAATCCTTCTCCACAGGAGGAAATTGGCTATCCTCTAGCAAGTCCCACATGACCAACACTATTGAGAGCAATAACCACAAATAGTGAAAGGTCTTACTATTGTTATATGCCTCTCTATAGTTCATGAGGAACTCACTACACACGTAGCGCGCCCATTTGAGCTAGACGCCCTCTACGCATTGAGTTGTCAATGAAACCACCGGTGCCAACACCTCGTCTGCATGGCACATTCTCATTACCTTGCCAGCTAGAATTGCGTGGAAATCTTGACCGTGGTTAGCATTGCTAGTAATTGAATACCCACACGGCTTTTTGACAAGTTTAAACTTGTATTTCATCTTCTCAGCGAGGTCATGCTCACTTGTCTTTCTGCCAAATGCCTTGGCCGGATTCAGTCCTAAGTGCGGTAATAGTGTGATCCTATGGATCAGCAAGTTGGTTATGGGGATCAGCTCATTCAGCCACAGGCACCCGTTGTGTACGAGGCACAATAACTTCTTGATGACAATTAGGTTTATGTTTGACTGATGGTAGTGTGACACCCATAACAAGTTCAACAACCCTAACTTGTTAACTCCACATATCCATTCCACCAGCTCCACCGTGGTGACACCATATTCTTTGTAGGAAACCCTCTGCATGAAGGTGTTGGTAGCAAGGTGGGGGAACTGCTTATGGTCCACCAAATCCCAATATTCAAACTTCAAATGCAGGACCCATGCCAAGCACAGACCTTCAAAGGTAATATTCTCTGACAACATGGGGGTTTTGAGGGAGAATTGTCCAACATCTAGGTCCCTCAGGATCTTCACCTTGCCCTTTTGTGGAGGGATATACTCCGGCAGCTTTGAAATAGGTTCTACTCCCTCAATATCTATATCTTCCATGCCTTCCTCTGCTTCTAGGTCTACCACCTTCCCCTTCTCCTTCGTGCTCAACTTTTCTTTTCATTGCGCCTGTGTAGTTGCATGTTTCCTCAGTGATTCATGCATGGGCATAGACTTATTTTTCTTATCCTTTTTCAGCTTAGGGACCTCTCTCGTCAGCGTAGGCTTCGACCTAGGTGACCTTGGCACCATAGGCACTATTACTAGAACCTCCATACTCATAACCTCAGGGGCAGCTCCCTCGAGGCAATAGTCTCTCCAACGCTTGCAGTTTTTGCAGGACCTGGTCCTAACATGATGTCTCGAATAAGCATTCTGTCTAACTCAGAATAGTGATCAAACATAGGGCTTGCGAAAAAATCCTCAAAGAACTCATGGTTCATGCGCAATAAACAACACAACTAGAAATTCTCAGGATGCAAAGTGTTTCTCGCTAGACATCCACTTGTAATTTGTAGGCGAATTCAAATTCAAATTCGACCATTCCCCCAAAAATTTCTTCATAAATGCAAGATTGGCAGCAGATTTCGAAAGATTTCACTCTTGATTTCAGCCTTAAATGCCTTAAATGCCAACCGCCCACTCCTCCTAACTAACTTCTGACAGTCAAATCATGAACAATGATGGTAACGGTCAGTTTCTGACTGCGTTGCATGGTCTCCACCCCTATAGCACAACTCCCTTTGCGCTTCTTCTAGTACTATGACATCCTCTTGTTTCATGCAGACCCTGTGTCATGTAGCTCTACAACTTGGGCAGTGTAGTTTATAGTCCCGCACCTCCTTGCAGCTTCCTGGAGTGCTACGACTGTGCTACCATCATGTAGTCATCAGGTCGGAACCCCGGTGTATGGCTTCAATCGGCTTCCATTTACCTTTCCCAGAAATGGATCTCCATTCACTTTCATAGGATGAGCTTCTCCACCATCAATAATCTCATTGATCACATATGGCCCTAGCCAATGCATTTGAAATTTTCCTAGAAATTTGTCAAACTTGCTATCATATAATAAAACTAAATCATTTACCTTGAAGGTGTGTAGTTTGATGTGCCAATCGTGCCAAGGATTTTCATGTTCCTTCTGCACCTGCTAATGGCATGTATCCATCATCAAGCACAAACTAGCTACATGGCATTTGACCAGTACAAGCATTGTCCAATCATCAAAATATACCTCCAAAAACTTGTGAGTGAACTCTTTGAATGTCGCGATGACTACACACAAGAAGATCACCAATGCATTTTTGAGCCCAAAAGGCATTGTTATAGACATTTTTGTGCCTCGCAGCATGGAGCATGAAATGTCAATAATTACAGGGATCCTCAGTCCCTAAACATGTTGTTCTTACCCCTAGAAGAACAAGGTCAGCAAACCACAGCACTTCCCATCAGTTCTCCACCTGAAAAACACTCAAAACAGGCTATTTTTGGATCATGTCAGCTGCTCCACTGAGCAACTGCACTGAATGTCAACTGCTCCTCCTTGTACCTGCGCTGAAAGTCAAAACCAATGAAGGCTACCTGCGTTGGGCGAGATTGGCCAAGTGGCACAGTCATTCTGCAAGGTGTCAACTGCCCAGGAAGCTTCCAAACTGACACTTGGTTCAAGGAATTCGCCCTGTGATGAGTAAGAGGTACTTGATCTCCATGTGTAAGCAAGGATCTCCAAGTGGACTCAAGAACTGAAGTTTAACTAAAGTGGGAGAGGACACTAGTCAGCTTTATGCCAACCTCAAGCTGACTCATCCTTTCTCCAAATCTCCTATATATAGAGCTCTTCTATGAGGTCTAGGGAGGCTGGAATTTTGTGCAAAGCAAGCAAGTGCTGTTGGTTTACAGTTAGAGCTATTGGGTGATTGCTTTTATAGAGGTGAAGAGGAGATTTCTTGCTGCTGGGGAGGTGCTGCTGGATTGGAGCCATTGATGGTTGTAACCTTCTCAGAACCCTTTTACTTCTATCAATAAAGCTTTGAATGTTCTCCTATATACTTGTATTGCATTGATGTATTGTATTTACTTGTATATCTGATTCACTCTAATCCATGCATCAGTTATGAGTACATGTTTCTTGTAGTTTCCCTCTCTTGTTTATGCAGGATCTGTGTGTAGCTGGGCCTGCAAAGAGAGCAAGGAGCTGGGAACAAGAGACAAAGAGAGAGGATAGGATCGACAAAAGCGAAAGACACCGGTTGGTTAATCTTTTCTTCCTTCTCTGTACTTTCATAAAGGAAAATATCAAAGCTTTTCTTTCAGTTGTTGCTAAGGAACTGTCACCCTTAGAGTCGGGATAGGGTCATTCCGAGTCGGATACTTTTCTCCACAACAAACTGGCGACTCCGCTGGGGAGCCTAGTATCTTGTTGGTGTTTGTAGTATCTTTGCTATTCATTTCCTGAAGAAAAGAGTACCAAATCGAAAAGCTTTTGACTATATCAAAAGCGAAGTAGAGGGGCTGCTACTCTTGCTCATTTTCTGAGCAGATTCATGATTTGAAGAGCTGATCTACAAAAGACTCTTATACTCTTTGTGATAGCTTTTCATCCTCTTGATCATCCCTTAGCCTGTACTTGACCTATAGCTTTTTATTTCAGCAAAAACAGTGCATTTTTGAGCTTTTTATGACCCGGAAATCCTTGTAAACGCAACTCTCGTGTCTCAGTGCAGGCTGTCCACAGGCAGTCTGCATTTCAGCGCAGGTACTCCCTTCGGGAACTGCGCTGAGAGTCAATTTGACAGACCAAAGCCTGCGCTGACCCAGTTAGGCTATGTCTTCCTGAGGTTTCCCACTGTGTCTTAGCCTTGTTTTCACTGATTTTTGCTGCTGATTGCTGGTCATTGTACTTGCTGTAAACCAACTTTCCTTGACATTATTCCGCCTCAGTTGTATGATGAAACTATGATTGTTCTTTCAGTATTTCTTGTTTCAGTTACAGTTTCCCATTGTGAAAAGCAAACCAGTATAGCTGTGACCTCTTAGATCCTGAACTGTAAAAGTGTCTTTGTGATCTTAAGAGCTAGTTTTATTACTGTTCATGGTTGTTTGAGTTTGTTTGTTTTTCATTTTATGGTTTGAATCTATACATTTCCAGTGTCTAAACAAGACGATCTTAAGGTGTCTTTTGATTTTGGACAAGCTTGTTTATTTTTCGCTTGAAATTAGATTCAAAAGTCATACAACAGTTTTCCTTTCTGTCTTACATCAACATTAAGGATAACGAAAAGAAATACATGCATTGTGCATATTTGCATTTGACTGTGTGCTTGACGATTTAGGAAAATTTGCATTTTAGTGTGTGTTCTATGATCTGTGCGAAAAGTTGTGTCTTTCTTTTCCCTCAGTAGATTAAGGTTTTCAAAGTTGAAAGATTGAAAAGTTTTGCTTCTCATCTTAGATTGCATTTAGGAAGTTGTATATATACATCTCGTGGTGATCCTTAAAGGCAAACTGCTAAGCAAGATCAACATTAAAATAAATCCAATTTACATAACAACGCTTTGTAACATAACGCAAACATCTAGAGGTCTAGGTAGAGACGTGTTCCGGCGTCGTTAAACGTAGTGACTGTCGATCTCTACGAAGGTGGGTGATTCCTCCTGAGGGACGATAGCACTAATACGGACTTGTGCTCCCGCGTACCGTCGCGTATATTGGGAGACCCCTATAGGCATTTATCCTTTATCCTTAGGAAGCCGTGTCGGCCGCCTTACTGATCGCGATGCAGTGAACACAGCATTCACGAAGATCGACCACCCGTACCGTAAAACGTATTCTGTGGTTTCGCGAAAGGTTTGACACACCCTCTGCCTAGATCTCCAGAGCAGTTTCTTTTGGCCTTTTTCAAACTCTATAACTGAAAAAGTCCAACCGAGCATTTGTCACTTCGGGCTCGTTAATACATCGAAGGCGACTAGAGTCATCTTTAGCTTTTTCTCGACTCTTAAAACATGAAAAAGCAAGTTTGTGTCTAAAAGCGTCGTTAATAAAATTTATTTTAAGCGGAACATAATCACCTGTTATTCCCACGTTGATCTTTCAGTTGAAAAGTATGGAGCCCACCAACCAAGGAAGTAACCTTGGCGGAAGTCCAAATCCCTTCTCCTCTTGGGGAGATGTTGGTGCGCCTCATATGGCAACATTGTCACTTCCAGGATTGACAATCGGCCTACCTGTATGGCTCTTTTCAACTAATGTAGTCCAGATCGCCACTAATCCTGAGCAGTCGAATCAACAGTCAGAACAATCTAGAACTACCCACCAGCCTTCCACTTCTTACGATACTTCCTCTGATCCTTCATCTTCGCAAGGTAGAGCTGGCAAGAGTCAGCCTCCCAAGGAGAAGAAGGAAAAGAAGAAGAGAGAAAAGAAGCAGAAGGAGCCTCTGGCGAAGGCGACTGGGGGCAAGCAGAAGAAAGCTGACAAAAACCCACACACTGCACCGACCGGGCCTAAATCGCCATGTGTCATTTGCAAAGGGATCCACTTCCATCGTGATTGTCCTTGTATTCCCCGGATACTAAGGGACTGGTCCCCAAGGTTGCACAATCCGGTAGCATCAACCTCTGGTTGTCATGTTGATTGCAGTCCGTCAACTAACGAGAGTGAAGGACGAAGAAGGGGACCAAGATCACCCTGTCTATTGTGTGAAGGCAATCATGCCATCCACAAATGTCCATTCTTAGATGAGGCAAAGAGAGTTTTGGAAGATCGCCCGGTTTCACCGTTGCGGCTTCCTCCTGGATACCAAAAACTCGCGCCTAATCCCTCGATAGTTGAAAATCCAGTTGACCCGCTCAAGTGGTCAGCTGAAGTGTCGGTCATTGAGAATGAACCTACTGAATCCAGACCAGACGAAAGTCTAAAGGTCGAAACGGCAGTTGACCCGGTTCTTCCTTCAGAGGTTTCATCGTCCAATGACTCCGTCATTGAAGACCTGTCTTCAAATGACACCGTCGCCGAAGAGTCAGCTTCATGCGACACCCTCACTGAAGAGAATAAGGATGACACCATCCAGGTTCTTTTCATCAGCACCGACTCTGATGAGCGTCAGGGCAATGCGCCCATTCCTTTATCGTAGGAAGGAACATCATCAGGGTCATACACGGCCGTATATTTGGTCCCACCACCAAGCAACCTGGTTGTATCCTTTGATTGGAATCAACTAGGCAGACCCCGATTACCAGCCAGTATACCATTCAGAATCATTGTCCAGATCTATAGAATGATTATGGCTGGTACTATCATTGATGAAGGGGCGTCTGTGAGTATCCTTTCCTCTATTGCTTGGAAAGCACTGGGTTCCGCAGCGCTTTTACCTGAGTTAAGAAATCTCTCAGGTTTTGATAAAGGAACCAGTCGACCATTAGGAATCCTCCCCAATGTACCTGTTACATTGAAAGGGAAGACCGTCAATTTAAACGTGATGGTCGTCCAGGGACCCTTGGATTATAACCTACTCCTTGGACGTGACTATATTTATTGCATGGGAGCGATAGTCTCCTCACTCTTTAGAGTAATGTGTTTTCCACATGAAGGAAGGATGGTCAAGCTCGTAGACCAACTTTCATTTCCGGGATCTCGCATCGCAAATAGTCAAATACCAATCCTAAATGGTCTGTTCACTCAAGATTCGCCTCCACCCCCAGTCCTCCTTCCCGATGAGTGCGAGTGATTCAGAAAGAAAGACTGGAACCCAGGGGGCATGCACCCTGGTCTGCTTTGGGCAGAAGAAACCCTGGGTATAAGGTAGAATTTCCGCAGAAGAATGGACTAGTCCGTACCCCGTCCGGCGGTGGAAGAGGGGTTGTTCTAGAATAATATTCTTTTGTCAAAGTTATGCGAGTGAGATAATCAGCTTCTCACTCCCCTTGTCTAGATAATCAGGATACCAAGGAAGGGGACCATTTGCGGTAGCAAGTAGTAACCATCTTTGAAGACAAGCCTCACCCATTAAAACATATGTTTTGAAGGATAAGTAGGGGCAGCCTCCAAAGAAAGAGATTCTATTGCTGCAACAGGTGGTCGCCATCTTTAGTAACCTGATGATAGGCATCGCCGAAGAAAGAGATTGATTTGCGGCAGCGAATAGAACCCTCTTCGGATAATAAGAAAGAGGCAAGCCTCCCTCAATAATACCATTGTTTTGTCTTTGAGTAGTGTTCTTCTCTTGTCACAAATAGTTGTTCGTTAAAAGTTGGGCCGACGGGAAGCCTGAGTACCGCGTAAGACCCCTTAAAATAACGAGAAGACTAGTATCGTTAACATTAGATTGGCAAGATGACAAGTAGCTGTGAACACCCAAAGAAACGCAGAGGTAGGGGAGAGGAGGGGCAGCCTCGAAATTCTATCCTATACCTGGGGGCATGCAAACTTTTGGAATGTGAGCGAGGGACGACTATTTATTTCTTTAAATTTTTAGGTCCTCCCTTTAAACCTGTAGGTCTAACCCTTTAAACTCGTAGGATTAGCCGTTTCCGACCTTGCATGAAGAAAGTCTGTGGGGCAAAGGTAAAAACTTGCCAAATTGGAGCAAAGCTTCGTGAGATAAAGCTCCTTAAAAAATAGCTATCTCACAGGAGGCGTTCTTATTCTATGACTGGTATATCGAGCAGTTTTAGCACTTAGTTCATGCTCGTTAAAAAATAAACGCAAGATCCGAGCAGTTTTAGCGCATAGTTCATGCTCGTTAAAAAATAAACATAAGTTTATGAGCAGGCTTTCCTTTAGAGTTCAAGCTCATTCAGAAAAAATGAACCGGTAAATACCCTTCTGAGATCGTAAATTCATCAGCCATAAAAGCCTTGGTCGTGTTTGTGCACCGTCACCTCCACTGTCATTTGGCCGATCATTCACTTCCATTTGTGTGTTTACCCTTTTTGAGGAACATCTGCGAAGAGTGATTTCACTTAGCCATCCTTGCGACACTGCCGTGATTGGAGTATTCCAACTTGTACCTGGAATCAGTTGCTATCCCTGTTTATCACTCGTTCCTCAAAAGACGAGTCTTCTTTGAGCTCTTTTCACTGACTCGTAAAATATGAAAAGTTTGCCGAGTTTTGGCCTTCCAGCTCGTTAAAGCGACCGGAAGAGCTATCCCTCCTCTAGATTTTAATCTTTTTGGACTTGAGGGATTATTGCACAAAAAGATCGAGCGCTTGTTTTGTTCGACTCGTTAAAAGTACCGAACACCCATCCCTTCTGTATTGTTTTATACTTTTTCGGACTTAAGGGATTAGATGACGAAAAAGGAATTTTGGAGTTGACTTTATGTACCTTTTCAAACTCTCTAAAAATGAAAAGGACCGAGTTATCCTTGTCGTTAGACTCGTTAAATTCATTAAATAGCGACAAACTTGTCTTTAGACGAGAACGAGTTTCCCTATCGCTAAGCTCGTTAAATCATAGCGATGGGCTTGCCCGAAGGGCAGGTTATAGAACAAGCATATGTTATCCTCCTCAAGCTTGACAAAAATAAAGAGGTACTGGTCAGAAATGACTGGGGAAAAATTGGGAAGACATCAAAGCTTAACGGTAGCAAGTCGCTCTTGAACATGACACTTTTCTTCCGTACCACATCGGGTTGGGTTGTTTCATTCACCGGTCTCATCACCATGGTCTTCGCCAAACCATCCACATTTTGGGGTAATGCTACCGATCCATCGCATCAGTGTCGTTATATGTTCAAGAGAAGTCATTCTGAAAGTGTCAACCGTGTCCCATCCACTGCCATACATTATCCTTCATCCATTCATGATCGCCACCCTGAATCATATGTCACAGTTTGTTTTCACCTCCACTAAAATCATTAGCTCCGTTCCATGTCATTGATGTGGGATTCATTAAGGCCCTCCTTTGACGGATCGCTTCTTGTCGGCTTCAGCTCATTATCCAAGGAGTTGATCTAGGAACAACCCCATCAGTACTTTGAAGCTTGCATGCCTCAATGGCAAGTTTCTCACTTCCGGCGACAGGTATACATCAATGACCTTCGACCAGAAGATTTTGCGTGGCGTTCGACGCCAAGTCCTTTATTCACGCCACGTGAATTGTACTGCGGTACCTTGAGGGTCATTATCATTATCGGTGATTCCTCTCGCGCTTGTTAACGGTTTTCATCATTGACCGGTAATCAAGCGATGTCTTTCCATGTTCGACTTCAGCGAAATTCTCACATGGATCGACTTGTACTTAGAGTGAAGATCGAACGAGTTTGAAGACCCCGGATCTAGTTTCATCCATTCGGGCTGCGATACATATTCAGGAAATATAAAAGCATTTGTCATGTACATCATTGCAGCAGATGATCATCCTACTCAAAGGATGATAATTCCAGCAGAGAATTATCGGTCTACCATCAGACGATCGTCTGTTCTATGTACCAAAATGTATTTATAAAGCTGAGCATGGGAATGCCCGCCTCAGCTAGATCATGAAAACAGAATGAAAAATAATGCATTGTATTGTATTGTATTACAGGGCGCCTCCTCAACACTGGAATGAACTTCGGACCCTCTAGATAAAGCATTTCACCCGATAAACGGCCTCATACTTTAGGGGGAAACTGTTATAGACATTTTTGTGCCTCGCAGCATGGAGCATGAAATGTCAATAATTACAGGGATCCTCAGTCCCTAAACATGTTGTTCTTACCCCTAGAAGAACAAGGTCAGCAAACCACAGCACTTCCCATCAGTTCTCCACCTGAAAAACACTCAAAACAGGCTATTTTTGGATCATGTCAGCTGCTCCACTGAGCAACTGCGCTGAATGTCAACTGCTCCTCCTTGTACCTGCGTTGAAAGTCAAAACCAATGAAGGCTACCTGCGCTGGGTGAGATTGGCCAAGTGGCACAGTCATTCTGCAAGGTGTCAACTGCCCAGGAAGCTTCCAAACTGACACTTGGTTCAAGGAATTCGCCCTGTGATGAGTAAGAGGTACTTGATCTCCATGTGTAAGCAAGGATCTCCAAGTGGACTCAAGAACTGAAGTTTAACTAAAGTGGGAGAGGACACTAGTCAGCTTTATGCCAACCTCAAGCTGACTCATCCTTTCTCCAAATCTCCTATATATAGAGCTCTTCTATGAGGTCTAGGGAGGCTGGAATTTTGTGCAAAGCAAGGAAGTGCTGTTGGTTTACAGTTAGAGCTATTGGGTGATTGCTTTTATAGAGGTGAAGAGGATATTTCTTGCTGCTGGGGAGGTGCTGCTGGATTGGAGCCATTGATGGTTGTAACCTTCTCAGAACCCTTTTACTTCTATCAATAAAGCTTTGAATGTTCTCCTATATACTTGTATTGCATTGATGTATTGTATTTACTTGTATATCTGATTCACTCTAATCCATGCATCAGTTATGAGTACATGTTTCTTGTAGTTTCCCTCTCTTGTTTGTGCAGGATCTGTGTGTAGCTGGGCTTGCAAAGAGAGCAAGGAGCTGGGAACAAGAGACAAAGAGAGAGGATAGGATCGACAAAAGCGAAAGACACCGGTTGGTTAATCTTTTCTTCCTTCTCTGTACTTTCATAAAGGAAAATATCAAAGATTTTCTTTCAGTTGTTGCTAAGGAACTGTCACCCTTAGAGTCGGGATAGGATCATTCCGAGTCGGATACTTTTCCCCACAACAGGCATTACCATATAATGAAAGCATCCCCACTTAGCCGTGAAGGTAGTCTTACTCCTATCTTTTGGTGTGATCTTTATGTGATGGTACATAGAGAACCCATCAGTGAACGAATATGCTTCCTTTCCGCCAACATTATCTAATACCTCATCTGTGATTGGAGTTGGAAAAGGATCATGAACGCAAGCATTCTTTAGATTCCTGAGATCTACGCAAATCCTTATCTCATCCTTCTACTTCTTTTCCTGAACCACCATTGGACTCACCCAATCGGATTCCTCCATTGGTTCAATAATACCCGCTATCAACATCTTGTCTAACTCCAAGCAGACTTTTTACTTGTACTTAGGATTAAGGCGATATGGCCTCTGCTTAACAGGTTTTGCGTCTAGTTTAATTGTTATTTTCATCACTCCTAAATAACCTATTATCCCCTTCAGGTCTAAAAATTTTTTGGGGAACAAATTTTGGTACTCGTGGAGCAACTCAGCAACCTTATCGACCTTAGCATCATCCTAGTAGTCCCCTATCTTCAAAAACTTCGGCTCCGCCTCTGTTCCAATGTTTACCTGTTTGGCTTTCAGTGGCATGGTGATATCTGGATTCTCTATCTATGGGACCTCAACTTCGTAGTGGCCTTCTGCCTATGGGATATTAATGTTCCTTGGATCCTCGTCTTCCTCTTCAGCAGTCACGTTGTAGCACTCCAGTGCATGGTGCAGTTGGGTGGTCCAAACTAGTTGAATAAAATCCAAGGGATCTTGTAGGATTCTGAAGATTGTTGCCTTGACCTCATGTAATGCTTCATCAATGCACTCGAATCCATACTCAAAGCTGAATGTCATTAGGAATCCCTATCTCAAAATATCCCACTCATTAGTGTCATAGTGGAGCTCTATTTCCATGTACGACTTCATTGGTATTACATCCAAAGTATGACAGAACAAATGCACCCACTTCGGTTACGACTATGCTGCATAAGCATCAATCCATTTTTCTAAGTGATCGCATAGATCACTCCTCCCATCATATTTATCTGTCACTCGCACTTTTGGGCAATCAAAATACACCCTCATCATTCTTATGTATTCACGCCATCCATCAAAATTGTCTTTATGTGTACCCCACCATCTTGCGGGCATAGCGCGCAACCCCAAATCCAGTGCTTGGAAGTGATGATTCTCAAGCACTTCCCTTTCAAATGCATCCAAAATTTTATCTACGTCAGTTATACCATCATAATAAGGCAAACTCCTTACCTTCAATGATACATAGTGCAACGATTTAGTCATCATGTTACAACGCCGCGTAGATACTTCATGCAACCTATTTTTCTAGTTTTCCAACTCCTCATCTGAATCTGATGTATAGGAACTTTCACGGTCCCATGTAATGCATCCGTCTGCTGTTGGATTCACCCAATCTTGGTCTCGTGCTATTATTTTGTAGATCTAGTCCAAATCATCGTCACTTTCATAATCGTGAAGTGGCTCAGTATAATGTGGTCCTTCTGTAGGGTCCAAAGGTACTACAGCATGGATCGATTTCCTCTCAAATGACATTGTCAACTTCTTCAAATTGATTACCCCATTCATGTCAATAGCCCAATCGGTCCCAAGGAGCGCAGGGTATGGATTATTGTCATCGACAATCTCTATCACTTGGAAATTAGCCAACACGCTCGCGCTTTCAATATGTACTGTCACTCCCTGCAATCTTCCTATGGGGATAATCTTCTGTTGATTTTCCATCCTCAGTTGAGTCGGAGAGCACTACAACGCAGGTCTCCCAATTCTTTCCCATGTCTATTTAGACAAAACATTGGCATCCAACCCTAAACCTGGATTAACCTGATCCATTTCATACTCACCTATTTGCGCCATGAGCCTCATCTCACGCCATGTTCTTGCTTTATTCTTACCAATTTTTCTGACTACGTGCGGTCCCTCAAGATAATTTTCTTTACCAACACATTTATTTATCAAATCCTGTAATCCTTTCATGGCCTTGTTGTTGCAAAGAAACTTCATACATGTCTCCAAGTACGTGGTAAGCATGGAGGGTTCCATTTCTTCAGATAGCTTATCCTGACTTCCTTTGGCCGAAGCCTCAGCAAAGCTTTTCTTCGCTTCCATGAAAGTTTCTTTCATGCACTCTAAATCAAATCCAACCTCCTTTTCTGGAGCTTTGTAGGCCCATTCACTTTCTTCAGGCTACCTTCCCTTATCTTTTCTAGTTGTCATTCCACTTTGCAACACAATATTCACATTAGGATCCTCTTCGTGGGGTTCAGCCCTCATCATATGCATGTTCTAGGTAGGCAACTGATTTTGTGCCCCCGTTGCCCACATCTTAGCTATTAATATAGGGAATTCTTCTGTCGCGTGGTCAAACTGAGTATAGTATCAGCATGACAGATGTGTTAGGTTCTTAAACTCCCATGCGTAGTGTCCCGACCCTCCAAAATTGTAGCAAATAACTTGTCCTCAACCTCTCATAGGTCCTCCTTTGCCTTGGCCTCATCCACGACCTTGATATCCACCACGCACTCCCCTAGAGCCTTAATCTGGAGGTTAGTCTCTATCTGCATCTAATATGTGAGCGTTCTCTCCATCATTAACTCATAGCTACAGTAATTGCACTGATCATGACCCACAAACTTACAAAAGTTGTAGAAGAGCTGTTGTGGTGTCTACACAAATTTCTTCAGTAAGTGACAATTGTTTGTCAGATGTCTTCCAGCGACCTGAAAAATAGCACACCATAGTGCAGGCCCCATACTTGGCCCTACTTTATCTTTCGGCCTCAGAGGCATCGGCCCACATCCTACAACACAATTCACAAAGGCATGGAAATGATCCTTATCTTGCCCCTGGCTCTTACATTTCAGAAACCAAACTTCTTTGCGTACCTTTGGCCAAGCCGCTCTATCTTTCTTCAAACTTTGGAACTCTAGGCAAATATTCTGCAACTCCATGTGAATTTGCTAAACTCCCAAAGCAGCATATTGAATCGGTGTATCGTGCAATATCATTGCAATCTCTAGGGCTTCTACATGGGTCCCAATCATTTGTTGCGATGAGAAACCCTTAAATGAGGCAAAAGCGAAGCCACAAACCATTTGCAATGCTTCCCATATGTAAGATTCATGTTAGCTTCACGGATCTTGCATTTCACTCTCTGATCTAGATCCTAAGGTGATTCGGCACAGTATGAATGTCTGCCAATGAAGCCATAGAGTTATCAGTGCAGTACTTAATGTACCACATTAGCGTGCGATCCTGTAAAGTTGTAACCAATGTTGCTTTCTTCGTCTGATCATCTGTGATATTCTGGGTTGCCCATACGACCTTCGTAAGGAACCAAAACTGGTCTGGGTCATCATTTCCTAATCCCTTGAAAATGGGCAACTTCACTACATTCGCCATATTGAACAGTGCCAGAGGTGGAGGTGGTGTGGGTGGATAGAGTATTCACGGGAACCCTTGCCTTATTAACTAGACAATGCTCTGCAGTGAAGCCTATGTTTCTCCTTCGTCATCACTTAGAGGAGGCTTAATCAGTGAGCTATATTCAGGGCATGTTCTCCCTCTATCCCTAAATAACTTTCCACTTTGCGTAGCTCCAAACATAAAGGTGATTGCATAACTCGCTTTTCACACAAGATAATTTTAATCTAAGTTTTTAAAGATCTTAAATACTTACCTCGCAGTCCCTTGAAGAAGTGTCACTCTGCTTCATTGTAGCTGACCGAGGTATCGACTGTGAACTCTATCACAAATCCTCCGATGACATGATCAAGCCAGTGATCGACAATGTGCGCAATATTATCTTCAGAGGCTTATAATCTTTGCACTAACTCCAGGGTCCACACTATTGGACAGTCAAGCCTCCACCTTCTTTAGCCATCTACCAATTTAGCGATCCACTTGAATAGCTTGATCGGGAAGGAAAAAAATAAAATTTTGTGTATCTATATGTACAAATACCTATCCAACCACTATTCTTTCATCAATCTTGGATTTATGTATTCTTGTGTCGTGAATTCATGGATCTTTTTGTCCAACCACCCCTCAATTCTTTCTTTTTTGGATTCCATGATACAACATCACACATCTCGTTATGTAGATCCCGGTCCCGACAATGAAACCATTTTTTGGCTTAGTGGGTCCTGACCCAGGTTTAGAGTTAAGTTTTCCAAACAAATCCCTACACTATTGGCCCTTTCGGCATCAACATGTGGAGCACGGAATGAAGTATCACTCGAAGCAATATGGGGGCATGCTAGAACCAAGTTTCCACACTTAGAGATTAGTGTAATGTCATTTTGTGCCCTAAACCTATCTTCATGGAGATTGATAAGCCTCTAAGGCTTATTGATATAAATTCCTTTAACCAACCTCTAGACCTTCGCAAAGATCTATGACTATCTTTCACGAACCCTAAATAGGTGACTCAACCACTTACATGCCTTTGTAATTACCCTTAGTTATGTATTTACCCAGATCAACTTAAGTGTTTGATAAAATTAACATGCAATAAGATATTCTTCGCATAAACAATTATTATTACTTATGTTCATATGACAATGTAAATCATGTGAAATCGCGCATCAATGCAATATTAATTCATAAACCTGTCATTCATCATAACATAATAGCACATTCATTCATAACAAAAATAAATAGACACAACACAGGAATTAATGGAATAATCTATGTATTGATGCATCTATTCTTCTTATAGACTCAAGGCTTCCCTGCACACTTAGCTGCAAGGGTCTGCGCACTCAGCTATGGACTCTAATCTAGAACTCTGCGCACACAACTACAGAGCCTCTCTTCTACTCTAAGAATTCTTTGCTCTTACTCTTAATGACCCATTACCTTAATCTTCATCCTTAGTTTTTATGCCTTAGACTCTCTAAGTCTCTGCTTTTTATACAATCCCATTGTCCGCAGACCATGGGTAGATCTACTAAAGTCGACACAACATACATAAAAGAAGTGTAAATCCCTTTATGGCACTTTACTATCTACGCGCTCCGCAACCACATCTTGTGGAGACTTTACATTCTTTACAACAAAATTTGGTCTTTGTTTCCCAAAACTTGGGCCTTTTCCCCAAAATTGACCCTAGGGGACCTTTTCCCAACATGTATCATCCCTTTCCATCTCGTGTCTTCTTTGAGACTTGCTACCATAAGCCCCATTATTCCTTTTTTCCTATCGATAAATAATCCCCATCTGTCCCTACTTCTACAATTTTGAAAGGGTTTGAAGGATGATTGCATTAACTTCTGCCTTCAAATTATCAATGTATCTACTAGATAAGGATAATACTCTTCTCCTTATTGTTCATTCAATCTCTCCCATTCCACTAAATTCACATCCTTCTTATAAGGGGATTCATATGAATTGTACTTAACTATTATTCTCTTCATCCTTGATCTTCTATTGTCCCGTGACATACCATGTTAGATAAACCAAATATAAGACATAATCAAGATCATACCTCAATGTATCTTAGGGGAGGCTATTACATTTTCACAATATTGTCCAGATTAGCACAACACATAATAATACCTAGAACTTGATAACAATGACAATAATCATCATGGATATGACCACAATGCATATAATAACAAGTTCACTATGATGCATGACTAACTGATGCACGCGCATATAACTACATTAATCAACTAGCATATAGCATGCATGTAACCACAACAAGAATAAAATTACAGTAGTGTGTATAACCATGATGCATATAAAAAACATTAACCATCATGCCTGCATGCCAGACATATAAGCCTGTATGATGATCTACTTTTACCCCAAGGTCCAATTATGTAACTTGGCTCTAATACCAATCTGTAACACCCCCTCCAACATTTACCCACATGGCAAGCTCTCCAGGGAAAACATGAGCCGAGTGCTACTATGAAATGACCTGACCTTCAAGTTCTAGTGATGGAAGTGGGGCCTACAATCTGACAACTTACTAACATCCCTTACAGATTACATACCACTGAGAAGCTTGACAACCACCCCAAGTGATTAATTCTTGAGATAGAACTCTTTTTCACTAGCTTAACACCACAACCATACCCTTGACACACTATGCATCTGGTTATGAGGCTCCAAACATACCTATAAGCCTATAGGTATATGTTTAGGACCAAAAAATTTGTATGATGTGCATGCGGTCGTGAGATCTATGCCACATTTTTTAGGAAAGCCTCCAAACGATTGCCCATAACTGCTTCTAAGATCCAAAAACATAAAAGACATGATAAAAAGGCTATCCATTCAAAACTTGAACAAGATATTGACCATAACATGCATAGTACATGATAGACATTTCGTCAAACATATGGTAAACATATAAGCTATAGGCCATGAATGCATATCTGATAATAAACTTCCAAACCTCATCTAAGAATCACCAAGAACACTCAGTTCCCTCTCAAGATAGCTGCAACAACAATTTACCCCATGCATTAATAAACCATTCAATAAATTGTCAAATCATGAACAATATCCATAGCTAGAGCACATTGTTATGAAACCGACTCACAAAATAGAAGAAAATATAGATCAAAAACATGAGAATTAACCTCTTCAAAGGGGAAACCTCCTTTACATCACATAAATGAACAATACCTCCTAGTTATATATAGGAGTCTAAGTGGTCACAATAAAATTAGAGGCTAAATAACAATAATAATGTAAGGACAAAACAATAACAATAGTGGGCTTCTATGGGGAACAAAAATAACAATATGGGAGCTATATGGGCACAAAAATACCAATAGGGGGTTACACTAACAATAACATTAGAGGGGCTACACTAGTATTATAGCTACATAACATGCCCCTCTCCTTAAAAAAAAGTGTTAACCCTCAACACTTGAGTAGTTTTGAATGCTTCTGTATAAAATTCTCATCCTCCCATGGGGAATCTTCAGCGGGTATGTTCTTCCACTTAATGAGATACTCTGAAATTGATCAATTTTGTAGCTGTTGGGTTCTTGTTTCCATAACTACTTTAGGCTCCAATATGATTTTTCTGTCAGCGTCATGTTTTGGCAATACTATTTGAATTGGGATGTTGTCACCAATATCCTTATTTAAGCATGAAATATGGAAAATTGGGTGTACTCGGGAAGATGTAGGCAGCTCCAATTTGTATGCCATAGTACTAATATTTTGGAGCACCTTGTAGGGACCATATTATTATCCTCGTTATCTTTCTTGAGGACATTTTTTTGTATGGTTGTAGCCATAAAAATACCTAGTTGCCTACATCAAAACTTCTTTTAGATGTAGATCAGCCTGCTATTTCATTCGATTATGCACCAGAGTGAGGTTATCCTTTAAGAGTTAGAGAACTTCTTATTGATGCTCAATGTGATATTCCACTGCTTGAACCTTATAATTTTCTCTTAACTATGAGGTGATGGATGGTGGACGATATCAATAAAATTCCATAAATGGGGTCACTTTTTCTTCAGTATGGAAGGAAGTGTTATACCACCATTCAACTACATGTAACCACTTGACCCACTATGTTTCTTTATCAGATAAAAAGCAACGAAGATATCCTTCCAAATATTTTTTCACTATCTTAGTTTTCCCATTAGATTGAGGATGATAAGATGAGCTCTGAGTTAATTGGGTACCAAGACAAGAAAATAATTCCATAAAAAAAATTCTAGTGAAAATGGGATCTCGATCACTTACAATAATCTCTGGGTTTCCATGTAGCTTTTGAATTGTTTCCATAAATCAGTAGCAACTGTACTAGATTTAAAAGGATGAGCTAATGCACAAAAGTGTGCATACTTAGTCATTCTATCAATTACCACCATGATGACACTCTTTCCTTCAAACTTGGGTAAACCTATGATAAAATCCATTGAAACCTCCTCCCAACACTGACTTGGAATGGATAGAAGTTGTAATAGACCTGATGTCTTAATTGTCTCAACTTTGTATGTTGGCAAGCCAAACATTCCACTAGAAAGTTATGAATATCAAATTTAAGGCCATCCAAAAAAAATTCCTTTTTGACCCTATGGTAAGTTTTTAAAAATCATGAGTGCCCTCCTAAGGAGGGGGTGTGAAATTCCAAAATAATATTTTGTTTGAGTTGGGAATTATTACAAAGATATAATAAGCAATATTTGTACCATAATGAATCATTTTTCTAGATAAATGTATGAGATGTACTGGGATCTTGCTGCAAATTTTGAATGAGTGTTCAAAACTCTTCGTTATTCTTTAATTCATCACTTGCTTCATTTATCCAATCTAGTTGGATAATAGAAATTTCACAAAGAAATGCTTCCACTTCATCATCCTTTCTTGAGAGTGAATCTGCAACAACATTTTTCTTCCCTTTTTTGTATATGATTTCAAAGTCATAACCCAACATATTGGTGACCCATTTTTGCTACTCTTCTAAAGATAATATTTGTTCCAAATAATATTTAAGACTATCATGATATGCTTTTACCTTGAAGTGTCTTCCCATTAGGTAAGGTTTCCATATCTTCAATGCATGTAGCATTGCCAACATTTCCTTCTTATAAATAGTATCGCTTAAATAATTTCCCTTGATTGGACAAATTTCAAAAGAAATAGGTTGTCCTTCTTGTATTAAAACAACACGAATTCCATTTCCTGAGGCATCACATTCCACAATAAAGGTTTTTGTAGAATCTGGTGTAGCTAAAACTGGTGCTTGTCACATCGCCTCTTTAAGATTTTCAAAGGATTTAGTTACTTCTGGGGTCCAAGAAAATGCATCTTTCTTCAATAATGTTGTTAGAGGCACTCATATTCCCCTATAATTCCTAAAAAACTTTTGATAATACTCCATGTCGAGCGGATAAATCATTCTTGCGGACAAGACCGATCTCCCTAGTATCTATGGATATCTAGCGACAAGCAAACCAAACAAATTCTATCTTTCTCTAGATTTTCAATTTATAAATAAAGGCCAACAGATGTTTTAGGCCTACCTCAGGTCCAGTGCTAGTTTGTGGAAGCCATGCTCCATTTGTCCAAATGAGCTCCCTTTTAAAGAATCTGCAAACACAAACAGGCACACATCAAATACCACCTGTATAGCCAATATAATAAACCATATTTATCATGATGATCAAGGAATTCATGAAATAAACCATAGAAGACAATTTATTGAGAAAAATGAATCTGATTGTATTAACTTTAAACAAAGAAGAACTTTACAACCTTGGTGCCTTGATGCTGTACAAGCTCCTCCCAGGGTCCAACAAGAATCTCCTCTACTTTGACAAGTTTCACTCTCTTCCCAAAGAAGCCAAAAGGTATGTAATATCTCCTCTCAAGCTCAACTAGGAAGTCTCAATTCCAACAACATTTACCCTAAAAAATGTTCAGCTTTCAACCTCCATAGCAACCAGCCCAATGCCTCAATTCATAGTGCAGAGGAGGGAAGTTACCAGGTCCACCTTGAAAGGGATAATTCCTCCTTCAAAGGGATAAGCTCCTCTCATCAAGGGGTTAGTTCCTTTAGTTATGGGATGCATGAACCACCCAGGAGCGAACCAACCACATCAAGATTCCTTCTAGAAGTGTCCAGAATTAACCCAAAGTGAGTTTTTAAGAATAATCTTGCACCTTTTTTACTTTTACAGGGGTCCGCACCCACTCCTTTAGAGACAAAGCGGGCAGGTCCACAAGTAACATGACCAAGGGGTGCGGGACCACAGGTAATGGTAAGAGAAAGTGCAGAACCAGAATTTTAAAGCCTTTCAAGGACTTTCTCTCATTTTTAAGGCTTGACATGAAGAGTTGAGGTTTGAGACTTGCAAAGGAGGAAATTATGAGTGGTGATAGACTCACACTGACTGCAGAAAGTCATGATGACAATATTGTGTGTAACAGATTGCCCCCTAAAGTGCGAAGTCTGTAGTAGATGAGGATTTAATTTATCATCTAAGAAGAGTGAAGTACTTTATCATTTCGAGGATCATCTTGTGGAGAGCCTAGTTGGAACCTGTAAAAACATTCAATACAATATATATATATGAGATCATATCATCGCTGAGGTAGGCATTCCCATACTCAGATCAAAATTGATTAGAAAACTAACTAAACTGCTCTAATATAGGAATGATCTTGCAATACATCACAAGTATAGACACATGTAGACACAGTATGGATGTAGCCATCTGTTTATGAATAGTCCACTGTATAATGAATACAAAATTCCTCGCAGCCTGGATGGTGGAAACTAGATCCAGGGTCTTGATTTCTACTTCCTAAAATAGTACGATTCTATCCATGTGAATGAATGTGTCGAAGTCGAACATGGTAGAAACCACTTGCTTACCAGTCAATGATGTAAACCGTTAACAAGTGTGAGAGAAACTACCATTAATGTCAATGGCTCTCAAAGTACTCAGTATAATCCATGAAATGTGAATAGATGTGTTGATGTCGAACATGTCATGGAATCTGTTAGCACCTAAATCTGCCTTAGGCTGAAGGAAGGAAAAAATTAGGGTAACCACAAACCATGCTCAGTCTGGTAGCTAGCCCTACCAGAACAGGAGAGGGCTCTCTCCGAGTCTCTCTCAGTGAATATATAAGAAAAAACGGTCTGAGATGACTTACGGTGAAATATTGATCTTAGGCTAGTAAGTGAATAGGGATACAAGAATTTTTTTTTATGAATGACCGAGCTTCTGGGATGGTATGGGACCAACGGTCAGCAAAGAATAGAGAATTTAATACAAAGGCACAGATTATTCCGTGAGGCAAGGCAAGTGGAAAATGTAGCAATTTATTTTGAAGTAACGCGGAATGAATAGATTGCTGAAGAGAGTGAAAACGGCATAGTTACATGAATCTTTTTCAACAGAAGAAAAACACTGAACATGAAATTTTCCCACAGGCAGAGCAATAAAATTGAATTCTACCTAATCTCACTAAGAAAATTTCATTGGAAATGAACATGAATTGAATTATGAAACATAACGAAATACATATGAAAACATAAGAGACACATTTGCTACACTCACAACCACAAGAATCTCATGAAACAAAGCCGCTGCCTTTCATTAATTCTTTGTCAAAAATATACAGTGAAGGAACAGAGTTTCTTCCCCATAGTCTCCCAGAAGTTACAAGCCAACCAACCCTTTGCAAATGGTTTACATACAATATATAGAATGTTCCATGAAGAGATAGAATTCCCAAGGGTTGGGGAGTTACTTGAATCATTACAAAATGGAGATGAAGAGCCAACCATCAGCTATAGGTGCAGCGCTACAAACATGACATTTGGCTTGGGTGACCGTTTACCTTCCTTCGCCACTTGGATAGAAGCCAATCTGGAGAAAAAATACTTTAAATGCAGCATTTGGTGCCAAAAAAGTGAAGTGTAGATGAGCGGGCCCACTTGTAGAAGTCGCAAACCAAAATTTCGTGAAACGGAAGCAAATTTGGCAATTTTTCCTATGTGCGCCGTGCCATTTTCTCTGTGCGCCATGCTAATTTGGGGCCTGTTTTGGGGCACTTGCAGGTGTCCAAAATGTGACCAAGTGGGCTTGTTCGAAAGCCCGTCCTGTCTACTTTCTAACCCAACTAGAATTTTTGAATTTGGTGCTCATTTACCCCTCCAAATCTTCATTCTCCCAAGAATGCTTCCTGTGTGTCAAAAAAGGGGCAGAGAGGCCATTTTTGGGTGTTTTTTGACCTTTTGGAGACTCATATCTTGCCCAAATTTCTTATCTGGGCACCAGTAGTCATGATTATCCATGCTGAATCCAAAAATGCAAACCATTCCTCATTTGGAGCTCTAGAATTTTAGCGTCATGCCACTGGCGCGGCGCACAGGGAGAAAAACCCTGTGTTTTGCCCAAAAATTTGTCATGTGACCAAAAATTCCCCAGAGGCTCTCTATGGGGTGTTATGATGGGCCAAGGAAGCCTCATCCAAAATTCGAAGCCGATCTTGCTCTTTTTCCTCTTTTGTCTTTCTTGTTGCTTTCCTCAATTTCGCCTTCAAGCTCCTTATCCACGCCCTTGCACTCATATTTCATGTCCTGTAATGATAAGCCATGTGTCTCAGAAAGGCAAGGTCCTGATCAGCCTTGCCCAGCAGCCTCTCCAAGTGCATGTTCATGCTCTCAAGATGGGCCTCCCGATCCTCATTGATTACTTGCTCCAATGATGTGAGCTCAACTCTTCTCCTTTGAGCAGCTTGGCGATGCTCACGAATGTTTTGCAGCTCCATAATCACCTGCTGATCCTCAAGCTGCTTGTTTCTCTACTCCAGGTATTTCATGTTCCACTTGTCCCTCTCCAAGTCAAGGGATAAGGCCTCAATCACTAATTGCTGCTCCTAGATGATCTCTGTAAGTTCTGCATTTGTTGGTTCTGTATCTGTCTCATCATCATGGAGGAGAACGAATTTGGTCTCTCGTTCACCTGATGGCCTTTCCTCCTGCACTAGCTCCTTACCTCTGCCCTGCTCATGTGATTTCATTGTCGGAAGTGAGGCCCCTTCCACCCCGAGTGGAGATAACACTCGCTTTGCTGCTGCAAACAAAGGTCTACTGCCTTTCTGATAGGTGATGTATACTGGCATAGTAGCAGTCTCATGTCGCTCATACTAATGAGATGGGCCACCTATCTCATGCTCTGCCTCTGATGCTACCTGTGGGGTGCTGAAGAAGTCACGGGAGATGAAGTCCTCCCAAGCAATACACTGCAATCCCAACTGATGGTCCACCAAAATCCGGATAAGAGCAAAGTGATAAACACTGTTGAGCTGCTGTCGAGGGGCCTTGTGCTGCATGAAATTTTTCATCCTCTCTATGTTCTGTTGAAGCCCTGAAAATTGGGTCGACAACAAGGGGGATACCCACCTGGTCCGGACCTTGGTTGGCAGCTCCTTATCCGTTTGGTATAGCGGGTTCGACTGGGGATAATGGGACCAATTTCCCAATCTAAGGGGTGTGTGTGTGTGTAGAGTTGGATGATGCTGATCTAGGAGTATTTTAAGCTAAATTAATTCAAACTTCTAAAATAAATCTATGCTATTGTAATCTAATGAGAAACAACACATCTAATCTACGCTAACCCAGGGTGTATTTCTTCTGTTATGCGATCTAAAGAGATTTCAAACAATAACTGGTAATAAAGATCATTCAGCTATCATAAGAATAGAAATCAATTAAGATAAACCATTCTGCATAAAAAGTTAAGCAAAACAATTGTGAACAACATATCGCATAATAAGTTATTCATATATCAAGCACGAATAAATGACTCCATTGTACAAAAGTGCTAAATGGTAACCCACACATTCATGCATTAACATATAAACAACTGAAAACTGCATATCACTTTAAGAATATAAGCAGAAACTGGTCAAGAGATAAAAGTACCATTTATGACTGGTTCCACTCATAAGCTTCAAGCAATAACGATTTATCTCTACTTGTTCTAACATCTACTAAGAGTACAAAAGTGCAACATCAGTAGCAGACATTAAATGCAAAAATTGATAAATCTCGATCCATCCATTCACCAAAAACCCCCTCTGAGGGTGCAAAAGTGCATGTTCTGAGGACACTTTTTTTGACAAATTTCTGGACCCTTCTCCAAATGCCTGAGAAGGTTTAAATACTGCTAACTAATTAATCTTAATTACATAAATTTAGGACACGGTTTCAAATGACCGCCCTTCTACTAAAGCAAATTTATTTCTAAAAATTGAATCTAATTTCTAACCGTTTCTGTATTTGTTCCTTAGTGTCGTAAGCAATGCAACATTCGCCTGGGAAGAGTCGGCTGGTTGTCTTCTCCTTTCGTTTGAGTTACGAAAATAGAAATAACAAGAGCTGGCACCGCTTTCTGACAAACTGGAAGATATTTTCCTCTGGTTTGGTGTATTCACTGTGCGTATACTTGGTAATAACCCAAATTTCTCTCAAACTGATTGTGCTGTTGCTATTTTGGTTTCTGGCCTTGCGAATGACTGAATAAGTTAGGGACTTTGCTCTCTGAACAATTCTCTGTATTGAAAATTGCTTCTGTTCTTTGTTCCAGGCTTTTTTGGTGCATTTTCCCTCTTTAGCGTTTTTCTTTTTGCTTTACCCACTCTAAGCTTCAGGATCTTTTATAAATATGTTGCTTTTGTACGCCTTTGACTCTGGGTCTTGGATAGTCTATTTCCATCAGTATTTGTTGAGTGATACTCTGGAATCCGCGGTCCTGCTGCATGTAGCATCCGTTTGTGAAGGCATCTCTTCTCTGTTCTCCGAGTATTGACGCTTTCCCCTTTTCCTTAGATGTTTCCTGCACATTGATTTATGTTTGTTGTTGTCTTGCCGTTTACGCAAAGGAAAAGATTAATGATGAAAAGATTGACATGAAAGCTTTAGCTCTAATGAATGCATAATCATGACACTCATAATGAACTGTCTTTTCGAAAAACACAACACAATCCTTCTTGGATACTTTGGCGTACAATCATTAATTTCTTTTAAGGCGTGCGCCCAATTTTGGTCTGCAGACAATTTTCCTTGAACACTGTGTCGAGGAAATTTTGCGATGAGTGATTTTTGCGACTCGCATCGCAGTATCGAGGATTGCTTGGTCGAGATGTGTCATTGCAGGAATTGATGATCGCATATATCGCAGATCACAAATCGCAGATCGCATATATCGCAGATCGCAATATCGCAGATCGCACTTAATCATCCAATCATTGTGTGCTGCTTATGCGATGTTGCGATATGCGACGTCGCATATCGGCCGTCGGCGATTCCTTAAGTTTTTCATTTAAGAGCGCTTCACATTATAAGCGATGCGATGAATTTCGCGTCGCTTCTTCGCAGATTATTATGCGCATAAGAAAATGTCTTACTCTCTTCTCGCGATGCGATACAGCTTTAGGGAGTTAAAACACAAAAATTTTGATAAAGTGTTTTTTTGGATTTTTTGTTAAGGGTCCCCATTTGCTTGGTGTTATTGCTAATACCAATCAAAGAGGGGGGGGTTGTTGGTGACCACAAAAATGGAGATTCACTGTGAAGAACCAGTTATCTCTGTTTTTCTATTGAATTTTAACTTCCGAAGCAGAAAAATTTTCATATGTCTAAATTTTTTTATGGACAGATAGAGTATATTACGCCTTATCCTATCACTGATACTTCGTCTCAACCTTTTCATATTCCAATTGTTTGTTTCCTCAGGCTTAGTTCTTGTATTCACACCAGACATTACTTGGTCTTTTAAAGATAAAATAAGGTCTTCTCTGCGTGCTGGCTTTTAAAATATGCTCATTTGTCATAGGTAGAGCCTCTGCTGCCCGCAAGCATCCATAGCCTCGATAGGGTTACCTGTTACCCATCAATGATCCTTTATACTGCTTGAGGTTATTTACAACTTTTCAGAGAAAAATCCTTTTTTGACACTTTTTTCCTTTTTTATTCTCTAAAGAACAATGTCTTGGTTTGGTGGCCAAATTATGACACAGTCATTCAATTGATTTACACTTTTGCTGAACAAGCTGGCTCGTGATGAGACCTCTTGTCTTTTGATTGCAACAATCTTGAGTCGTTGCCCTATTTTGGTAGACAGTATTGGCAAAGTCAGCAAGTTATAATATCTGTGATCATGATAAGCCGGCTCGTGATGAGACCTCTTATTCTCTGAGATATAGTGTTTTCTCGGATTGTTCCTCTGAATGCTGCGATTTCCTTTAGCAGGGAGGAAGTCATTGTTTTTCCTTAAGAAAGCTCTGGACGACAATAATAGAGTTTGAAAACAGCAGCTTTACAGAGAATATTTATTTTATTATTGATACCTTTCATTGTGCTGATATAAAACAATTTTTCTTACCAAAGGTTGCTTTCATCAAATTTTTGAAGTTGAAACTAGTATCATGTCTAGGCTAAAGTTAACTCTACCTGTCAATAATAAAAATCATATTTTTCGAAAATTTTTGCTACTTGTACAAGTGAAAAGCTCAAAATCTGATAGAGAATCGGTGTCTTTTCATGAACCCTTTTAGTGACCATATACAACTGGTTTTATTTATAAGAAAGAGAAAAACAAATAAAAACTAAAACTATCCTACAAAAATAGAAGAGTGATCTTCTATGGAAAATACATTTTAAGAATCTGTCCATTCACAGGCAAAGAATCTCTTCTACCTGCTAAATCCTGCAACACAAACGTCGATGGGCCTATGACTTCTACAATCTGAAAAGGACCAAGCCACAGTTTCTGAAATTTCATATGTTTGCCCTTTTCTTCATGAGCCTTATCCCATTTCAAAACTAAATCTCCCATCTGAAATTTTTTTCTGGTCATTATGCTTGAGTCAAAAGAGGATTTTATCAGCGCTTGGTGATGAGCATGGCTTTTCTTAGCTTGTTCTCGTCGTTCTTCTAATTTAATTATTTCCATTTGTCTTAGTTGTATGGAGGATGTAGATACCTCATCGATGTGTTGTACCAAAGACAAAGAGGGTATGACTAAGTGAGTTGGAAGAACCACTTCTTTCCCATAAACTAAATTAAAGGGAGAAGTGCCGATTGAAGCTTTCTTGGTTATTCTATCTGCCCATAAAGCATTTACCAACGCTTTGTGCCAATTCTTTTGGTTTTGGTCAACTGTTCTTTTAATAATCCTGATCAAGTTTTTGTTTGTTGATTCAGCTAATCCATTACCTTGCGGATAGTAATTGGCCGAATATTTCAGTTTGAACCCTCTTTTAAGTGCAAAATCAGTCATTGTATTTCCAGAAAAGTATGAAGCATTATCAAACATTAAGGCCGTTGGCAATCCAAACCTAGTGATCATAAATTGATCTATGAATTCAATAATGTTTTCAGAATTAGCTGTCTTGAGAGGAACTGCTTCTACCCATTTAGTAAAATAATCTGTTGCCGTGAGGATGTACCTATGCTGTTTAGAAGAGTGAGGAATGATCTCACCTATTATGTCCAAGCCCCACTGGCTGAATGGTTGCTCAATGTTTACCGGCTGTAGTGGCATGGACGATTTCTTTTGTTTCCCTGCAGCAGTCTGGCAAATTTGGCATTTCCTCACGTAACTGTGTGAGTCTTTGAACAGCGTGGGCCAATAATATCCTGCACGTAAGATTTTATGTGTAGTAGCATCTCCAGCATAGTGTCCGCTTGCTGGTCCATCGTGGAGTTCCTGCAAAACCTTTTCGGCTTCAGTTTTCTCAAGACACCTAAGAAGCACAGAATCGTAATTCCTTTTAAACAGAACATCATTTATGAGCTGGTATTGTTTAGCTTTCAATCTCGGAGCTCTTTTCTTGGTGTGATCCAGGTGTGATGGAGCATACCCGTTCTTAAGATAATAAATGGTGTCAGCATATAATGATTCTGCATCGTTTAGGCTTACCTCATACGTATGTACCTCTTAAGATGAATTCTCAGGAATTTGCGATGCTCCAGCCAACATTTTGCAGAAGCCTTGACCTCTTACAATGTTTACTGGTTTGATCTCAAGATCGTATTCTTGTAAAGCGGTGATCCAATTGGCTCTTTTTTCGCCCACATCCTTCTGTATTACAAGGTTTCTTATCGCTAGAAACAGTACTATGACCTTAGTATGGGATTTAAGTAAGAAAGGTCTGAAATATTTGATCGCTTTGAAAACAGCGTATGCCTGTTTCTCCACGTCTGAATAGTTGAGTTCAGCACCTTGTAAATTCGAGCTAAAAAATGCGATTGGAGCTTCTGCTTTCTCTTGATTTGCTTGAGTTAGAATCGCGGCATAAGATTTCTCTGAGGCAAACGTGTATAAGATAAAAGATTCTGAAAAATTCGGGGTCGCTAAAGATGGAGCGTTAATGATGGCTTGTTTGATCAAGTTGAATGCTTCATGCTCATCTTGACCCCATTTAAAATTTGAATTCTTTTTAATCATATTTTGCAAAGGAGAAACAATACGTGAGAAATCTGGGACAAATCTCTTCACAAAATTGATTTGACCAAGGAAAGATTGCATGGCTTTTTTGTTATGAGGCATGGATATTTCAGAAATTTCTTTGATTCTGTCAGGTTCAATGTGAATACCAAATTTTGACACTATGAATCCTAGAAGTTTTCCTTCACTTAATGCGAAAAAATATTTCTTTGGGTTAAGTGAAATCCCATACCTTAAACATCGTTGAAAGATTTGTTTCAGGTCTTTGAGATGGTCGCTTCGCTTCTTGGAGTATACTGTTATATCATCCAGATAAATCACTACAAATTTATTGACTAAACCTATGAATGCGATGTCCATGGCTCTCTGAAATGTAGCGCCGGCATTGATCAAACCAAATGGCATCTTCCGATATGCGTATGTGCCCCATTTAGTTCGGAATGTGGTTTTTAACTGATCATCGGGATGTACCAGCACTTGATTGTATCCTGAAAATCCATCCAAAAAAGGCATTAATTCTGAGCTTGCTACTGCCTGTAATATCTGCTCCATAGGTGGGAGGGGAAATTGTCTTTTTGACAGGCTTTGTTGAGATTCCGGAAATCAATACAAATTCTAATATCTCCGTTTTTCTTTCTAACGGGTACCATATTGGAGACCCATTTGGAATGTCTGACGGGGAAGATTATTCTGGCTCTCAATAACTTATTTAGCTCAGTTTTTATCTGATTTTCTAAATTGGGGTGGATTTTTCTGAGTTTTTATTGGACAGGTTTTTCATTTTCAATCATAGGGATAGTGTGTTGAATGATAGAAGTGTCGTATGTCTTCAGCTCATCATAGTTCCAGGCAAAAACATGTCTGTACTGTCTCAAAAGATAGATATGTGCTAATTTTTCTTTAGGGGCTAGGCCATGGCCTAGATTAACGTTTTGTGGTTTCTCATCGGTTCCTAGGTTTACTAAATCGTAGTTCAGAGTCAAACTGTAAAGCTTGGAATTGGTAGACCTTTTAAACCGACTTTTCAAATCATATAAGTCTTCTAACTTAACCACCAATTTAGGTATAGCATTATCAGTGCTATTTTGTTGTATTTGGTGATCATGATGGTCTTCGTCAATTATTTGATTTGAGTAGGATCCTTCAGAAGTGAGGAAATTTACAATGTCTGGATCGTCATTGAATACTCTCCAGTTCGTAATGTTGTCAGGGATGGACGGTCTAAAGATTAATTCTATTGAGAATCTATCTGGACTAAAATCTTCGGAGGGAATAAGTTTAGAGGCTACATTAGCTAACAGGTCTGCACTTGCATTTTGGAGTCTTGGGATTGACGAAATATTGAATGCTATGAAATGTGCAGTCAGATCTTGTACTAAAGATTGATAGTGCTTCAAATGACCTGATAGGCAATGTATGGTGTTACGTACCTATTTGACAACAATTTCAAAGTCTCCGAAGACTTGAAGGTACTTAACGTTCAACCTGATTGCTTTGTATAGGCCTTGCACCAAGGCCTTGTATTCCGCTGTATTGTTTGTGCAATCGAATTCAAGTATGCACGTAAGCATGGCCTTATTTCCGTCTGGGCTAATCAGAACGCATCCTGCTCCTGCTCCCTCGTTAGATTTAGAGCCATCAAAATATAATTTCCAAAACAAAGATGTATATACAGGGTTATCTAAAAAATTAACACACTTTGAATTATCAGTTTGGGAAAAATTTTTGACTTGGGACAAAACTGAATTTTCTAAGTAAGGTGAGGTATGAGCATTGAAATTGCCGAGGAAAGAATCTACCGAGTAATTTCCTATGATACTGTTGTTGTATGCTATTGCTTCATTTTCTCCCTCCAATTCCGTCACTATGTATTTCTGGTGTAACTCTCGTTCAACCTTTATTTGATTCGATTTACCATTGTAGGGTAACCACATGTGCGACCAGTCGGTCGAGAAGTATCCATGGAGTTTTTTAGACCAATCCCTGCTAAGAATTAAGCCATAGAATTCAGGGATATCAGCTACTAGAATTTCAATAACCTGACATACCTTCGGGTTAGATGACAATCTTATGGTCACTTGATTAAGTTCACCAATCACTTCGACTTGAGATCGATCAAGCTGAACTATGCGCACTACGGATTTTTGCGATTGAACATTCAACTTGGCACATATTGATCTAGGTAAAATATTCGTTGAAGCACCAGAATCTACCAAACAATTGTGCACGTTTTTGTTTAAAATTTCATAAGTGAGAAGAAAAGGGGGAGTGTGAGACCTTGATCTTCCTCCAATCAAGGCGATGTCATTTGGGTCAACCTTATTGATCGTGTTGGTTGGAAGTCTTCCCGTGTTGTGGGAAGCTACAGCTGTAGGCAAAGATGTAGTAGGCATGGCATGTAATTCTTTCATCATTATCTTCTGTTGATGTTTCAATTTGCTCAACTCATAAAGAGTGATATTAGCCCTAGTCTTTTTCATGTCATCAATAATGTTGTACTCCATTTCATCCGACACAATCAGTGTTCTTGATGGAGGTGTTTGATTTGATTGGACTGGGCTAGATTGAGTCACTTTAGCGGTTGTTTTCTTTGTTGCGACTTTATCTTTTGCTGCAGGGCTTGCGCCCTTCTGCTTAGGGGTAGTTTGGGGAGGATCAAGTTGATTTTTGCTTCGTGTGCTAACCGGAAATGCTTCTTGATCTTCTTCTTGCGGGAGGATGAAATCCCACATTCCTTGTAGTTCCACAACTTCTTCGTCATCAGTCTGCCCTTCAGTGGTACTCTCTTCTTCTTCTTCTTCTTCGGATTCGACGTTTGAGATAGCATTGGGCAGTTTCACCTCCATTGAAGGATTTCTTTTAAAAGCTCTGTAGGGCTTTCTCGAAGAAGTTTCTGCTACTTGTTTTTTTATGTCAATCATCTCATTGGACATGGTTTTTAACACTTTTTGTAATCCTTCCAAATCGAAAGGATCTTTCGATTGTTTCTTCTTGGGGTCTTCCTTGTAGGAGACTTTCTTAGATTTACGTTCCTCTATCGCAGATCTTTTTTCCAGGGCTACTACGCGTTTCTCTACTGCTATCGCCTCTGTCAAGTTTTCAACTAAGGTTGTCTTATTTTCCCTATCCACGAAGATGGCCAAGTTTGATGGTAAATCCGTAATATACCATTCACATCTCACTTCTTCACTGGGCTGGGAAGCAGCGGGGATTTTGTTGAGGATTTTATTGAACCGTAAATTGAAATCTTTGATGGGTTCTCTAGCCTTGGCTTTAAGATTGGATAGGTCATTGATTAACGTCGCCGTTGATCTGTCATCACCAAACTTGGTAAGGAATTGACTTTGAAAAATGTCCCAACTTGTGATGGACCCGGAAGGTAATGAAAAGTACCATGACCCGGCTGTTCCTTGCATTGTGTAGGGAAAAAGTCGGACGACAGCATCTTCGTTGGTAACTCCGTTGAGATTAACAGAAAGCATGAAATTATTAATATGCTCTTCAGCTAGCATTCCTGCTTCTGGATTGAATTTGGGTAGCCATTTCTCAGGATGGGCCGGTATTGGGCTCAGGGGTGGAGGCATTAAAACTGCCCCAGGATTGTTCCATGGAGACTGGGCCATCGCTGAGCTGCTAGTGAATGAAAGTGCAGAGGATGATCCCTGATGCTGGGAAGATGAAGATATTATGATCTTTGATGATTGAAGAGGAGGGATTGTGGAAGATGGATGAGTGGTTTGGAATGGAGATGTGGGTGGCTGACTTCGCGGTGAGGGAGTTGAAATGGAGGACGTAGATGAAAGAGTCTCACTGTCAGACTCTGGTGGTGTTTTCCTTGCTCTTTTCCTGGTGGGGAGAGGGAATTCAGTTGGCTGGATGCCAAATTTTTCACTCTTTAATCTGGTCAGAGGATGACCAGGATTGTACTGCGAAGTCACGCTGCTTTGAGATTTATCAGACCTATGAGTAAAAATAGAAAATCCCTGGAGTTTGCGAATCAGAGTTTGAACTTCAGGGGGTTCAATGATAAATTGGTCTGAAATATTAGGGTATGTAGCAGCGGCTGATCCTCGAGCGACTTCTGACTCTGGATTTAAACGTACTGGGGAAGTCGGGGGATTTGATGAGGGCGATTTACTCTCAGAATGGTATTTAGATTTTGATTTAGGTGCCATTCATAGTTCGAGCCCTCCTTCTAGCGCCAAATATGTTGAAACCCCGAAAATCGGGTCGACAACAAGGGGGATACCCACCCGGTCCGGACCTTGGTTGGCAGCTCCTTATCCGTTTGGTGTAGTGGGTCCGACTGGGGATAATGGGACCAGTTTCCCAATCTAAGGGGTGTGTGTGTGTGTAGAGTTGGATGATGCTGATCTAGGAGTATTTTAAGCTAAATTAATTCAAACTTCTAAACTAACTCTATGCTATTGTAATCTAATGAGAAACAACACATCTAATCTACGCTAACCCGGGGTGTATTTCTTCTGTTTTGTGATCTAAAGAGATTTCGAACAATAACTAGTAATAAAGATCATTCAGCTATCATAAGAATAGAAATCAATTAAGATAAACCATTCTGCATAAAAAGTTAAGCAAAACAATTGTGAACAACATATCGCATAATAAGTTATTCATATATCAAGCACAAATAAATGACTCCACCGTACAAAAGTGCCAAATGGTAACCCACACATTCATGCATTAACATATAAACAACTGAAAACTGCATATCACTTTAAGAATATAAGCAGAAAACGGTCAAGAGATAAAAGTACCATTTATGACTGGTTCCACTCATAAGCTTCAAGCAATAACGATTTATCTCTACTTGTTCTAACATCTACTAAGAGTACAAAAGTGCAACATCAGTAGCAGACATTAAATGCAAAAATTGATAAATCTTGATCCATCCATTCACCAAAAACCCCCTCCGAGGGTGCAAAAGTGCATGTTCTGAGGACAAGTTTTTTGACAAATTTCCGGACCCTTCTCCAAATGCCTGAGAAGGGTTTAAACACTGCTAACTAATTAATCTTAATTACATAAATTTAGGACACGGTTTCAAATGACCGCCCTTCTACTAAAGCAATTTTATTTCTAAAAATTGAATCTAATTTCTAACTGTTTCTGTATTTGCTCCTTAGTGCCGTAAGCAATGCAACATTCGCCTGGGAAGAGTTGGCTGGTTGTCTTCTCCTTTCGTTTGAGTTACAAAAATAGAAATAACAAGAGCTGGCACCGCTTTCTGACAAACTGGAAGATATTTTCCTCTAGCTTGGTGTATTCACTGTGCGTATACTTGGTAATAACCCAAATTTCTCTCAAACTGATTGTGCTTTTGCTATTTCGGTTTCTGGCCTTGCGAATGACTGAATAAGTTAGGGACTTTGCTCTCTGAACAATTCTCTGTATTGAAAACTGCTTCCATTCTTTGTTCCAGGCTTTTCTGGTGCATTTTCCCTCTTTAGCGTTTTTCTTTTTGCTTTACCCAGTCTAAGCTTCAGGATCTTTTATAAACATGCTGCTTTTGTACGCCTTTGACTCTGAGTCTTGGATAGTCTATTTCCATCAGTATCTGTTGAGTGATACTCTGGAATCTGCAGTCCTGCTGCATGCGGCATCCGTTTGCGAAGGCATCTCTTCTCTGTTCTCCGAGTATTGACGCTTTCTCCTTTTCCTTAGATGTTTCCTGCACATTGATTTATGTTAGTTGCTGTCTTGCCGTTTACGCAAAGGAAAAGAGTAATGACGAAAAGATTGACATGAAAGCTTTAGCTCTAATGAATGCATAATCATGACACTCATAATGAACTGTCTCTTTGAAAAACACAACACAATCCTTCTTGGATACTTTGGCGTACAATCATTAATTTCTTTTAAGGTGCGCACCCAATTTTGGTCTGTAGACATCTTTCCTTGAACACTGTGTCGAGGAAATTTTGCGATGAGTGATTTCTGCGACTCGTATCGCAGTATCGAGGATTGCTTGGTCGAGATGTGTCATCGCAGGAATTGATGATCGCATATATCGCAAATCGCATATATCGCAGATCGCATATATCGCAGATCGCAATATCGCACTTAATCATCCAATCATTGTGTGCTTCTTATGCGATGTTGCGATATGCGACGTCGCATATCGGCCGTTGGCAATTCCTTAAGTTTTTCATTTAAGAGCGCTTCACAATATAAGCGATGTGATGAATTTCGCGTCGCTTCTTCGCAGCTTATTATGCGAATAAGAAAATGTCTTACTCTCTTCTCGCGATGCGATACAGCTTTAGGGAGTTAAAACACAAAAATTTTGATAAAGTGTTTTTTTGGATTTTTTGTTAAGGGTCCCCATTTGCTTGGTGTTATTGCTAATACAAATCAAAGAGGGGGGGGGTTGTTGGTGACCACAACATGTTCCCACAAATGAAAAATAGGAGGTTCATCATTTGCACCCTGGTAAAGTGCATGAGCAACCTGATGTGATAGGCATAAAGGTGAGAAAACCTCCCCCCACAACTGAAGTATTTCATGATCAATTTCATGAGCGGAGCATACTCATCTCTCAAAAATCTGAACAGGAAGACTCTTGTATGCTGACTCAAACAACCGGCCTTAATGTAAGGCTCATAATGATGCCTCTCCACCTTCTTCTTCTTATGCCATTGTTCTCCAATGTTTGGTATGCCTGTTGCCACTGATACGGTTTCGGGTGTCAATGTGAAAGTGACCCCAGCCAAGATACACTGACCTCCATGTAGGTTAAGTGCAAAAAGACGGGCCAACTCATGATGAACTCTGACATTTGCCACCCTTTGACAAAATTCAAGACATGCTAAATGCTGCAAACATGACATAGCAAGAGGGCATGCCTGCAACTCAGTGAGGGTGTTTGGTTCATCCCTAACATGTTTTCCACTCCTGTGATGTCTCCTAGGGGCCTGTTCTCCTGAAGCTGTATCACTGTGGGTCTCCACCTCATACTCTGATGAAACCTCAGATGCCATGGTTGTTGTTTATAAACTGAATTTAGGCTGCCCCTTTGATGATGATGAAAGCTAGGTTGTTTTGATAATCTGCCACCAAGGGGACAATGAAACAAGGGAGTATTAGGAGGGGATTAATGTAATGGGAATAGGAGTTATAGGGAGAAATTTGTTTAGGGATATGGGAGGAGTTTGGGTATTTCGATAGGGTAGGGTTTGGGGTTTTAACAAGGTAGGGTTTGGGATGTTATGTTGACCAAATAGTGGAGGGATAGGTGAGAGGGTTTGGTAGTAATTTAGGGCAGGGATATTAGGAAAAATGAGAAAGGGAGGATAGGAAAAATGGTAGGTGAGGGGAAAATGATGGGTGGAATGGAACCTTGTCACTAACAACCCACTTTAGCAACCCTAGTTGTCATGGTTTTTTGGTGATTTCTTATGGTTGATTTTATTGAATTTGGTTGCATTCAAACATCGCTATAAACCACCATATCATTTATAAAACTTGATGAACCAATGATGTCAAAGAGCCTACCTTTTAATTTGATGGGCTTCACAAAAATTTGGAGGTGATTTGGCCTTGTTTCGGCCCTTGGTCTGTGTGCGTCGCGTGCAAAACCCAGTGCGCCGCGCCCTGGGTATGCGCCGCACCTGTGGAAAATTTGAACTGCGGGCAGGCTCTGTGTGCACTGCGCCCTCTGTGTGCGCCGCGCCCCTGAGTATATGCACCGCGCTCCTTCAAACTGCCTCCAACTCCCTCAAACACTCATGATGCACACTCACACCTTTTGCAACATTTCTCCAAGGCTTGGATTATCACAATGCCTTTGATTTTATTGAAAAGTTGTATATATAGCCTTGGAAGTGATGGGTTAAATTTTTGCTTCCTTGAAAACCCATTTTTCTAATGTTATGTTTTGACACTTTTTCACTGACTTTAGAACACACTGATTTTCACTTTCCCTTTGAAATTTTAGCTCAAACGATGAAATTTTTGGCACTCTTTGTAGGGATAGCATGACAGAGCATTTGGCTGTGGAAACCATGATTGCACCTGAAGAAATCAATTGTCGACCCTTTTTTGAAAATTTTGTCACTAATAGCACTGTTTGACTTTTCTTCAAAACAGAGTTTTGAAGAACCGTTGAATTTTATCAATAAGATGATGGAAATCTGTGGATCATTACTTTGCAAGAGCATCACTCTAGCCTGCATGGATTTACTAAATATATTTATGACCAAATTGATCAATCCCTAGACCTAATGACCAAAAATGACTTTTGTCTATTAAAGGACCAGAACTTGACTGTTATGGACTTTTTGATTATTTGACACAAAGACATAAGCCAACAGGAGCCAGACATGAGGGTAAATGACTAGCATGACTTTGTCCGTCAGATCATGGCATGCCCCTGGCAGAATGCAGCTAAATGAATGGAGCGGGACACCTAAAAATGAAATGCATAAAGAGTTTTGATCTCTGACGGAGGACTGACCAGACCAACTCTAGCATTGGCTCCAATGGGGGATGGTAGCTCCTTGGAGGTGCTAAGAACAGCAGATCTCTGGAGGAGCTAGACAGTGCCTTTCATCCATTAGTCTATGGAGTCATCATTTCGGCCACAACACAGGACTCTGACTTATTTATGAAACTGAAATGACCAAGAAATTGACTCAAAAACTAACTTGACAGACTGAAACCACACTGAAATAAAAATGGTATTTACAATGATAGTGGAAGCAGTGTTAATAAATCAGCAGTGGTACCGCTTGAGCGGCCGACCATTGATCGGCCCTCCTGGAAAATCTTCCCCGTTCATTTCCTTCAGAAGAAAGGCATTCTGACCCCTATATGCTGCAATCTTGAAAGGACCTTTCCAAAGATTCTCAAACTTTCCATGCTTACCTTTCTCTTCATTCCTTGCATCCCACATCAGCACCACATCATCCAACTGAAATCTATCTACCTTTGCTTTTCTGTCATAGATTTTCTTTATTTTCTCCTACAATTAGGATGTGTTCTTGAAAACTTCTTCTCTTGTTTGCTGCAACTGGACCATTTGATTCAACCTTCTCTGCATGGGATCTTCTTCACTGCCAGCCTCCTGAATAAGTCTGACTACCAGGGCAGTGAGAGAGGTGGGAAATACTGTTTCAACTCCATAAACAAGATCAAATGGTGACATACCAATGGATTTTTTCTGACTGATCCGATCTGCCCAAAGCGCATGGACCAACCTCTTATTCCAACTCTTTTTATTTATTTCCAGCAGCTTCTTGATGATGTTTACCAATGATTTATTCGAGGACTCCACCAATCCATTGCCTTGCGGATGATAGGCAGTTGAGTGACCCAAAATGATGTGATATTTATGACAAAATTCTACCATCCTCTTTGATTTGAAAGCTGCTACATTATCGGTGATTAACTTATTCGGACAACCAAAGCGAGACAAGATGTTATTTTCAAGAAATTCAATGATTACCATATCTGTAGCTTGTTTGGTGGGAGCTTCCTCAATCCATTTTGTGAAATAATCTTTCACTATAAGGATCCATCTATGCTGTCCAGAAGAAGCGGGATGAATTTCACCAATGAAATCCAACCCCCACTACTGGAAAGGAGTGCTCACCTCAATAGGCTTAAGTGGAAAAGGCTGTAATTTTTGTTTTCCTTTGAAAATCTGACATTTATGACAGCGCTTGACCATCTTGTACACATCAGCAAACAATGTGGGCCAATAGTACCCTGCTCTCAAAATTTTATTTGCTGTTGACTTCCAAAAAAGGTGACCACCACACTCTCCTCCGTGGAAATCCTCCATGACTTTCTTTGCCTCCTCTTCCACCAAACAATTTAACAAAACGCCACCGGGATCTTTCCAATACAACGCAGAATTTAGAATGCAAAACTTGGCAGCCTTCAACTTGAGTGTTCTCGCTTTATTTCTAGTCATGCCGGGCGGTGGTGATAGATTTTTTAGCACATATATTATATCTGAATACCATGGGGACAGAACAAACATTTCAGATACCTGAATGGATGATATTTCCTCGTTCTCATCGGACATAGCAGCGATCAGATTTATGTCCAAGGCATGCAAGTTTGATTCGGCCATTAACTTTGCCAACCCCTGTCCTTTGACCAGCTTTGTGGGCTTTATTTCCACATCATATTCCAGCAAGGATGCAATCCATTTGACTCTTCTTCCTTCTGGATCGGTCTACACTAAAACATCTTTTACAGAAGCATTAGGAACATAGGCCAAAATGTGAGAATGTAGAATATATACCCAGAAATCCTTCAATGCCTTCACCAGTGCCAAGGCTTGCTTCTCAATGATGTTGTACTTTAAAGCTGCATCTCTTATAGCCCTGCTGAAGAATTCTATGGGTCTTTCATGATCATCTCTTTTTTGCAATAATACTGCTGCCATAGTGTGCTCCAAAGCAAATGAAAACAGTGTGAAATCTTGAGTGTAGTCCAGGCTTACTAGAATAGGAGCTGAAGGAAGGGCCAATTTGACCAAGTTGAAATATTTTACAGCCTCCTCTGCCCATTTCACTTGGCTGTCCTTCTTGAGCATGTTGGTCATCTCTCTTAAGTGTTCAGCAAGATTAGGCACAAAGCGATGCAGAAAATTCATCTTACCATTGAACGATTGTATCTCTTTTTTATTCTGGGGCAGATCGATTTGCTGAATTGCTTGCACACGTGCTGGGTCAATATGAATGCCATCCTTTGAGATAATGTGCCCAAGTAATTTGCCTTCCTCCATGGCGAATAAGCTCTTCTTCGGATTCAGTGACAAGCCATATTTTCTGCACTTTTGAAAGACAGTTTTTAGATGGTGCATGTGTTCTTCATCAGATTTGGAAAACACTGTCAAATCATCTAGGTACACCACCAAAAACACATCCTTCTCATTTGCAAAAGCCAAGTCCATTGCACGCTGAAATGTGGCACCTGCATTCTTTAAACCAAAAGGCATTTTGGCATAATGAAAGGTTCCCCATGGAGTGGTGAATGTTGTCTTGTCTTTGTAATCTTCATGGACAGAAATTTGGTTATATCCGGAATAACCATCAAGCAGTGACATAAGAGATGCCCCCACTACTTGCTGAAGTATATGGTCCATTTTGGGCAGTGGATAATTGTCCTTCAATGAGACTTTATTTAGATTTCTGAAATCAATACACAAGCAGATCTCACCTGTCTTCTTTCGTACAAGCACCAAGTTAGAGATCCAATCTAAAAATCTGATGGGCACAATGATACCTGACTTGTACAACCTATTTACCTCCTTTTCAATATATGGCAACAACTTTGGATTTATCCTTCTCAACTTTTGTTTGAATGGTTTTTGATTGGGCTTGATGGGTATCGTGTGTTGAATTATATTGGTATCATAGGTCTTTAAATCAGAATAGTCCCAAGCAAACACATTTGCAAATGAAGCCATCAAACTGATATATTTGTCCTTGATCTTTGGCAGCAATGCTTTAGACAATTTTACCAACTTCGGATTGGCAGCTATTCCGATGTTGACCTCTTCTACCCCCTTCTCCGTTGGCTGCAATGTTGGCTTGTGGGCTACATCATCTTGATCAAAAAGTTCTTCTAGAGGTATCAAACCTTTAGGAATAATGTTATTCTTCAGCTGCAACACGTCTATTTCATTGATCTGCACTTCATCTGTACCATTCCCTTTACCATCGTCATTTTCTACATCAATTGAGGTTTCTTTGAATTTGCCTTTGTTTTGCATAAAATCCTTAATCTCCCCGTCATCTTGAAATACTTGCCAATATCTCTGATTGTCTAGAATGGTTGGACGATGCTTGACATGGATTTCAAATTTATTGCTGGAGTTCATGGGGGTCTTCAAACTACTTTCTGCCTTGGCAAGAGCATCAGCAATACTATTTTTTATACGAGGCACACATGTCAAGGTGTATTCTGAAAATAATTTTAAGATGTCTAAAACTGCATTACGGTAGGCCCGCATCCTAGGATGCTTTGCTTGATACTCACCTCTGACCTGCTTTATTACCAATTCGGAGTCGCCATATACCGAAATCCTTTTAGCATTCAGCTTTCTAAGAATCTTCAGGCGAGCAGTTAGAGCTTCATACTCAGCTTCATTGTTTGAACACTTTAAGGCCAGCTTGTAAGAGCAAACCCTCATGCTGCTAGGCACTTTGTTTGGGGTGGAGAAAGGACTGCGTACCCAAATTCCAATTCCAACGCCATCATTTCCCACTACTCCATCAAAATCCATGGTCCACAAACCTTCTTCATCCTCTTGCAAGTGCTGGAAATCTGTTTGCTATGCCTTGTCTACTTGCTGTCCATTACTTTCAGCTGATTGCCCAACATTGTTCTACTGTTCTTGTCCTTCTTTCTTCAAAATTGCTTTGAAATTTTCTGTTATTTCCGAAATATCATCTGCTTCTACTAACTGACTATCTATATCATTCAAACTATCTAAAAACAAAACAAAAGACTCTAAATTTGTATGTACATAGTTAATTGGATGATTTATAGGTTTCTCCTTGCTTTTGATCATATATTTCATTTTTTGTTCTCGATATAATTTCCTCATTTGTCCAAACACCAGAATCGTTGCATAGGAGAAATCTAGCTGTAGTGTCCCTTTCAATTTCGCTACCCAAGACCTGGAAAGAAGCATGCCAAACCTTGGAGGAATATCTGCTACCACCACATCCATCAAAAAATTCTTCATAGGAAGCTGATCCAAACTCACAACCAAGTCTTTGATGAGTCCTATACATCTTACTCTACTGGAATCAAATGAATAGAGATCGTGGTACTGTCGGGTGATGTCTAGACCAAGCTTATCCATGATAGCCTTAGGCATGAGATTGTGAGAAGCTCCGGAATTGAACATGGAATTGTGTAACACAAAATCATGCATTCGTAAACTGATATAAAAGGGTGGCACATCACTATCAGGAGACTCACCATTCGATGCTGGTCCAAAAATCATTTCAGGTTGATCATCTTCTACATTTACCATGTCGGACATTGGGTCCAAATTCAACATTTTAGATATTTGTCCTCTATAACTGTTGTTCTTCATTATTTCAGTCAAGGGGATGGATACCTTTAACTTAGAAATCTCATTCTCTAAGCTAAAAGCGGGAGTCTTTTCTACCTCTTTGACTGGGATCTCTTTCTTTTCTTTTTCTTTTGATGTAGCTTGCTGTTGTGATTGTTCTGCTAATTTTGATTTGCTGCTCTCTAGACCAACCGCCTCTTTTCCTTTTCTTTGTGTAGCTGATGAATCATTCTTTGTTGTTTCAACCTCCTTCTTTTTCTGCATTGGTTTGGCTGGCACATCTCTATTTCTAAGTGAATATCACTGCTGCTGTGTGGAAAGAGCATTCATATACCCCCTTTGATACTCCTATGATTCTTCTTCTAAAACAATGTCACTAGCTAGAATGAAATCCGTGTCTTTGTGTTCAGCTGAACTCATCGCACACTCTTCTTCTTCGGTAATGTAAGTAGGCAGCTCATCTGGAGTAAAGAGGTGGTTTTCTTCACCTATTACATTCCCGTCCTCATCTGACTCCAATCTATGCACAAAATTCTTCTGCAAAGGTGTTTGTAACGGATGTTGTCCTGTCTGCTCTTGGGTTCGCCGATCTCTCTGTCTTATTCTATATTGTGGCTGTTGTTAGCCACGGAAGTTATGATTTCTAACTTGTGGCTCAGGCTTGTCGAGCTTCACCCTTTCAAGCATCTGCTCTACCTTTTTGAGCAGTTGATCCATTGAAGAAGACTCTTCCTTAACACTGACTTTCTTTTCTGCTTTCGCTCTAGCTCTTTTGGACAGCAGAATTGCTTCAACGCTGACCGCAATTTTCTACATGTCTTCCATTGTGGCCGGTTCTCTCTCTCTTAATTGGTAGGCCATGTCAGCATCAAAACCATTTGGAAACTTCATCATAGCTAGTCCCACAGGTGGCTTTAGATGATCTAGAATTTCGTTATAGACTGCATTAAATCTAACACAATAATCTTGGACCGACTCACCAGCGTTTCGTTTGATTTGTTCATATTCAGCCAGAATTTGAAGGGGATTATTTTTCACTTCCCATCGATTTAAAAATTATCTTTGTAGTTCGGCCAAGGTAGTGATACTTGCTGTCGGCAAACCTCTGAACCATTTCCTCACATCACCTGCAAATGTTTGTACAAAGAGTCTCATTGCCACGTTCTTCGCATCGATCTCATGGAGTTCATAGAAGTCTGCCATTTTGTCCACATGTTGCTGAGCTGTTATTCTGTTAAGAGTGCCATCAAAAAACAAGATTTTACTTTGATAATTCATTGGCATATCATCTAGAACTTGGGGCAAAACAAGGGGTGCAAAACGGGCAGCCATCACTCTCGGTGGATTTGGCCTTGGAGGTGTTGGAGGAGTTTGCACAGTTTGTAAGGGGCTAGCAATTTGAGTTTGAGGCTATGTCGCAATATAATTATCAATTAATTGATTAGCTCTTTTTGTTTCGAGGTCTACAAGAAATTGAGGATTGGGGACAGTATAATCAATAGCCCTTTCAGACTTAGACTCAAACAATGATATTTCAAATTTTTCGTCAAACTCAAGCTCTTCAAGATACTCAAAAATATCGGGACATGAATGGGATTTAAACACGAGAGTTATGGTGCTTTCTTGACGAAGGAGTCTTGGAATCAAATTGGGGTTTTTGTAAATATGAGGAGGATCTGGGTCGGGATTGGCTCTGGTATATTGTCTCGAAACCAACGTGCTATTGAGAAAAATCACAGGACACAACCAACTTACTCAGCCTATTCAATCCTAAGCTCATCATCTGGAAGCTTAGAATTATTATGAAGTATGGGGATTTGATTTCAGTTTAGCTCCCCAGTATGGTCGCCACTATGTTAGCACCTAAATCTGCCTTAGACTGAAGGAAGGAAAAGATTAGGATAACCACAAACCATGCTCAGTCTAGTAGCTAGCCCTACTAGAACAGGAGAGGGCTCTCTCCGAGTCATGCTTAGTGAATATATAAGCAAAAACGGTCTGAGATGACTTACAGTGAAATATTGATCTTAGGCTAGTAAGTGAATAGGGATACAAGAAACAATTTTTATGAATGACCGAGCTTCTAGGATGGTATGGGACCAACGGTCAGCAAAGAACAGAGAATTTAATACAAAGGAACAGATTATTCCGTGAGGCAAGGCAGGCGGAAAATGTAGAATTTTAGTTTGAAGTAACACAGAATGAATAGATTGCTGAAGAGAGTGAAAAGGGCATAGTTACATGAATCCTTTTCAACAAAAGAAAAACACTGAACATGAAATTTTCCCACAAGCAGAGCAATAAAATTGAATTCTACCTAATCTCACTCAGAAAATTTCACTGGAAATGAACATGAATTGAATTATGAAACATAATGAAATACACATGAAAACATAAGAGACACATTTGCTACACTCACAACCACAAGAATCTCATGAAACAGAGCCGCTGCCTTTCATTAATTCTATGTCAAAAATATACAGTGAAGGAACAGAATTTCTTCCCCACAGTCTCCCAGAAGTTACAAGCCAACCAACCCTTTGCAAATGGTTTACATACAATATATAGAATGTGCCATGAAGAGATAGAACACCCAAGGGTTGGGGAGTTACTCGATTCATTACAAAATGGAGATGAAGAGCCAACCATCAGCTACAGGTGCAGCGCTACAAACATGACATTTGGCTTGGGTGACCATTTGCCTTCCTTCGCCACTTGGATAGAAGCCAATCTGGAGAAAAAATACTTTAAATGCAGCCTTTGGTGCCAAAAAACCGAAGTGTAGATGAGCGGGCCCACTTGGAAAATTCGCGAACCGAAATTTCGTGAAACAGAAGCAAATTTGGCAATTTTTCCTCTATGCACCACGCCATTTTCTCTGTGCACCGTGCTACTTTGGGGCCTGTTTTGGGGCACTTGCAAGTGTCTAAAATGTGCCCAAGTGGGCTTGTTGGAAATCCTATCCTGTCTACTTTCTAACCCAACTAAAATTTTTGAATTTGGTGCTCATTTGCCCCTCCAAATCTTCATTCTCCCAAGACTGCTTCTTGTGTGTCAAAAAAGGGGCAAAGAGGCCATTTTTGGGTGTTTTTTGACCTTTTGGAGACTCATATCTTTCCCAAATTTCTTGTCTGAGCACCAGTAGTCGTGATTTTCCATGCTGAATCCAAAAATGCAAACCATTCCTCATTTGGAGCTCTAGAATTTTAGCGTCGCGCCACTCGAGAAAAACCCTGTGTTTTGCCCAAAAATTTGTCATGTGACCAAAGAAATTTGGGGTGGAGGCTCTCTATGGGGTGTTATGATGGGCCAAGGAAGCCTCAGCCAAGATTCAAAGCTAATCTTGCTCTTTTGCCTCTTTTGCCTTTCTTGTTTCTTTCCTCAACTTCTCCTTCAAGCTCCTTATCTGGGCCCTTGCACTCATATTTCGTGTTCTGTAACGATAAGCCATGTGTCTCAGCAAGGCAAGGTCCTGATCGGCCTTGTCCAGCAGCTTCCCCAAGTGCATGTTCATGATCTCGAGATGGGCCTCCCGATTCTCATTGATTTCTTGCTCCAATGATGTGAGCTCAACTCTTCTCCTTTGAGCAGCTTGGCAATGCTCACAAATGTTTTGTAGCTCCATAATCGCCTGCTGATCCTCAAGCTACTTGTTTCTCTACTGCAGGTACTTCATGTTCCACTTGGCCCTCTCCAAGTCAAGGGATAAGGCCTCAATCACTGATTGCTGCTCCTAGATGATCTCTGTAAGTTCTGCATTTGTTGGTTTTGTATCTGTCTCATCATCATGGAGGAGAACGAATTCAGTCTCTCGTTCACCTGATGGCCCTTCCTCCTGCACTGGCTCCTTACCTCTACCCTGCTCATGTGATGCCGATGTCGGAAGCGAGGCCCCTTCCACCCCGGGTGGAGATAACACTCGCTTTGCTACTGCAAACAAAGGTCTACTGCCTTTATGATAGGTGATGTATACTGGCATAGTAGCAGTCTCATGTCGCTCATACTGATGAGATGGGCCACCTATCTCATGCTCTGCCTCTAATACTACATGTGGGGCGCTGAAGAAGTCACGAGAGATGAAGTCCTCCCAAGCAATACCCTGAAATCCCAACTGATGGTCCACCAAAATCCGGATAAGAGCAAAGTGATAAACACTATTGAGCTGCTGTCGAGGCGTCTTGTGCTGCATGAAATTTTTCATCCTCTCTATGTTCCCGCAAATGAAAAATGGGAGGTTCATCATTCGCACCCTGGTAAAGTGCATGAGCAACCTGATGTGATAGGCATAAAGGTGAGAAAACCTCCCCTCACAACTGAAGTATTTCATGATCAATTTCATGAGTGGAGCATACTCATCTCTCAAAAATCTGAACGGGAAGACTCTTGTAATCTGACTCAAACAACTGGCCTGAATGTAAGGCTCATAATGATGCCTCTCCACCTTCTTCTTCTGATGCCACTGTTCTCCAATGTTTGGTATGCCTATTGCCACTGATACAGTTTCGGGTGTCAATCTGAAAGTGACCCCAGCCAAGATAGAGTGACCTCCATGTAGGTGAAGTGAAAAAAGACGGGCCAACTCATGATGAACTCTGACATTTGCCACCCTTTAACAAAATTCAAGACATGCTAAATGCTGGAAACATGACATAGCAAGAGGGAATGCCTGCAACTCAGTGAGGGTGTTTGGCTCATCCCTAACATGTTTTCCACTCCTGTGATGTCTCCTAGGGGCCTGTTCTCCTGAAGTTGTATCACTATGGGTCTCCACCTCATACTCTAATGCCATGACTATTGTTTATAAACTGAATTTAGGCTGCCCCTTTGATGATGATGAAAGCTAGGTTGTTTTGATAATCTGCCACCAAGGGGACAATGAAACAAGGGAGTATTAGGAGGGGAGTAATGTAATGGGAATAGGGGTTATAGGGAGAAATTTGTTTAGGGATATGGGAGGAGTTTGGGTATTTCGATAGGGTAGGGTTTGGGGTTTTAACAAGGTAGGGTTTGGGATGTTATGTTGACCAAATAGTGGAGGGATAGGTGAGAAGGTTTGGTAGTAATTTAGGGTAGGGATATTAGGAAAAAAGAGAAAGGGAGGATAGGAAAAATGGTAGGTGAGGGGAAAAAGATGGGTGGAATGGAACTTGGCACTAACAACCCACTTTAGCAACCCTAGCCATCATGGTTTTTTGGCGATTTCTTATGGTTGATTTTATTGAATTTGGTTGCATTCAAACATCGCTATAAACCACCATAACATTTATAAAACTTGATGAACCAATGATGTCAAAGAGCCTACCTTTTAATTTGATGGGCTTCACAAAAATTTGGAGGTGATTTGGCCTTGTTTCGGCCTTTGGTCTATGTGCATCGCACACAAAACCCAGTGCGCCACACCCTAGGTATGCGCCACGCCTATGGAAAATTTGAACTGCAGGCAGGCTCTGTGTGCGTCGTGCCCTTTGTGTGCGTCGCGCCCCTGAGTATATGCACCGCGCTCCTTCAAACTGCCTCCAACTCCCACAAACACTCACGATGCACACTCACACCTTTTGCAACATTTCTCCAAGGCTTGGATTAGCACAATGCCTTTGATTTTGATGAAAACTTGTATATATAGCCTTGGAAGTGATGGGTTAAATTTTTGCTTCCTTGAAAACCCATTTTTCTAATGTTATGTTTTGACACTTTTTCATTGACTTTAGAACACACTGATTTTCACTTTCCCTTTGAAATTTTAGCTCAAATGATGAAATTTTCGGCACTCTTTGCAGGGATAGCATGACAGAGCATTTGGCCGTGGAAACCATGACTACACCTAAAGAAATCAATTGTCGACCCTTTTTTGAAAATTTTGTCACTAATAGCATTGTTTGACTTTTCTTCAAAACATAGTTTTGAAGAACCGTAGAATTTTATCAATAAGATGATGGAAATCTATGGATCATTACTTTGCAAGAGCATCACTCTCGCCTGCATGGCTTTACTGGACATATTTAATACCAAATTGATCAATCCCTAGACCTAATGACCAAAAATGACTTTTGTCCATTAAAGGACCAGACCTTGACTGTTATGGACTTTTTGATTATTTGACACAAAGACATAAGCTAGCAGGAGCCAGACATGAGGCGAAATGACTAGCATGAATTTCTCCATCAGATCATGGCATGCTCTTAGCGGAATGCAGCTGAATGAATGGAGCGGGACACCTAAAAATGAAATGCATAAAGAGTTTTGATCTCTGACGGAGGACTGACCAGACCGACTCTAACAGAATCCTTTGATCGAAGGTCAATGATGCAACCTATCGTCGAAGGTGAGAAACCTGCCATTGAGGCATGCAGATCTCAAGGTACTAATAATTTCTAGATCATCTTTCTAGATAATTAGCTGAAGTCGATAGAAAACGATCCGTCATAGGAAAGCCCACAACGCGAAATCATAGATCAAGTTTGAAGAAATATAGTTGCAAGGACTGACTCAGGGATGGTCAAGATGGATGACAGATATTTTGCAGATGAATGGTTTATTTGCACTGACCTCTTGAACACATAACGACACTGCAGATGGTTTGGTGACAATTGACCCAAAGCTAATACCCAGAAACCAGTTGAAGACTTTCAGTATGGTTTGATTAACTGTTAGGCAAAGGATTTCCCAACCTAGGTGAATAAAAAGTGTCGTGTTCAAGAGTGGTTAAATGTTTTTCTAAGACACAAAGTATGACAAACAGGTTCATTTTTCTCTCTTTTCCCCCACCATTTCTGGCAAGTACCTCTTTATTTTTGACAAGCTTGAGGAGGATAACATTTGCTTGATTATAAGCTCATCCTTCAGATGAGTCCAACTTAGTTTAAATTCGAACCCTAAGAAGGAGTGGTCCGTTCCTGTTTCTAATTGAACAGGTCCTTTACTGTTAAATTTTAACGAGTCCAGTATAGGAGAAACTCGACATTTTTCAATTTTAGGGAGTCTGAAAAACTTAAGAAAACTCCATGGTCGTCTTTTTTTGTAAATTTGTGTCTCCCAAGCCCAAAAAAGTATAAAATAATACTTGAGAGAACCGCTTGACCATTATGATCAAGGAGTACTTTTCATAATTAGTGTCTCTGATCCGAAAAAAGTAAAAAAGTGATCAATGATACGTCATTTTATAACCAATATCGAATTTGAAACGACAAAAATCCGGCAATATTTTCATGTTTTTACGGTCAGAAAAGAGCTATAAGTGGACCGTCTTTTTAATTCCATTTTAATGAGCTTAAAAAGAAAAGCTCGGCAATCTTTTCATATTTTAGGAGTCAGAAAATAGCTTAAAGGTGACTCTAATGTTTTTTGTCGAAAATGATCAATTTTGCTTGAAAAATCCATTATCCTGTACAAAAACTCAAACATTACTCATACCTGTTTAAAATAAATAAAAATGCTTCAAAAGTTACCTCATTAAAGTGAAAAATAAACAAATTAAAAATTCATTTATTCAAAAAATCTTATAAAAATGGCTTTTGTAAATTATTTTTTACCATTTGACTTCAGAGTGAGAAAGAGAGCTTTTGGGTAAGAAACTTCCCGTGAAGATTGCGGAAAATCCGTCCATTGGAATCGAACACCGTCACCTCCAGGTAATCCACATCACCTTACTCTTGCATTTCAACCATTTGAAATTTTTTTTTTAGGTTTATATTTTGACTTTTGGAAAAAAGAATTTAAAGGTCCGCTCGTGGGGGTCCGCAGGTGCAGCATGCGAAACCTGCGGACCCCGAATTTTTCGGATGCAGAAAAAGTCAGGGGCCCGCACCCACTGTTTAGGAAGAGTGCGGACCTATGCACTGTCTCTAACTTAGAGGGTGCGGTCCCCACGGCATATGTTCTAAAATTCCAAATTCTTCAAATTTTGCCCAAAACTTTGATTTAAAATACTCTAATCTGCCTTTTCTTTCAATGTAGGGTAACATCATGCTTAGTTGGCGAGAATGGGAGCATAAAGATGTGGATGCTACCGCACTAAATCATCAACCCTCAATAGATGCATTGAGGGTATACGGGCTATATAAATTCTGGGCCATACCTGGCATGAGGGCCCAAGTAGACTTTTTGCAGTGGTTGGTGGACAGGTGGAATGTGTAGGACCAGTGTTTCATAATTGGTAGCCACCAGCTCGAAATGGAGCCAGAAGACATTTACTTTTTGACTGGTTTTCCTAAGAGAGGTGAACAATTGACTCTATTCGGGACTAGGCCAGGTGGCCAGTCTGTCAATAGCCTCCGGCTAGAGTTTTGTAACGACCAAACCAAGGACAAAGGGATTGATATCAAAACCATTTCCCATCCTGAACTCAAAGTGATTGGATTTACTGTCACCAAACTCTGCGGAACCGCAACACTACATATGGCCACTGGATCCCAAATGCGGATGGCAGTAGACTGCTTTTGAGGCACCGTCTTCAACTGGTGCGAAGCTGTGTTGGCTAAAAAGGCCAACTGACTAGAGCAAAGAATGGACAACTGAAAAACTTTGGATATGGTTTCTTAATTGTGAGCTTTGGTCTGGAGAGGGTCCCAATGTTGGTCCCACAACATATTTTCGTTGAAACTGGACTTCCCCGAGAGCTCAAACTGATGCGTTGGGTCGTAGTTATGGTCTGTCATCCTGAGGAGGGTTCAGAGGTTGTTCGATTTCCTCCTCAGTGTTTTCATTGGTTGGAGAACCAAGTTTTCGCGATTCAGGATTTTCCTTATACTGGGATGGATTATCGTGGTGACCCAGACATGGTTCTTCCACTAGGAGAGCAATGGGATGACTCAGGTAAAATTATTTTCAACATTTTCTAATTTATCTATTTTTTTTGTTTTTAAATCGTCTCAAAACTGATAGTAAAAAGTTTCAAATGCAGATGTAGGTCCACGGTGACTAGCCACTCTTCGGCCCTATGAGAGGAAACAGCCAGCTGCAGCAACACCAGCCCCATGGGACAAATCTACAGAGACCCTGGCCAAATTGGAAAACTATCTAGAGCGTTTGATAGCAGACATTCCAGAGACTAGCACAGATGACATTCCTCTTAGGCTACAATGTTATGTGATTGGGGTCCCAGGACCTTTCAGGAGGTTTCTTTGTAGGGTGGCCCTTACAATGGTTTCTTATCGTGATCATCACCAGTAATAGGATGATCGCCTATTGTAGACTCATATGACATTTTTGCTTTTTGTACTTATCATTTTTGCCGATCATAAGGTGTTTTTCAACCTATGATCGAAGACGATGTATATTTGACACACTTCTATGCTATGCTATATCACTATTACCAGCTATCTTGTAAAACATGTTATGGAATGTTTTTAAATTTACTTGTTTGATTATTGCAAATGTCTACTTAAAATTCGAGAAACAATTGCATCTGCTAATGTATTTAAATATCTTAGAATGTGCTGATATTCAATATAGTCAAATTCACGTTCCAAGAGACGAACTCTCAAAAATAATCTTAATAACACTGGATTTCTAATGGCATACATTGTACTAAGATGTAACACAACGAGTTCAGAATCTAACCTCACAATCAAATCCTGAATCCCAAATGAAATGGATTCAGATAATAACTCAATCATTGCACTATACTCTGTAATGTTGTTCGTTGTTTGACCAAGGCTTACCCCATGCATAGATACCAACTAATCAGAGGGTGAATAGATAACCCAAGCCGCGGAAGAAATGTTCCATGTATTACGACAAGCACCATCAGCAAAACCAATGTATGTTTGGAGAGACGTCGACATCTGCAATATCAAGAGTAAAATCAAGATAAGCAGGAATAATGACAAAAACACTCTCTAAACTAAGCACACTTTTCTAATTTAAAACACACCAGCTAGAAAGAAAACTAACCTAACTAAAATCCCCACACCCAGAATTAAGCATAATATCTCTTCAGGTAAAGACCATTTCTGGGTTTACCTAAAGAGACTCCGTCAAAGTCTACCAATTCATAGGCCCCTTTTGCCAGCTTTCGCTTAACAACATAAGGACCATGCCACATGGGTACGAATTTTCCAGTGCCCAAATTATCATTTGCTTGATCGTACAGTAAGACTAGGTCTCCTTCCGAAAAATTACAAGGTGTAACATTTCGATCATACTGAGCTTTAATACGTTTGGCATGAGCTTTGACTGCTAGTGTAGCATCACATCGATTCTCATCTAGCTGAGACAAGTACAACAAACGTTTCTCCTCTTCAGAAGTGGCTGGAAGTAATTCTATGGCCATTTGCAATGACAGGATTTCGCATTCAATGGGTAACACAGCTTCCAAACCATAAACTAGTTGGAAAGGAGTGAAACCAGTTGATGTTTTTACTGAGGTTCGATATGACCAAAGCACTGAAAATAACATATTATGCCAATTTGACCTATGAATCCCAATGATTCGTCAGATCATAATGACTAGAACTTTGTTGATGGCTTCAACCAGACCATTAGCCTGTGGATAATATGGAGTTGAACTATCGTGACACAGGCCAAGTTGGTCTGTTAGTTCAGTCATCATAATATTTCAAAACTGATGCCCATGATCAGTGATAATTGCTTGTGGAACACCGAACCTAGCAATTATATGATTGAAAACGAAAATCAAGCAGTTTTTCCATTTGCGGAAAATGTAGGCATCGCCTCGGCCTACTTGGTAAAATAATCTACTACAAGGATGATATACGCATGCCCCCCGGCCGAGTGAGGGTTACATGTAATAAAATCAATACCCCATTTCACAAAAGGACCGATGGAAATTATAGGGTGGAGAGGAGCAGGTGGAGCATGCATCTTTCGATCAAAAATTTGGCAGTTGTGGCATTTTCGGACCACGTTAATACAATCTTTAAACAAAGACGGCCATAAATAGCTAGCGCGCAATATCTTTTGGGCTATGGAAAACCCAGACATATGACCGCCACACACTCCAGAGTGGCAGTCATTTAGAACCCTTTCAGCTTCCTCATGAATTAAACAACGTCGGAAAATAGAGTCCACCCCATGACGATAAAGTGCATCTCCAATAATTTTGAATTGTTGGGATTGGAATCATATTTTTCGACGCTAAGATCTTGAAATTTCAGGCCGAAAGGATTGGGTTTGGAGATAAACTATGATATCTCCATACCATGGATCAAGAGTGCTGATTAGAAACAAGGATTCGTCTGCAATGGGCTCTTCCGCCATAGTTTCAGTATCAGCACGCGGGAAGTTAGTCACACATCAACTCTGCAAAAACTAAAGATTTCTTTGACTTAGATTTTTCAAACTCCAAGTCAAATTCCTGCAAGATAACAATCCATTTGGAATACTTGCCCCCTAGTAATTGTTTGGTCAAAATATAGATCATAGGGTTGCAATCGGAAATTACAGTAGTTTTGCGTAGTAAAATGTAATGACAAAATCGTTGGACAGCTTAAACAGCTGCCAAGGCTAGTTTCTCCACATGTGAATATTTTATCTTAGTTGGATTCAAAGTGTGACTAAGGTAATAAATCAAATGTTCACTACCAAATTCATCTTCCTGAACTAACACCATCCCAATGGTGGAATGAGAGGTGGCGAGATATAAGAAGTAGTCCTGGTTGTAGTTGGGAGGATGCAATAATGGTGCATGGGTCAATGCGTGTTTTAGTGCATCAAAAGATTTGTCAGCTATCTCATCCCAAAATAATGGAGTATTCTGTTTCAACAACTTGGTAAAACCCTTTGTGATCTCGGTGTAATTAGGAGTGAATCGACGTAAAAAGTTTGCTTCCCTTGCAAACTTTGGAGTTGGCGAAGAGTCAAAGGAGGAGGCAATTTGATAATAGCTTCAACCTTCGAGGGATCGACATGAATGCCAGCTTTCGAAACAAAAAATCCCAGTAACCGACCCATTTCTATACAGAAAACACACTTGTGTGAATTCAACCTAATTCGATAATGCCTACATCTCATAAAGATTGCTCGTAAATGAATGAGATGATCGGCTCTACGTAATGAATGAGCAGGTAAATCATCGAGATAGGGTTGCACAATGTGCTTGATGTCATGAAATGCGTAAGACATGGCCCTTTGAAATGTTGCACCGACGTTCCTTAGCCCAAAAGGTAATTTGCAATAAGAAAACGTTCCCCATGGACAAATGAAAGTTGTTTTTGGTTGATCAGCAGGTAGAATATTGATTTGATTATAACCGGAAAAACCATCCATAAAGGAGAATATTTCACTGCCGGCACAATCATCAATGATTTGATCGATATAGGGAGTTGGATAATTGTCTTTTGGACAGGCTTGCTTAATATCCCTATAATCGATACATATTCTTATTGCTCCTTGCTTTTTATTAACAGGAACAATATTCGATACCCAATCCGTTAAGGGAATTGGATAAATGAAACCTGCTTTAAGTAATTTTTCAACTTCTGCTTTAATAGCAACAGCTTTTCACTGGTGAATCTGACGCAAACGTTGTCGGACGGGTTTAGCATCCAGGTAAGTTTTGATTTCATGAACAACAATTGCTAGGTCAATTCCTGGCATTTCTTCATATGACCAGGAAAACACGTCTTGGAATTCTTGAAATAGGGCCTTATATGTTTGAAATTCATATTCCGTACAAGAGGCACCTATATGAATGTTTTCAACAATTCCAGGTTTAACCAAAATGTCAATGGGAACTGTTCTAGAAATATTTCCCAAATTCAACTCAAAATCAGAATTTTGCAATGGATTATGAGGTTCCTTGACATAATTAGCCGTAAAAATAGATGAAAAATCATTTTCAAAATGATCAATCTCAAGTAAGAACGAAGATCTATGATGAAGATCTTCCCAAGGTAAATCATCAACAGACAAGATTTCAGGGATCTGCTCATCAGTATGAACAAGTTCGGAAAAATTTGTTGAGTCTGAGTTTGATGTTGAAAGCGATTCTTCATGGACCACATTCATTAAGTCAATTTCGGTTGAAGAAGGGTCAGAAAACAACTGTACGTCCTGATACGTAATTTCATAAGGACTCAAAGGCATAGCATCACCAAATGAATCCATCTCATATTCGGAAGGTACGATCCAAGGATCATCATAAACAATGGTGTCTGATGAAATCATATGAATGGTTGCAGTAGAAGGCAATACGTTAGGAGGAGGAAAGGAAAAAGTTCCTAGTAAACTAGAATCTTTAACTAGTCCTACTCCAACATCCTTATAAGAGATAGTTGTTTTGCCGACATGCTGGATACTTTCAGAAGAGGCTGGGCCGGATGAAAAGTAAGTTAGCTGGTCTATAGTTACGATCTTTCCATTATGAGTAAATTTTATAAGCCGAAAGACTGATGAAACAACAGCAGTCATAGCGTAAGACCAACTACGACCCAAGAGAAGGTTGTAATCTAGAGGGGCATCAACCACCTCCACATCTAGATTAACAGTTTTGCCTTCAACCCCTATAGGTAAATCTTGTAGAATGCCAAAAGGATGGAACCCACGGCCATCAAAAGCCTTTACAATCATCGGGGATTGATTAAGTGTAGGAGAACTAAGTGATCTCCAACACTGGATCGACATAATACACATTGAAGCTCCCTCATCAATTACAGTCCTATAGCAAGGTCTGTTTTTTACTAACACTGGAATCTGGAAAGCCATTTGATGAGGTAAGAGAGGTGTACTATTTTCTAAATCGAAAATTATAAGGTTCGAGTCCTGAATATCAACAGCTCCTATAGCCAACAATAGCAATTTACGCTGTGCTAGACATGATTGCAGCACCTCCAAGGCTGACATTGCTAAAGGTGAAATAGCTAGATCTTCAACAATGTTATAGTTCTGAGCAGCTCTTGCATGTGGATTGAAAGCTAACTTTCGAAGTATACCCTTGGTGGGCAGTTTGATTACTAAGTCTGGGTTAGGTTTCTCGATCTGTAGCGGATCAGAACCAGGAGTTGAGGTTGATGGGTTCGAATTAGAAGATTCTGCTTCCTTACCACCAACAGGACTTTTACTTCCATAATCTTGCGATTGTGTCGCATTCCTAACACGGGACATCATCATTATGTGTTCTTATGAGGCATTTGAGGAAGAACCTATCATCTTACTGTCTTGACTAGGAAAAGGATCCTTCAAAACAGCAAGAGTTTGAGAACATTTGATGATTGTCGCAACCTCAGTGCGATGAGGGCAGTCTCTTGTAAAATGCTCTTTGTCACAAATGAGACAAGGATAACGAGGTTTACGTTTCTCATCAGTAGATCCCATTTTTTCTGGTTTCTCTTTCGAATTTTTATCTATTTTATTTTTCTTCTTCCCTTTCTTTTTACCGCTGGATTTTGATTTGGCCGTAGATGACTCTACAACATGAATATCAGTAGAAATTTCCATGGAAGAGTCTCCTGTCGGGGAATCTGGTAAAGTTATGATAGGAGAAGAATTCTTGGAAGATTTCTTCTTACTTTTGGTATTAATTGTACCAATCATACCATCAGTGGCATGAGACCCTGAAGGAGCTGCAGTTATTTGATTTTGTTTAGGAAGGTCGGGGATTTTCTCATGTAAGGTACCCGACTGCGTATAAACGAGGTCAAGGTACTGAGCTTGAGCAATTACTTGCTCTTCAGTAACGACTCCTGCCTTAGCTACATCCTCAGTGATTTTAGGTAATAATGATTTGACAAACCATCCTGCTAAGAATTGATCTGGAATAAAAACTTTCACTAAATGTCGTCGACGTCTCCATTCATGAATGTGATCTGAAATATAAGTGGACGTTGACTATTTTAATGAAGTCAATAATTCCGTGCCATTGTCATATCTGACAGGAAACTAAAAATGAGTTAAGAATGAAGTAGCTAGCTGACTAAACTATAAAAAGTGGTTCATAGTAACTCAATGTACCACTTGGCCGCAAGACCAATTAGAGTGCGTTGAAAAATCCATAAACGAATTGAATCATCTGAAATGGAGTTAGATGCACACCAGAGGTGATAAGTCATCACATGGTTCGACGGATCCTCTCCTGATTTACCTTCAAAATTTGGGATGTCACTGGGCAACTTATTCGGCATTAGCGAACAAAATGGAAGATAATTAATCGGATCGTTCATAAGGCGCAACAAGTCAGGCAAGTACAAAGTTGCAATGAATGGTAACTGATGATTAGGGTCCCAAAAACCTTGGGTCATGAGACCAGCCCTAGGAGGAGGATATCCAGGATAACTAGGAATTGGAATTGCATTTGGGATATTATATCCTCCTGGAAAACTAGGATTAACCGAACCGTACTAGGGTTGTTGAGGTTGCTGATAAGTATATCCAGGGTACAGTTGATACTGATAGACTGGGTTCTGCATAGCAGGAACAAATTGGTACTGTCCCTGGTACGGTTGATAAGTAAATTGAGGTTGACTTGTGACAACCGTACTTGGACCAGGTTGTCCTACAGGCATTTGAATCGAAGTCTGAATTGTGGGTCCAGATTGAGGTAAAGATGCTTGAGGAATTGATGCAGGAACAGTAAAAACCGGAGCTGTCGATACTCCAAAAGTAGGTGGGGTAGATGGAACAAATGTTGCAGCAGTTGCCGCAGTCGTTTGAGGTGTAGTTCGAGGCAAACTAGGCCCAGGCTAAGAAACTACAGAAGGTGCAGAAGTTTGAATAGTAGGTTGAACAGGTTGCTGGGTTGAACCAGAAACCAAGGTTGTCCAGATTGAGATGACAACAGCACGTTCGGTTGCAAGATCTGTTGGGATTGAGATGGATCCCACACTAAGTTCATTCTGGGGTATGGACCCATAGAAGGTTGAGCATATTGAGGACCATAACCGGGTTGAGGGTAGGGTTGATAATTCAAAGGTACATTTCCAGCTCCTTGGACAAATGATTGACCTGAAGGTGGATGGAAACCTTGGATTGGGTATTGACCTTGAGGTTGATAACGTTGAGGCACGTACTGATACTGGGGTTGACCTTGAGGTACATATTGATACTGGGTTGACCTTGAGGTACATACTGAGTCGGGGGTTGGCCTTGAGGAATGTGCTGTCCCGAAGGTATGTACTGTCCTTGAGGTTGCCCCCTAGGCGGTAATTGGGTGCCTTGAGGTTGCCCCCCAGGCGATAATTGAGGACCTTGAGGTTGCCCCCCAGGTGGTAACTGACTACCTTGAGGTTGCAGATTTGGAATGGTACCTGACATCATAAGAATATCTTCTGCACTCAACGGCTTAGTTCTGTTATTACCAGTTAATAACCCTTGTTCAACAAGTTGAGGAGATGCTCCTGAAAAAGTACCAGTAAGTGACTGATACCCATAGGGAACAGAAGGACCACCATATAAAAATGTTTCTGGACATTGAGAAAACATGGATGACTGTCTCGACATATTCAAAGGAGGATAATAACCTCTAGGTGTTGGATGATAAGGAATACGAGGTGGTGAAAAACTTAGTCCCGGGTTTTCTAGAAAATTGGTCAATGAAAGATACCAAGCGTCCCTCCTAGGTGGATTGTAAAAGATCGATTCATGCTCCCTAAATTCTATAGCTGGTGATTTTTAGGGATAGATATACCTTCTTCCGGAGTAACAAGTTCTTCAATAGCAATAAGTCCAGAAGGAAGACTTTTGGTAATGACTCTTTCTACCCTGGGTGAACCAGGACCACTGGAAGTTGGAGAGGAAAATCCTGATGATGGATGTTACACAAAAATATCGTCACCATGATTATTTGCAGTCAGTATGGGTCTATCATCACTTGTACTGTCCTCCTAAGCAAGTCTCAGACCTCAGCTCTTCAAATCAAGCTTTGGAAGTGAGAGAAAGACATTAAAAATCAATGTAACTCTGGTTCCGCACTTTCTCTCATGGTCACCTACGGTCCCGCACCTTCTGTGTACAAAAACTGCGGACCTGCCCGCTCTGTCCCTAACGGTGTAGGTGTGGACCCTTGTGAAAGTCAAAAGGCGCAAGTTTTATCTTAAAAAAATCACTTTGGGTTAATTCTAGAGGTTTCTAGAAGGAATTTTGACGTGGATTGTTCACTCTAAGGTGGTTCATGCATCCCAAAAGAGAAGGAGCTAATCCCTTGACGAGAGGAGCTATCCCTTTGAAAGAGGGCTTTATCCCTTTGAAGGAGGACCTAGTAACCTCCCTCCATTGCACTATAAATACAGGCATTGGGCTGGTTGCTAGGGAGGTTAGAAGCTGAACATTTTTTAGGGTAAATTCTGGTGAAATCAAGACTTCCTAGTTGAGCTTAAGAGGAGAGATCACACATCTTTTTAGCTTCATTGGGGAGTGAGTGAAACTTGTCAAAGTAGAGGAGACTTCTTGCTGGACCCTGAGAGGAGCTTGTACAACGTCAAGGCAAAGGTTGTAAAGTTCTTCTTCTTTTGAATTAATACAATCAAACTCATTTTTCTCAACAAGTATCTTATGTTATTTGTTTCATGGACTCCTTGACTTTCATGTTAAATATGTTTTATGCAATTGGCTTTTCAGGTGATATTTAATTTGTTTTCCTTGTTTGTGTTTGCAAATTCGCAAAAAGGAGCTCATTTGGATCAAAGGAGCGAGGGCATCCACAAGCTTGCGTTGGACCTAAGGTAGGCCCTAAAAACACTTGTTCGCTATTGTTTATTAAAGCATATTTAGAGAAAGATAGTGTCTGGTTGGTTTGCTTGTCATTAGGTCTTCTTTAGATTCTAGGAAGGTCTATCTTGTCTGCAAGATCGACTTATTCCATGTGACAAAATGGCGACTCCACTGGGGACTTGATTGTTTTCCTTGTTTTTACTTTGACCTGAGAAACTCTATTTTTGTTTCTGTTTTTGGCTTGTTGTGTGTAAAATTGGGTAGAGTTTGTAGATCCAGTATTATTTTTCGTTTTTCATAGCTTTGGGAGAGGACCGCACCCTAGTCGTTTGACACAGTGCATACTTACCCGCAGCTTGGATTTTAGCACAGAGCGGGACCGCACCTGTGCCAACTGTGGGCCTGCGGACCCTGTCAAAATTTTGAAAACCCTAAGATTTCCTCTGTTAGTTAGCTTAGTTTGTCTTTAGAAATTGTTATCCACTGCCCAGACCTGCATATAACTTGTCAGAAACTTTCCTTGAATTGATTTCGTTAGTGTTAGGGTTTTAGGTGAAATTCCTAGGAGTTTTGCTTGTTGGGTTTGTTTTTCATTGTGATTGTGTAGTGGCTCTGAGCTTAGAAGCTGTAGGGACTTCATATCACCTTAGTGTCTACCAGCCTTCTTATGAGTCTGACCATTGATGAAATCTCCCCTTGTTTGAGGAATTCGATTTCAGTTTTCTCTTTACAAAACTTCGAAAAGCTTGTATTTGAAAGTTTGGATTTTCATTTTCAAAAACAAAACAAAATTGGTTGTTCTTGACTGATTTGTGATTCTGCATAAATTAGTCCTTAGCTTGCATCTAGCTGAGTAAAACATCCTTAAAAAAGACTTTTAGTAGGCTTTGACTTCAAATAGTTTTTTATAGCTTCTAGATCTCAAAGTTAGTCGTTTGCATTAGTTTTGAGTGTTTTATTAAAAAATATAAAAAATCTCTTTTGAAAACAAAAAGTTTGTTTTTTGTGGTGATTGAATGTTTTGAAATGAAAAAGGGAAATTTTTGTGAAAATAATTATTTGTCTCGTTTTCAGTGCTTTGGAAAGGAAAAGCTCTTCTTTTAATTTGTTTAATTGAGAAAGATTTGTGTTTACAAAGTATTTTGCATTCTCAAACTCTTTCTTAGTTTAGAAGTTCATCGAAGAGAAAAAGATTGTTTAGATCATCTTAGGTGCATTTTTAGTGATTTTGAGTCGAGTCTTCATACCACGAGTTTCATCTCTGCACCTTTGGACTTAAACAAAAACCACTAAAATTAATGCTTAAAGTAAAATTCACCTAGTAACTTTTTTATTTCTAGGGCTCTGATACACCAACTTAGCTTAGGCTAGTGTCTTGGAGTAGGAGAGTAATTAACTCTCCAAGACAATAAAAACAAACAAGTAGTTGTATCTTGTGGTAGGGAAGAAATCCAATTGTTGCATTTATGCTCTGGGAAAGCTCCTTTTAAAGGAGAAGCACGAGATCATGTTCGAACCAGTGTGGGAATCAGTCCTTCCTCATTGGGAACGACGCCAGATATTCACGTATTAAAAACGGTAAACCTCGGATTAACCATTGTCGAGGAGCCTGGGGTCACTTGTTGGTAAACCTTGGATTATGTCAAGGAGCCTTCAAGGCGATTGAGCTTGCTACTATGCCCTTGCGTGCGTATCGGATCGTAGACTATTCCCCCAGGTGTATTTGTCTCAGTTGGTAACCTTAGTGGCTATATTCTTTAGGACTCTTCCTGAGGTGACACTGGTGCGAATATCCCACTGTACCTGGAGCAGACGTCGGCTAGACTCACTTGGATTTTCTGGGGGGTTCACTTCACTCGAGACAGTTAAGTGGAGGAACTTGTGCCAGTCTATTCATTAAGCAGGTTGTCGGGGTAACTGTTCCAACCGCCATTTCTGTACTAAACTCTGCGACGTTGGATTTCATCACCAACTAGTGTTTTCGGTCCGGAAAGTTACTGTTTGTGTGTGTTTGATCTCCTAGATTCTTTAGGCATGTGATTCAAATTTGTTTGGTTCTTTAGAGACTTTAGGTGCTTTTTATTGAGATTTTACTTTGTTTGCGTGTGAAGTAGTTAAAAGTCTTTAACTATGGCTGAATTACCAAGACAGTCCCGTAGACTTCGGGGCCAGTCTCCTGAGATTGTAAACGTGGCTGAGTTACTGAGGAAGTCCCGTAGACTTCGGGGCCAACCTCTTGAGGAAGTACCAAGCCAGCTTGAAGGCTTAAAAGTCCTCGTAACTCCTAGAGACAGTAGAGTTGGGTCACCTGAGGAAGGAGAATCTTCTTTGATAGTACATCTTGATTTTCAAACGCCAGTAGCAAAGTATAATCCACAGTCAGTGTCTGTCTCCGAAATCGTTGGTAGCTTTTCATCTACTAGTGATATAGGTGAAGAACCAGAAATATCCGAGCCTGAAAGTGAATTTGCTGCTACTCCGACATCGGGGTTTGTTTCTCCAACTTTTAGTGGTCCTGGTTCACCTAGGGTAGAAAGAGTAATCACTCAAGATCTTCCTTCTGGACTTATTTCTATTGAAGAACTTGCTCCAGAAGAAGAAGAAGTAGGCATCCCTATCCCTGAAAATCAACCTGTTATTGAACTAAGGGAGCGTAAATCAATTTTTTACAGTCCACCTAGGAGCAGTTCTTGGTATCTTTCTTTGACTAATTATTTAGAAAACTCAGGGTTAAGTTTTTCACCACCTCGTGCTCCTTATCACTCAACACCTAGAGGTTTTTGTACTCCCGTAAATATGTCAGGACAGTCGTCCATGTTTACTCAATCACCCGAATCCTTTTTGTACGGCGGTCCATCTGTTCCCTCTGGGTATTAGTCTCTTTCTGGTACTTTTTTGGGAGCATCTCCTCAACCCATTGAGCAAGGGTTATTAACTGGAAGTAATCGTACAAAACCGTTGAGTGTAGAAGACATTCTTATGATGTCAGGTTCTATTCCCAATCCTCAGCCTCAAGGTGGCCAGTTACCGTCTGGGGGGCAGCCTCAATTAATGCTTGGGGGGCAACCTCAAGGTACACAATTTGCATCTGGGGGGCAACCTCAAGGACAGTACATACCTACGGGATAGTACGTTCCTCAAGGTGAACCCCAAACTCAATATGTACCCCAAGGTCAACCCCAGTATCACTTTATACCTCAAGGTCAACCCCAGTATCAGTATGTGCCTCAAGGGTATCAACCCCAAGGTCAATACTCGAACCAAGGTTTCCAACCGCCCCAAGGTCAGACATATGTTCAAGGAACGGGAAATGTACCTTTCAATTATCAATCCTACCCTCAACCCGGTTATGGTCCTCAGTATTCTCAACCAGTTATGGGTCAATACCCCGGAATGAATATAGTGTGGGATTCATCGCAAACCCAATAGGTGTTGCAGCCAAGTGTACAGTTGTCATCTCAAACTGGACAACCTCTAGTTTTTGGTACACCCCAGCAACCAGTCCAATCTAACATTCAAACTTATGTACCTTCGGTAGTTTCTCAGCCTGGGCCCTGTACACCTCGTACTCCACCTCAAACGACTACTACAACTGCCGCAACATCTGTTCAATCTACCCCACCTACTTCTGGAGTATCGAAAGCTCCGGTTTCTACTGTTCTTGTATCTAATCCTTAGACATCTTTACCATCGTCTGGATCTACAATTCAAACTTCGGTTCAGATGCCTGTAGGACAACCTGGTTTAAGTACGGTTGTCACAAGTCAACCACAATTCAGCTATCAACCGTACCAGGGACAGTACCAATTCGATCCTGCTGTCCAGCAGCCAGTTTATCAGTATCAACCGTATCCTGGGTACACTTATCAACAACCTCAACAACCCCAGTACGGTCCGGTTAATCCTGGTTTTTTGAGAGGATACAATATCCCGAACGCGATTCCTATTCCTAGTTATCCTGGATATCCTCCTCCTGGGGCTGGTCTCATGACCCAGAGTTTTAGGGATCCTAATTGGCAGTTACTGTTTATCGCAACTTTGGACTTACCTGACTTGTCGTGCCTAACAAACGATCCCATTAATTATCTTTTGTTTTGGCCGCCAATGCCGAATAAGTTGCCCAGTGACATTCCCAAGTTCGAAGGTAAATCAGGAGAGGACCCGTCGAACCATGTGATGACTTACCACCTCTGGTGTGCTTCTAACTCCATCACAGATGATTCAATCTGTCTTAGACTTTTCCAGCGCACTCTAATTGGTCTCGCGGCCAAGTGGTACATTGAGTTACCGCGAGGTACTTTTTATAATTTTAGTCAGTTAGCTACCTCGTTTTTAACTCATTTTCAGTTGCCAGTCCAATATGACAATGGCACGGAATTGTTAACTTCGCTGAAACAATCGACATCCACTTACATTTCAGATCATATTCATGAGTGGAGATGTTGATGTCATTTAGTGAAGGTATTTATTCCGGATTAGATCTTGGCTGAGTGGTTTGTAAAATCTTTATTGCCAAAGATCACTGAAGATGTTGCTAAAGCTGACGTTGTTACTGAGGAGCAAGTGATTGCTCAAGCACAGTACCTTGACTTGGTCTATACTCAGTCAGGTACGTTACATGAAAAAATCCACGATCTTCCCAAGCAAAATCAAATCGCTGCAGCTCCTTCGGGATCTCATGCCGCTGATGGTATGATTGGCACGGTTAACAATAAAAGTAAGAAGAAGTCTTCCAAGAATTCTTCCCCTATCATAACCTTGCCTGACTCCCCGATAGGAGATTCTTCTGCAGAGATTTCCGCCAATATTCACGTTGTAGAGTCATCTACAGCCAAATCAAAATCCGGTGGGAAGAAGAAAGGAAAGAAGAAGAATAAAACAGAAAAAAGTTCAAAGGAGAAACCTAAAAAGGCGGAATCCAATGATGAAAAGCGCAAACCTCATTATCCTTGTCTCATTTGTGACGATGAACATTTTACAAGAAACTGCCCTCATCATGCAGAGGTTGCGAAAATTGTCAAGGGTTCCCAAACTGCTGCTGTTTTGAAGGATCCTTTTTCGGCTCAAGATAGCAAGATGATAGGTTCATCCTCGAGTGCCAATGAAGAACCCATATTGATGATGTCCCATGTTAGGATTGCGACTCGATCGCAAGATTATGGTAGTAAGAGTCCTGTTGATGGTAAAGAAGCAGAATCTTCTCATTCTAATCCATCAACCTCAGCTCCTAGTTCTGATCCACTACAGATCGAGAAACCTAATCCAGACTTGGTAATCAAACAACCCGCCAAGGGTATACTTCGAAAGTCAGCTTTCAATCCACATGCGAGAGCGGCTCAGAATTATAACATTGTTGAGGATTTAGCTGTTTCACCCTCAGCAATGTCGGCTTTGGAAGTGCTGCAATCATGCCTAGCACAACGTAAATTACTTTTGTCGACTATAGGAGCTATTGACGCTCAGGACCCAAACCTAATAATTTTCAATCTAGAAAATAGTACACCGCATTTGCCTCATCAAATGGCTTTCCAGATTCTAGTGATAGTCAAAAATAGGCCTATTCATCGGACTATAATTGATAAGGGAGCCTCAATGTGTATTATGTCGATACAGTGTTGGAGATCGCTTGGTTTTCCTTCGCTAAATCAATCCCCGACAATTCTAAAGGCCTTTGATGGTTGTGGGTTTCATCCTTTTGGTATTCTACAGGATTTGCCTATAGGGGTTGAAGGAAAAACCATTAATCTATATGTGGAGGTGGTTGATGCCCCTCTAGACTACAACCTTCTCTTGGGTCTAAGTTGGTCTTACACTATGACAGCGGTCGTTTCATCGGTCTTCCGAGTAATAAAGTTTCCACACAATGGAAAGATTGTAACAATAGACCAGTTGGCTTACTTTTCATCTGACCCAGCCTCTTCGGAAAGTATTCAGCATGTTGGTAAAACGACTATCTCATATAAGGATGTTGGAGTAGGATTAGTTAAAGATGCCGGTTTACTGGGAACTTTTCCTTTTCCTCCAATCAATGCATCATCTTCATTTGCAACCATTCATATGATTACATCAGACACCATTATTTATGATGATCCTTGGATCATTCCTTCTGAATCTGAGATAGACTCATTTGGTAATTTCATGCCTTTGAGTCCATATGAAATTGCCTATGAAGCCGTGCAGTCTTTTGCCGACCCATGTTCAACCAAAAATGACTTAATGAATGTGGTCCGTGAGGAATCACTTTTCACATCAACCTCGGATTTAACTACGTTTTCTGAACTTGTTCACTCTGATGAGCAAATTCGTGAAATCCTATGTGTAGATGATTTACCATGGGAGATCTCTGTTATCACTAGGAACTATAGTTCATGTATATAAGATTGTCCATAAGTTTTTATAAAGTCTTGAGGTCTTGTAAATAGGTTTATTAGTATATGTCAATTTCAAATTTGAAATTCAAGAGTTATTGATGTGAATTCGTGTAAAGGAAAAATCATTAGACACCCTCCATCATTGTTAGTTAAAGCATGTCATGTCATTGGTACTTTGCGTAGTTTCGCAGCGCGGGTATGATGTCTTTGGTACTTGCGCAGTTTCGCAGCGCGGGTGTGATTGGTTAGTTTAGCTGCGAAATAATGTTTTCGCGTTTTCGTAGCGCTCTGTTTGTCAGCGATTTCGTAGCGCATCCTGTTAAATTTGAACTGCCCGCGCTACGAAATCGGGGTTTCAGGGTTTTTTGCAGCGTTTTTCTCTGAATGTCTAATCCGAGAGTAATGAGTCACAAGTCTGTTCATGATTGTCATTTCACACCCTCTTCATGTCATGATAAGCCATTATTTTACCATAAGGTCCGAAGTCATGTAGTTGTGTGTCAGTTTAGAGGACGTTATAGGAAGTGGTCATTTCATAATGAGTCCTTCATATCATATGAACGTGTTTGCTATATGAAAAGCTTAAGCTTCGATTTAAACGGACTACTGCAAGCGAGCCTGCTCAACAAAGCTGAAGATTGTTTTCGTGCTGCAAGCCACCATCAGTCCCTTGTGTAAAAATACTCAAAGAAGCATGGAAAGAAAGGAACATCGTTCTGGTAAATGTGTGAGAACAGAGCCGGAGGGGTTAGATATTACTCTCAGGGATGAGGAGGTAGCAAAGGCATTTCGAAGTGCTGGCTGCTGGCGATTTTGTGAAAAATTGAAGGGTGGACATGCAGAAGTGACCAAGGCTTTCGCATTAAACTTCACGGGACTGAATTCGAAGGTGGCCATGTTGGAGTTTCCGGTGTCCCCTGAAGTTATTTCCACTGTCATAGAAATCCCGAGGGGTGGCCAAGAATGGTTCAAGAACTTCAAGTTTGACATGGGTCCATGCAAGGAGTTTTTGAAGGCACCTTATGTAGATGAAGATCTCACTAAAGTTGTCCCAAGGAGCTATCTAAAGGAGAATTATGCTATGCTATTGACATGTATCCAGAAGTATCTGACATGTGAGGTTAGGTACAATAAAGTTTACTCCTACCACTTCAAGCTTCTGCTACACTTCACTGGTAAGAGTTCAATAGACATACGTTTTTACTTGTTCAGGAGTATTAGCAAAATGTGTGATAAGATTCAGTTAAAGAAAGATGCTTATGAAACATCCCTTTTTCATCATGGTTTAGTAAAATTGTTGGTGTTGGATAGTTTACAAAAAATTGGTAAAGACTGGGATTCATTTGTGTTTATGGCCAGTTTCCCAAGTAAAACAGGCCTCACTCCATTACCTGTAAGAGAAAGAGAAGAAAGGAGTGAGGAAACTACTTTGGCTGAAATTAGGAGAGAAGTAACAGACCATAAGAAGCCCAAAGCTAAAACAAAGAAATCAGAGAGGTCTGTAGCAGTTAAAGAAACACCTGAAGCATCAATGAAGAAAACTCCTAAGCCAGCAGTTAAAGAGATACTTGAAGCGTCAGTAGATAAAACTCCAAAATCATCTAGAGTATCTGAAAAGGAAACACCTCAGTCATCAAAACAGAAGACTCACAAAAGAAAAGATGAAGCTAAATCCAGTGAAGTTGAAAGGGTTTCAAGGGTGAGAACTAGAGGCCAACTAAGCAAAGAAAAAGGAAAGTCAGTCCCTGTGGAAGAAAGTCCTATTTCAAAGGGTAGTTTAAATGACTTACTTGAAGCCATTGAATTGGAACAAGATCATCCAATCCAAATTGAACCACTTGAACTTGAGCAAGATCAATTGGTACCACCAATGCATATTGATCTAACACAATCTTCACCTGAAAGTTCTAAAAAGTCAAGGGCTTCTAAAAGGTTAAAGTTTGAAGAACCAAGTGAAGAATATGCCTTTAAACCACGCAGACCAGTGACTAGAAGGCAAATTAAAGAAGTGGAGAGAGCTCAGAAAGAGAAAGCACCTTCGGAAATGCCTAGGACAGAGGCACTTGAAATCTTCTCTGAAATAGTCCAAGCAGCTAAAAGCAAGAACAAGGATAATAAGGTTGTTATCAGTCAAAGTGGAAATGTGACTGCCATTAAGAAACAAGCTGGAGCATCAAAGGAAGAAATACCTCAGGTTCAAAATGTTTTTAAAGAAAAGGCAGTAAGATATACAAGTTACAAGAAAGCTGTAATGAAAGGTAAAACAAGTTTGATCAGTCAGGCTAGCTCGGTATCTGATGCATATGTATGGACAGTGCCAGCTCTGAAGCAGGCAAAGATTATGAAACAAATGAATGCAAGTTTAAGAGCAGAGAACAAGATGTTAAAAGAAGAAGTCATCAGCCTGAAAGGGAAGCTAGACAAACTAGCTAAATGATCCAAGGAGGAATGTGCTTCCCAAATTTTGATATATTTTGGTTATCATCTTTTTAAAGCTTTTTGAGACTTTTTGATGTCCTTGCACCTGTATAGAATGACTAAAGAAATCACAGACTTGAGTTATTGTTGCTGTAAGGTTCATGTGTTTAATTTTGATGACCTACAGCAGTTTCGTAGCGCGCTACGAAACTGCTGTAGATGACTGTTTATATTGAAAACTTGAGTTTGAATGCTGAGGTCAGCAAATGTTTAAAGAGATGACTTAATGCCAGCATGGAGACTATAGAAAGTCAGTCAGATGTTTAAAAAGGATGCCAGGTGTAAGTATTCGAAGAAAAGGTGAAGTTTTATCTTTTGTTGAAAGTTTCACTTTATGTCCGAATTTTTAGGGTTATGATAGAGCTGCCGAGGTGTTAAATGGTACACCTGTCCAGTTATGGGATGACCAGATCATTAGTTTTCTTCAGTCACACGGGACTATCAAGGGATTAAATGGCTTGAAATTGGATCATTAATGCATGAACATCAATGGGAGGCAAAAACCGTGAATATAGGGTTCATATTCTTATTGGTTGATGAATCATCTGTGCATCAGGCATCCGAGGCTGTTCATCCATTGAATATGCTTTCAGTTTGGATTGGTTATTATTGTAATGCTACAGGTGGCAAGCTCCAAGAACGCAGCAAAGTATACGAGGAGATAGACTTAAAGTGCCAATGTGATGGAGTCCTCTGTTTTCGTAGCATCATATCTCTTGTAATTAATTAGCTTGTTTATGTTATAGTTAAGGTCATTAATGACAGAATTCTGAGCTCCCTTCATGCTTGTTGAGGAGTCTCAGGCAGTAGTTTTTGATGGGCTATATATAGAAATAACTCATATGTAAAAAAGGTTGGATATTTTATAGAAAAACGGAGTTGTTTTGGGCCATTGTAAGACCTTTTTGACAGTAATAGTAAAACAGTGTTATTCTCTTCTCAAGATTCTCGATGGATTGTCATGTTCAAATATAATGATGGTGTTTTATACTTTATGTTATTTTATAGTCTTGTTGTAATGCAATCACTCAGAATTCATAATCATATGCTCTGACTTCCTGTGTATTCGGCAAGCTATGTTTTGGTGGAGTATGTTTGACATGTAATGCAAAGAGCCTTGATTTCCATGAGATGACCATGTTTTCCTTGTTTACTTAATATAAGAGACTCCATAGCCCAATGAGAACCAGTTTGATGTGTTTCCAACCAGCTTTGCTTTCATGATTAAATAAGGAGTTAGCCATCCATTGTTTGAAGGATTTTATCAAGAGTTTGTGAGAGAGCCCTCTCTGATCAAAGAGGCTAATCTTTGGTCTAAAGATAGGTTGAAATAGTTACATGAAATCTCGCTTGGTTGCAACCCTCAGTAGTGATTTTGTGATAACAATCTCCATCACAGATCTTCGTTTTTACCTGAGGATGATCGTTTTGAAAATGATTTCTCATCAATTTTTACAACTGAATATGTCAAGGAACCTCAGAATCCAATGAAACATCCCGATTCAGAGTTAAATTTGGGAAACATCTCTCGAACTATTCCTATTGACATTTTGGTTAAGCCCGGAATTGTTGAGAACATTCATATAGGTGCCTCGTGTACAGATGACGAAATTCAATTATATAAGGCCCTATTTCAAGAATTCCGCGACGTGTTTGCCTGGTCCTATGAGGAAATGCCAGGAATTGATCCCGCGATTATTGTTCATGAGATCAAGACTTACCTGGACGCTAAACCCGTCTGGCAACGTTTGCATCAGATTCACCCACGAAAAGCTGCTGCAATTAAAGCAGAAGTTGAAAAATTGTTGAAAGCAGGTTTCATTTATTCGATCCCGTTAACAGATTGGGTATCGAATATTGTTCCAGTTAACAAAAAGCAGGGAACAATAAGAATATGCATCGATTATAGGAAAATTAATCGAGCCTGTCCAAAGGACAATTACCCAACCCCCTATATCGATCAAATCATTGATGCTTGTGTTGGCAGCAAAATATTTTCCTTTATGGATGGTTTTTCCAGATACAATCAAATCAACATTCTACCTGCCGATCAACCAAAAACAGCTTTCATTTGTCCATGGGGAACATTTGCTTATTTCAAATTACCTTTTGGGCTTAAGAATGCACGAGAAACTTTTCAAAGGGCGATGTCTTATGCGTTTCATTACATCAAGCACATTGTGCAATCGTATCTCGATGATTTTCCTTCTCATTCCTTACATCAAGCTGATCACCTCTTCCATTTACGAGCAATCTTTATGAGGTGTAGGCATTATCGTATTCGGTTGAACCCACACAAATGTGTCTTCTGTAGAGAAACGGGTCGATTGTTGGGGTTTGTAGTTTTGAAAGCTGGCATTCGCGTCAATCCCTCGAAGGTCGAAGCTATCATCAAATTGCCTCCTCCTTCGAGTCTTCGCCAACTCCAAAGTTTGCAGGGGAAAGCAAACTTTTTACGACGATTCATTCCTAACTACGCCGAGGTTACAAAGGGTTTTACACGTTTGTTGAAGCAGAACACTCCATTCTATTGGGATGAGATAGCTCAGAAACCTTTTGATGCATTCAAACACGCGTTGACCCATGCACCGTTGTTGCATCCTCCCAACTACAACCAGGATTACTTCTTGTATCTCGTCACCTCTCATTCCACCATTGGAATGGTCTTAGTTCAGGAAGATGAATTTGGAATGGAACATGTGATATATTACCTCAATCGCACTTTAAATCCAACTGAGCTAAAATACTCACATGTGGAGAAATTGGCATTGGCAGCTGTGCAAGCTGTCCAACGTTTTTGTCACTACATTTTACTACGTAAAACTACAGTAATTTCGGATTGCAACCTTATGATCTACATTTTAACCAAGCAATTGCTAGGGGCCAAGTACTCTAAATGGATCGTTATCCTGCAAGAGTTCGACTTGGAATTTGAGAAAGCTAAGTCTAAGAAATCTTTAGTTTTTGTGGAGTTAATGTGTGACTTCCCGCGTGCTGACACAAAAACTGTGGCGGAGGAGCCCATTGCGGACGAATCCTTGTTTCTAATAAGCACTTTAGATCCGTGGTATGGGGATATCATCGTTTATCTCCAGACCCAATCCTTGCGGCCAGAAATTTCAAGGTCAGAACGTCGGAAAATTCGATTCCAGTCTCAACAATTCAGAATTATTGGAGATACTCTTTATCGCCGCGGGGCGGATTCTGTTTTTTGACATTGCTTAACTCACGAGGAAGCTGAAAGGGTTCTAAATGACTGTCACTCTGGAGCGTGTGGCGGTCATATGTCTGGGTTTTCCACAACCCAAAAGATATTGCGCGCTGGCTACTTCTGGCCGTCTTTATTTAAAGATTGTATTACGACAGTCCGAAAATGCCACAACTGCCAGACTTTTTATCGTAAGATGTGTGCTCCACCTGCTCCTCTCCACCCTATAATTGCCGTTGGTCCTTTTGCCAAATGGGGTATCGATTTTATTACATGTAACCCTCACTCGGCCAGAGGGCATGCGTATATCATCCTTGCGGTAGATTATTTTACTAAGTGGGCCGAGGCGATGCCTACATTCGAGGCAGACGGCAAGACAGCTGCAATTTTCGTGTTCAATCATATAATTGCTAGGTTTGGTGTCCCACAAGTGATAATCACTGATCATGGGCGTCATTTTCAAAACGTTATGATGACTGAACTTACAGGCCAGCTTGGTTTACGTCACGATTGTTCAACCCCTTATTATCCACAAGCGAATGGTCTGGTTGAATCCATCAACAAAGTTTTAGTTATCATGATCCGACGAATCATTGGGATTCATCGGTCGAATTGGCACAACATGCTATTTTCAGCGCTTTAGGCATATCGAACTTCAGTAAAAACATCAACAGGGTTCATTCCTTTCCAACTAGTCTATGGTTTGGAAGCCGTGTTACCCATTGAATGCGAAATCCCGTCACTGCAAATGGCCATCGAGTTACTTCCAGCCACTTCCGAAGAGGAAAAGTGTTTGTTATACTTGGCTCAATTAGTTGAGAATCGACGTGATGCTGCATTGGCGATCGAGACTCACGCAAAACGAATGAAAGCTCAGTATGATCGAAATGTGACCCCTCGAAATTTTTCGGAAGGAGATCTAGTCTTAGTTTATGATCAAGCTAATGATAAATTAGGCGCTGGAAAATTCGTTCCTATGTGGCATGGTCCCTATGTTGTCAAGCAAAAGCTAGCCAAAGGGGCTTATGAATTGGTAGACTTTGATGGGGACTCTTTGGGTAAACCCAGAAATGACCTTTACTTGAAGAGGTATTATGCTTAAAAGAATGGGTATGGAGATTTAGTTAGGATAGTTTTTCTTTCTAGTTGGTGTGTTTTAGTTTAAACAGTGTGCTTAGCTTAGAGAGTGTTTTTTCGTCATTATTCCTGCTTATCTTGGTTTTACTCTTGATATTGCAGATGTCGATGCCTCTCCAAACATACATTGGTTTCGCTGATGGTGCTTGTCGTAATACACGGAACATCTCTTCTGCAGCTTGGGTTATCTATTCGCCCTCTGACGAGTTAGTATCTATGCATGGGGTAAGCCTCGGTCAAACAACGAACAACATTGCCGAGTATAGTGCAGTGATTGAGTTATTATCTGAATCTATTTCATTTGGGATTCGGAGTTTGATAGTGAGGTTAGATTCTGAACTCGTTGTATTACAGCTTAATAGAGTGTATGCCATTAGAAATCCAGTGTTATTAAGATTATTTTTGAGAGTGCGTCTCTTCGAACGTGAATTTGATTACATTGAATATCAGCATATTCCGAGATCTTTAAATACATTAGCAGATGCAATTGCTTCTCGAATGTTAAATAGACATTTGCAATAATCATACATGTGAATTTAAAATCATTCCATAACATGATTTACAAGATAAGCCGGTAATAGTGATATATATAGATAGGAGTGTGTCAAAAAATACATCATCTTCGATCATAGGTTGAAAAACACCTTATGATCGGCAAAAATGATAAGTACAAAAAAACAAAGTGTCACATGTGCCCACAATAGGCGATCATCCTATCACTGGTGATGATCTCTATAAGAAACCACTGCACGGGCCACCTTGCAAAGGAACCTCCTAAAAGGTCCCGGGACTCCAATCACATAGCGCTGAAGTCGACGAGGAATGTCGTCTACAGTGGTCTCAGGAATATCTCTTGTCAAGCGCTCGAGATGACCCTCCAACTCGGCCAAAAACTCTGCTGATTCATCTTGTGGGGCTGGCGCGGGTGCAACTGGTTGCCTCCTCTCGAAAGGCCGGAGAGCGGCTGGTCGCTGTGGACCCACATCTGCATTTTAAAATTTTTACTATCAGTTTTGAGACGATGGAAAAATAAAAAAAATAAAATAGGAAAAATGTTGAAAAGGATTTTACCTGACTCATCCCACTGCTCTCCTGGTGGAAGAACCATGTCTGGGTCACCACGAAAATCTATCCTAGCGTAAGGGAAGTCCTGAATGGAAAAGACCTGGTTTTCCAACCATTGGAAATACTCAGGTTTGAACCGAGCAACCTCTGTCCTCTCGTCCGGGTGATGGGCCATGACTGCGACCCATCGCATCAGTTTGGGCTCTCGAGGAAGCCCAGCTCCAACAGTAAGGTGTTGTGGGATCAGCATAGGAACCCTCTCCAGGCCAAAACTCATGACTAAAGCCCCATAACCAAAGGTCTTTAGTCATTCGTTCTTGGCCCTGGTCAGTTGGCCTTTCACATTGGACAATATGGCATCGCACCAGTTGAAGATGGTGCCTCGAAAGCAATCAACTGCCATACTCATCTGGGATTCGGTGGCAATATGTAATGCGATAGCTCCGCAAAGTCTGGTGACAGTGAATGCAATCACCATGAGCTCAGGATGGGATATCGTCTTTATGTCTATCCCTTTGTCTCTAGCCTGGCTGTTGCAGTACTCTAGCCGGAGGCTATCGACAGACTGGCCACCTGGCCTAGTCCCGTGCAGAGTCAAGTCTTCGCCTCTCTTAGGCAAACCAGTCAAGAAATATATGTCCGCCGGCTCGATTTCGAGCTGGTGGCCGCCAATGAAGAAGCACTGGTCCTGTATGCTCCATCTGTCAACCAGCCACTGTAAGAAATCCACCTGAGCCCTCATGCCAGGAATGGCCCAGAATTTGTACAATCTGCATGCCCTCAAAGCATCAAGTGAAGGCTGATGATTCCATGCGGCAGCATCCACGTCCTCATGCTCTCGTTCACGCCAATCTAGCATGATGTACTCTCTGCATCAAGTATAAAGACAAATTAAAATGCTAGAAAATATTTTGTGTGGTCCATTTTTGAGAATTTTTGGGTTCAAAACCCTTGCGGCGGGGTATGCACCCTCAAGGTTAGACACAGTGCGTGGGACCACACTTTGTCTACATGGAAGGTGTGAACACCGAGCTTTTTCCAAATGGAGAAAAAGTCGGGGTCCGCAGGCCCGTAATGGTAAACCTGCGGGCCCTCGTGCGCGGGTTTTGCGCCTAAAAACCCTCCCAAAAAATGAAAACAAAGGACTAAAAAAAAATTAAACGGTTAAAAATGAAGAGTGGGATGATATGGATTACCTGGAGAAGACGACACTCGATTCCGACGGTTGGATTTCCCGCAATCTTCACAGGAAGTTTTCTGAGCAAAAGCACTATTTTCTCACCCAAACTCAAACGGTAAAAATGAATTGACAAAGGCCCTTTTTATAAGTTTTTTGAGTAAATAAATTGCAAATTTGTTTATATTTCACTTTGAAAAGGTATTTTGCGACATTTTTATCCATTTCAAACAGGTATGAGTAATGTCTGTGTTTTTGTGCAGAATAAAGGATTATTCAGGTTAAATCTATCATGTTCGATGAAAAAACATGTTGAGTCATCTTTAAGCTCTTTTCTGACTCCTAAAACATGAAAAGATTGCCGAGTGTTTCTTTTAGACTCGTTAAAACGGAATTAAAAGACGGTCCACTTACAGCTCTTTTCCGACCGTAAAACCATGAAAAGATTACCGGATTTTTGTCGTTTCAAATTCGATATTGGTTATAAAACGACATGTCATTGATCACTTTTTTACTTTTTCGGGTCAAAGGCACTAATGACGAAAAGTACTCCTTGGTCGTAAAAGATCAAGCAATTCTCTCAAGTATTATTTTATACTTTTTCGGGCTTGGGAGACACAAATTTACGAAAAAGGTCAACCTTGGAGTCTTCTTATGTTTTTTCAGACTCTCTAAAACTGAAAAACGCCGAGTTTCTCCTATACTGGACTCGTTAAAATTTCACAGTAAAGGACCTGTTCAATTACAAACGGGAACGAACCACTCCTTCTTAGGGTTCGAATTTAAACTAAGTTGGACTCATCCGAAGGATGAGCTTATAATCAAGCAAATGTTATCCTCCTCAAGCTTGTCAAAAATAAAGAGGTACTTGCTAGAAATGGTGGGGGAAAAGAGAGAAAAATGAGCCTATTTGTCATACTTTGTAACCACTCTTGAACACGACACTTTCATTCACCTGGGTTGGGAAATCCTTTGCCTAACAGTTGATCAAACCACATTGAAAGTCTTCAGCTGGTTTCTGGGTATTAACTTTGGGTCAATTGTCACCAAGCCATCTGTCGTGTCATTATGTGTTCAAGAGGTCACTGCCAATAAGCCATTCATTTGCAAAATATCTGTCATCCATCTTGACCATCCCTGAGTCAGTCCTTGCAACTAAATTTGTTCAACTTGATCTATGATTTCGTGTTGTGGGCTTGCCTACGATGGATCGCTTTCTATCGACATCAGCTCATTATCTAGAAAGATGATCTAGAAATCGTCAGTACCTTGAGATCTGCATGCCTCAATGGCAGGTTTCTCACCTTTGACGATAGTTTACATCATTGACTTCCGATCAAAGGATTCCATGACATGTTCGACATCAACACATTTATTCGCATCTCATGGATTGTACTGGGTACTTTGAGAGCCATTGACATCACTGGTGGTTTCTCTCACACTTGTTAACAGTTTACATCATTGACTGGTAATCAAGTGGTTTCTACCATGTTCGACATCAACACATTCATTCGCATGGATAGAATCGTACTGTTTCCGGAAGTAGAAATGAAGACCCTGGATCTAGTTTCCACAATCCAGGCTGCAAGGAATTTTGTATTCATTATATAATGGACTATTCATAAACAGATGGCTGCGTCCATACTATGTCCACATGAGTCTATACTTGTGATGTTTTACAAGATCATTCCTGTATCAGAGCAGTAGTTAGTTTCTAGTCAGTTTTTATCTGAGTATGGGAATGCCTACCTCAGCGATAATATGATCTCATATATATATTTTGCATTGAATGTTTTTACAGGTTCCAATCGGGTTCTCCACAAGATGATCCTCGAAATGATAAAGTACTTCACTTTTCCTAAATGATAAGAAATCCTCATCTACTACAGACTTCGCACTCTAGGGGGCAATCTGTTACACAAAAATATCGTCACCACGATTATTTGCAGTCAGTATGGGTCTATCATCACTTGTACTGTCCTCCTAAGCAAGTCTCAGACCTCAGCTCTTCAAATCAAGCTTTGGAAGTGAGAGAAAGACATTAAAAATCAATGTAACTCTGGTTTCGCACTTTCTCTCATGGTCACCTGCGGTCCCGCACCTTCTGTGTACAAAAATTGCGGACCTGCCCACTCTGTACCTAACGGTGTAGGTGCGGACCCCTGTGAAAGTCAAAAGGCGCAAGTTTTATCTTAGAAAACTCACTTTGGGTTAATTCTAGAGGTTTCTAAAAGGAATTTTGACTTGGATTTTTCGCTCTGAGGTGGTTCATGCATCCCAAAAGAGAAGGAGCTAATCCCTTGATGAGAGGAGCGATCCCTTTGAAAGAGGGCTTTATCCCTTTGAAGGAGGACCTAGTAACCTCCCTCCATTGCACTATAAATACAAGCATTGGGCTGGTTGCTAGGGAGGTTAGAAGCTGAACATTTTTTAGGGTAAATGCTGGTGAAATCAAGACTTCCTAGTTGAGCTTAAGAGGAGAGATCACACATCTTTTTGGCTTCATTGGGGAGTGAGTGAAACTTGTCAAAGTAGAGGAGACTTCTTGCTGGACCCTGAGAGGAGCTTGTACAACGTCAAGGCAAAGGTTGTAAAGTTCTTCTTCTTTTGAATTAATACAATCAAACTCATTTTTCTCAACAAGTATCTTATGTTATTTGTTTCATGGACTCCTTGACTTTCATGTTAAATATGTTTTATGCAATTGGCTTTTCAGGTGCTATTTAATTTGTTTGCCTTGTTTGTGTTTGCAGATTCGCGAAAAGGAGCTCATTTGGATCAAAGGAGCGAGGGCATCCACAAGCTTACGTTGGACCTAAGGTAGGCTCTAAAAACACTTGTTCGCTATTGTTTATTAAAGCATATTTAGAGAAAGATAGTGTCTGGTTGGTTTGCTTGTCATTAGGTCTTCTTTAGATTCTAGGAAGGTCTATCTTGTCTGCAAGATCGACTTATTCCGTGTGACAATGGAGTAGCAGCAGGTTCAGTTTCAGGTTCAGAAATTTCAGGTTCCTTGGCTAATTCACTAGTAGAAGAAAAACTACCAGTAACTTCGGAGAATGAAACAGGTTCAATAATATACTCTGGTGCTTGAACTTGATAATTAGGATGCACAACTAAAGAAGATTCTCCTTCTTCGGGTGACCCAACTCTACTATCACTAGGAGTTACAAGGGCTCGTAGCCCTTCACGCTGGCTTGGTGAAAACTCAGGAGGTTGGCCCCGAAGTCTACGAGACTATCTCGGTAATTCAGCCACGATTAAATATTTTAATTACTTCACATGCAAACAAAGAAAAATCTCAATGAAAACCACCTAAAGTCTTTAAAGAACCAAACAATTTTGAATCACACGCTTAAAGAATCTAGGAGGTCAAACCACACACAAACAATAACTTTCCGTACCGAAAACACTAGTTGGTGATGAAATCCAACGTCGCAGAGTTCAATATAGAAATGGCAGTTGGAACAGTTACCCTGACAACCTGCTTAATGAATATACTAGCACAAGTTTCTCCACTAAACCATCTCGAGTGAAGAGAACCCCCCAGAAAATCCAAGTGAGTCTAGTCGACGTCTGCTCTAGGTACAGTGGGATCTTCCCTCCACCATCACCTTAGGAAAGAATCCTATAGATTATGGTCACTATGGTTACCAACGGAAACAAATATACCTGGGGGAGTAGTCTGTGATCCAATACACACGCAAGGGCAAAGTAGCAAGCTAAATCCCCTTGAAGGCTCCTTGACATAATCCAAGGTTTACCAACAAGTGACCCCAGGCTCCTCGACAATGGTTAACCTGAGGTTTACCATTTTTAATACGTGTATATCTTCTATCGATCCCAATGAGGAAGGATTGATTACCCCACCGGTTCGGATACGATCTCGTGCTTGACTCCTTTAAGAGGAGCTGCCAAGAGCACAGATGTAACAATTGGGATTTATCTCCTACCGCAAGATACAGCTACTTGTTTGTTTTTACTATCTTGGAGAGTTAATTACTCCCTACTCCAAGATACTAGTCTAAGCTATGTTGGTGATAAAGAGCCGTAGAAATAAAAAGATTGCTAGATAGATTTTACTTTAAGCGTTATTTTTATGGTTGTTTCTTAAGTCAAAAGATGTGGAGATGAAACTTTATGGTGTGAAGACTCGACTCCAAAACACTAAAAATGCACTTAAGATGATAAACAATCCTTTTTCTTCAATGAATTTCTAGCTAAAGAAAGAGTTGAAAATGCAAATGCTTGAAAAACAAATCTTTCCTTAACCAAAAAATGAAGAGAAGAACTATTTTGTCTTTTCAATAAACTCAAAAATGAGACTACTAATTATGCTCACGAAAAAAATCCTTTTTCTTTTTCAACAATAAAAAAACTACAAAAACAAATCCTTTCCAAAAGAGATTTTTTTTTTTTTAAATTTCTAAAAAACACTCAAAACTATTAAAAATCTAATCTTGAGATCTACAAATTCTAAAAACCTAATTGAAGTAAAAGCTTACAAAATTTATTTTCAAGGATGTTTTACTTAGTTATCAGCAAACTAAGGACTAACTTGTTCAGAATAACAAATTAATCAAAAAACAACCAGCTTTTGTTTTCTTTTTTAAAAATGAAATCCAAAACTTTCAAAACAAGTTCTTTCGAAGCTTCGCAAAGAGAAAAATGAGATGTATTTCTCACCAAAGGAAGATTTTACAAATCGGTCAGACTCATAAGAAGAACAACAAAAACCAAGGTGATCTGAGGTTTCTAAGGCTTCTAAGCTCTGAGTTACTACAAAGACCAAACGAAAATCAAGCCAGGCACACAAAACTTCTAGAAATTCACCTAAAACCTAAATGCCAATGGAATTCACTCACAAAACGTTTCTGACAAGACACGTGTAGATCTGGGCAGAGGCTAAACAACATAAACAAATCCTAAGCTTAACTAGATGAAAAGATTATAGTTTTTTCAAAAATTTGACAGGGTCCACAGTCCCCTGGTATAACCAGGTGCGATACCGCACTGTGTAGTAAAGGTACAGTGCGGGTATGTTCGCACTATGTTACAAACAGTAGGTGTGGTCCACTCTCAAAAATATGAAAAACAAAAAACAATTCAAAATCTAAAAACCTACCCAATCCCACACAGCAAGCAAAAACCAAAAACAGAGAAACAGTTTCTCAAGTCAAAGTAAAAGAAAAGGCAAAAACCAAAAATTCAAGTCCCTAGCGGAGTCACCATTTTGTTGGGCGGATAAATCGTTCTTGCGGACAAGACCGATCTCCCTAGTATCTATGGATATCTAGCGACAAGCAAACCAAACAAATTCTATCTTTCTCTAAATATGCAATTTATAAATAAAGGCCAACAGATGTTTTAGGCCTACCTCAGGTCCAGTGCTAGTTTGTGGAAGCCACACTCCGTTTGTCCAAATGAGCTCCCTTTTAAAGAATCTGCAAACACAAATAGGCACACATCAAATGCCACCTGCATATCCAATATAATAAACCATGTTTATCATGATGATCAAGGAATTCATGAAATAAACCATAGAAGACAATTTATTGAGAAAAATGAATCTGCTTGTATTAACTTTAAACAAAGAACAACTTTACAACCTTGGTGCCTTGATACTGTACAAGCTCCTCCCAGGGTCCAGCAAGAATATCCTCTACTTTGGCAAGTTTCACTCTCTTCCAAAAGAAGCCAAAAGGTATGTAATCTCTCCTCTCAAGCTCAACTAGGAAGTCTCAATTCCAACAGCATTTACCCTAAAAAATGTTCAGCTTTCAACCTCCCTAGCAACCAGCCCAATGCCTCAATTTGTAGTGTAGAGGAGGGAAGTTACCAGGTCCACCTTCAAAGGGATAAGTCCTCCTCCAAAGGGATAAGCTCCTCTCATCAAGCGGTTAGCTCCTTTAGTTATGGGACGCATGAACCACCTAGGAGCGAACCAATCACGTCAATATTCCTTCTAGAAGAGTTCAGAATTAACCCAAAGTGAATTTTTAAGAATAAACTTGTGCCTTTTTTACTTTTACAGGGATCTGCACCCACTCCTTTAAAGGCAGAGCGGGTAGGTCCATAGGTAACATGACCAAGGGGTGCAGGACCGCAGGTAATGGTAAGAGAAAGTGCGGAACCAGAATTTTAAAGATTTTCAAGGAATTTCTCTCATTTTTAAGGCTTGACATGAAGAGCTGAGGTTTGAGACTTGCAAAGGAGGACAGTATGAGTGGTGATAGACTCACACTGATTGCAGAAAGTCATGATGACAATATTTTGTGTAACACCCTGTCAACCCAAGAAATACTTGAAGATTCTTTAGGTTTGTGGGGATTTTCAATTCCTTAATAGATTTAATTTTGTTAGGGTCTACCTTAACAACCTCATGAGATATAATATGACCCAAATATTCTGCCTCTTTTGATCCAAAGAAACATTTGGAGGATTTTTCATATAATTGTTTCTCCTCCAATATTTTGAGCACATTGTCAACATGTTGAACATGATCCTTCCAATGCTTGCTATAGATTAATATATCATCAAAAAATACTAACACAATTTTTTTAAGGAAGGATTTGAAAATGGAATTTATCAAACCTTGAAATGTGGAAGGTGCATTAGCAAGGCCAAAAATCATGACCAAAAATTCATATTGAACTACATGAGTTCTGAATTTTGTTTTTGGAATGTCTTTAGTGTTCATTCTAATTTTATGATATCTTGAACGAAGATCCAATTTGGTGAAGTAAATTTCTCCATTTAATTCATCAATGACAAGAATGGGAAATTCATCTTTAATAGTGATCTTGTTGATCTCCCTATAATTCGAACACATACACCATGACCCATCCTTCTTTTGCACCAATATTACTGAAGCAGAGAAAGGACTTTAACTAGTTTGAATTATACCGGCCTCTAGCATCTCTAGAACCATACGTTCAATTTCACTCTTTTGGGCATGGGGATATATGTAATGGTTGATGTTTATAGGAACACTTCCTATAATAAAGTGAATATCATGATCATAATCATGAATAGATGGTAGGCCTTTGGGAGTCTCAAATACCTTGGAATGATTGTCCTATACTTTTTGGAGAACTAGAGAAATAAATTATTTCAATATGTGAACCTTTAATGAGCATAATTGTGTGATTATGCCCCGTTGTTCCTTCTTAAAACTATTTTTAATTCCATTAGAGATTATTATGTTCCCTAGTTTCCCTAAGATACCCCTTAATTCAATTTCCTTTCCTTACAAAAATAATTTCAAGAAGAGTTCTTGAAAATTAAAAGCTATCATCCCAAAAGTTTTTAGCCATTGGACTCATAGTACAACATTAACACCACCCATTGGAATGGAAATCATTGGAATTTTCAAATTGGACTATTCAATAAATGTTCCCCCATGGCTATATTGATATTATCTCATTTTCCAGAGCAATTTATAGTTCCTCTATTTGCAACTATCACTTGACACTCTCGTGCTAGATATAGAAAGAAATTTAATTATTTTACTATCTTACAGTGAATAAAATTATAAATACTACCAGAATCAATGAATACTCTTACTTTGTTATTCTTGATATATCCTTCTATATTTACAGTTTGAGGAGTGGTAATTCCCACTAATGCATTACAAGATATGGTAGGATTCATTTCTTCTTTCTCTGGGGTTGGTTACTGGTGTATATCCTCTTATTTTGATGATTCTTGTTCCTTTTCTTCCTCCTCTTCACAATCCATGCAAAATAATTTCTTCTCACTACACTTATGACCTTTACTGTATTTTCTATCGCAACTATAACAAATAACTTTTTCTCTTTTCTCCTCAAATATTTTTGGTGTCAACCTTGTAGGTTGTGGAAGGCTAGGAGCAACAACACTACCATATTTATAGTTGTGAGAGGTATACTTCCTTGTTGCCATACTTTTTCTCTCAACTTTTCTCGCCACACTTAATTCCTTCTCCAATGAATCAAGTTCCCAAAGGTGAACGTCATGTTAGATGTTATCCTCTAAAGTCCCTATGAATACATCAATGCTACACTCCTTTGGAATATCAGTTACCCTGATATTCAATTTTTTGAAGTCCCTAATGTGCTCCACCATTGATCACTTTTCATTGAAACTTATCATTTGGCTAAATATGGTGTTTCTCTTTGTATCCACATAATGTGATAGTACTTCCTCCATAAAAATTTACCAAGTGAGATGTGGTTTACGAGAACAAATCCATCTATACCATACAAATTGTTTGGGTAGTAAATATAAAGATAATGCATACCTTTTGTGTGCGTTGCACATCATGTAGATCAAAATATTTCTCCATTTGTAATATCCATGTTACTGGATCCTTGCCATCAAACTTCCACGTATCTATATTTGGAATTTGGTGGTTCTTAAACCCCACATTGGAGTCTCTTAAATCATAATTCATATTCCTTTTGTCCTCATCATGATTTTCATGGACTACCTTGTCACTACTGGGAAGCCTTTCTTGCAACAACTTTGCCAACCCTTCCAACTTGACATTCATCATGTCCAAGAATAATTTAAAAACATCCATATTTCCTTTTATTTGTTCTTCTAAACCATCCATCTTATATTGCAATTAATTTTTTGTTACTCTTTGCCAAAGTGAAATTTGTTGCACTTGGTCTTCTAATTTTGATATATCAAGTTGCATTTCTTCCTCTTCTTAATGCATCATTGTAGAGATTTATATTTTCTTACTAGGTGCATATATTTTTTTTCTTCGAGAAATTTTTGAATGAAACAATGATATCTATGCTTCACTATTCCCTTTGAATCACTTAAAATGTATTTTTTAAACAAAAGTCATGCAAAAAATATACACTTTTTTCTCGCTTTCATGAGAAAAATATTGAAATTGTTTTATATCTACAATGTTGGCCGCCAAAGGCCTAAAACTTTGTCTTGTGGTAGCCCTGTGAGTCTTCTTTCCAACGCAACAAGTCGGAACAAGATTGGATTCTTCAAGATAAAGTTATGCCAAATCTCCCAAGATGACCTGATTATGGACTTATTCAGTAGAGAACACTTGTATGGAGTTTCATGGGTCATTGTTTCGACCTTTGGCCATGAAAATGATAAAAAAAGACATATATTATGTGAAAATTCAATGACATTTTACAAAATTTAAATCTAATTCTTGGAGAGAAATTTATGATGATTTTCTCTAGGTCATCTATTTGAGATTGAATTCTAGAGCCTACAAAAACCCTAACTTCTTAAGACGATATCTTAGAAAATATGGTGAAACAAGATATGATTTTTTTACAAAACTTTCAACAAGAGTTTAGCTCCTTGTGATCAGAATTTCATCTTCTGAAACCTCATATAAAAATTTTATAGAGAAAATACAAAGATGACCTATTTGATGCAGCAAAATCCTAGAATCCAAAGCTCTGATACCAAATGTTATGCAACCAACTCATAAAATAGAACAAAATATAGATCAAAGAATTTATAAATAGCCTCTTTGAGGGTGAAACCTTGTTTAAATCACATAAATTAATAATTCTTGGATGATACAAATGCGGAGACCTCCTTGGTATATATAGGAGTCTAAGGGGTCACAATATAATTAGAGCCTACATAAAAATAATAATGTAAGGATGGAACAATAACAATAGTGGGCCTCTATGGGAAAAACAATAACAATATGGGGGTTACATGGGCATAACAATAACAATAGGGGGCTACAATAACAATAACAATAAAGGGGATACATTAGTATTATAGGGACGTAACACACATCGTATAACCTAGTATATAACTAACATATAACCATAATAGAAACCATGAAAAATCAGCCATAAAATCTCATAATAACAAGTACTTGTGCTCGTTACTTACATTAGAATAATTTCCCATATTAACTTATGCAAAATCCAACCACGTTAGGAACTTCCACATACCACCCAACCATAGATTGGGTTGAACCAAATATTTTTTTCAACCATTCATCCTCATGTCATATTCCAACCATGAATGTGGGATCTCATGGGATAAACCAATACATAACCAAACATGGATTCAAGAGGTTAAACCACCTCCACCCTCAATCTACCATGATCTTACCTAAATTGGTCCCGAGATCACAAAACCAAACCAAGCTTGGATGCCTCATAATTTCTTCACCATACCTTGAGGAATTTTCCTATCTCTACCCACTTGTTGAGGGCTTCCCAGAGAAATCCATATCCACCCTCAACCCTTGAGATCTTCCTGAGACCACATCACCTTGTTCTAAACCTTCTAGTAATCCGAAGCTCAACCAAGAATGAATCCTATCACACCATGTCTATTAAGGTTTTGGCGTTATGATCAAAACCCTCCAAAATTTTGCCTGCACGTGAATTGTGGAGCTTACTAATGATCTCATGATCCATTATTCCATAATCACTTCATGATCAATGAATGCTATTGTTAACGGGAAAAGTGTCTATTCAGAACGACCCTATCCCACTGAGGTGTGACAGTGACCTCAGAAACAAACAAGGAAAACTACTTTCGTATTCTCCTTTACGAACTATAAACGAAGAGGAATAGGATGAACCAACCTGTGTCTTGCGCTAGTCCTTTGATCCAATCTCTCTCCTCTTTGACAGCTTCCAGCTACCTGCTCCCTTACTTGCCCAGTGTCACCAAGTTCCTGCAAGATCACAGAAGAAGGAAACTACACAAAGACATAGATTTATATTCATAAATAGCTTAGGATCAGATTTAAGCTAAACATACAAATGTAACAAACATCAATGATACACAAGCATGTAGGAGAAACTCAAATAGTTTTATTGATAAAACAAGAAGATCCAGGAGGAGTTACAACCGATGATTCCTGATCCAGCATCAACCTCCGAGCATAGAATCCCCTCTTCACCTCCAACAAAGCATAAATCACCCAATACTCTGATATCTATCTCAAAACCAACAACAATTCTCTGCAATGTACAAAATTCCAGCCCTCTGGATCTCTTGGTGAGGGATCCATATATAGATGTATGCAAAGAGGATGAGTCAGCTCATGAATTGATTAGTGGCTTCTCTCTGTCAGTTCTTGCTTCCACTTGGAGACTGAGAGCCTCTTACTCATCACTGGTCAAATTCAGTGAGGCAAGTGTCATTGGGGAAGATTCTGGAAGCTTCCATTGTCTCTCCACCTCGTGGAATGACTCTGACACTTGTCATTTCCCACTCAACGCACCCTGGTAGTGCATTTAGGTGCGTTGCAATGCACCTAGCTAGTGTATTTGGGTGCTTTGCAATGCAGCTGGCTAGTGGAGTAGCTGAAATGATCCTGATTTGACTAGTTCAGAGCAGTTTCTGGTGGAGAACTTCTGGGAGAAGCTGCAATTTGTTGACCTTGTTCCTTTAGGGGCCGGAACAACACTTTTAGGGACTTAGGATCCCTTGGTTTATGGACATTTCATGCTTAGAGCTGTAAGGCACAAAAATGTCTATAACAGTTGCCCCCTAAAGTATGAGGCCGTTTATCGGGTGAAATGCTTTATTAGGAGGATCTGAAGTTCTTTCAATGTTGGGAGGAGACCTGTAATAAGATACAATACAATACATTATCTTCATACTATTTTCATGATCTAGCTGAGGCGGGCATTCCCATGCTCGACTTTATAAATTCATTTTTATGTACATAGGACAGACAATCATCTGATGGTAGACTGATGATTCTGATGGAGTCATCATCCTTTTGGTAGGATGGTTATCTGTGCTGCAATGCTGTACATTTCAATGTCTTTATTTTCCCTGAATATATATCGCAGCCCGAATGGATGAAACTAGATCCGAGGTCTTCAATCTCGTCCAATCTTCACTCGAAGTACAAGTCGATCCATGTGAGAAATGTTTTGAAGTCGAACATGGAAAGACATCGCTTGATTACCAGTCAATGATGTAAACCATTAACAAGCGCGAGAGGAATCACCGATAATGATAATGACCCTCAAGGTACTGCACTACAATTCACGTGGTGTGAATAAAGGACTTGGCGTCGAACACCATGCAAAATCTTTTGGTCGAAGGTCATTGATGTATACCTGTCACCGGAAGTGAGAAACTTGCCATTGAGGCATGCAAGCTTCAAAGTACTGAAGGGGTTGTTCCTAGATCAACTTCTTGGATAATGAGCTGATGTCGACAAGAAGCGATCCGTCAAAGGAGGGCCTTAATGAATCCCACATCAATGACACGGAACGGAGCAAATGATTTTGATGGAGGTGAAAACGATCTGATGATATATGGTTCAGGGTGGCGGTCATGAAAGAATGAGGTATAATGTATGGTAGTGGATGGGACACAGGTGACTTCTCTGGATGACTTCTCTTGAACATGTCGGCGACACTTATGTGATGGATCGGTAGCATTTACCCCAAATGTGGATGGTATGGCGTGACCATGGTGATGTGACCGATGAATGAAACAACCCAACCCGACTCAGGCACGGAGTGGAAGTGTCATGTTCAAGAGCGACTTGCTACCAATAAAGTTTCTTTGAGTTTTCTTCCCAATTTTTCCCCAGTCATTGCTGACCAGTACCTCTTTATTTTTTTCAACCTTGAGGAGGATAAAATATGCTTGTTCTATAATTTTCCCTTCGGGCAAACCCATCGCTATGTTTTAACGAGCCTAGCGATAGTGAAACTCGTTCTCGCCTAAAGACAAGTTTGTCGCTATTAATCTTTTTAATGAGTCTAACGATAAAGATAACTCGGTCCTTTTCATTTTTAGAGAGTCTGAAAAGGTACGTAAAGGTAACTCCGAAGTTCCTTTTTCGTCATCTAATCCCTTAAGTCCGAAAAAGTATAAAACAATACAGAAGGGATGAATTTTCGATCGCTTTAATGAGCCGAACAAAACAAGCGCTCGATCTTTTTGTGCAATAATCCCTCAGGTCCAAAAAGATTAAAATCTAGAGGAGGGATAGCACTTCCTGTCGCTTTAACGAGCTGGAAGGCCAGAACTCGGCAATCTTTTCATATTTTACGAGTCAGTTGAAAAGAGCTTAAATAAGACTCGTCTTTTGAGGAACGAGTGAAAAAATGGGTAGCAGCTGATTCCATGTAAGGTTTGGAATTTTCCAATCACGGCAGTGTCACAAGGATGGCTAGTGAAATCACTCTTCGCAGCTGTTCCTCAAAATGGGTAAACAATCAAATGGAGGTGAATGATTGGCCAATGGAAAAGTGGAGGTCACGGTGCAAACACAACCAAGGCTTTGATGGCTGAAAATGCTTCATTCACGGTGGTTATTTACCGGGGGATAGTTCATTTTTTAACGAGCTTAAATGCGGGTGGAAACATTTGCTCGGTCTTATGTTTATTTTTTAACGAGCTTGAACTATGTGCTAAAACTGCTCGATTAGATGGTCTTGCTTTGATTTTTTACCATAAATAGCTTTGTCCTTCCAAAGATAGTACTGTATTTTTCAACTGCTTCATCAAACTAGTTAGAAATGAACAATATTTGCTTTGAAAACGAGATTAAAACGCTAATATTTTACTTCGAACTACGTAAAAGTAATTAAAAGTGTTTTTTTACCTCTCATTTTACCATTTCATTTGATCTTGGTTTGTTGGAGCTTTGGAGGTGTTTTCCCCCTCGATTTTCATCAGTTGATTTCGGGAGATTCTGTGGACGATTCTCGGCACCGTCTGGACCAGGTAGGAGCTAAACCTGAGCTCTTTCATTTCATGGTTTCCTTTTTGCATTCTGTGCTTTATTCCCTGTTTTTCTGAGCCCCTTGGGTTTGATGGATTCGTTCTGCCATCAACGCACCCTCAGCACATCGAGACCTGTGTTGAATGCTGGCCTGTATGAAGGCAGTTTGACATTCACGCACCTGGAACACTGCTTCAGGTGCGTTGGGCGTAGAAGGGGAATTTGTTGCATAGTTTTTGATGGAATTTTTGCCTGTTTCTCATCAAAATCAGGATCTAATCTCCTCTCTTATTTGTTTCTTCAGAGATCTTGGAGCAAGATGACCCTTACATGGCGAGAACGAGAACACGAAGAAGAGGACATGATTGCCCTACATGATCCTGTTACAGTGAACGCGCTGCAGAATTGTGGCTTGCTAAAGTTCTTCCACATCTCTAGCATGAGACAGCAGATTAACTTACTGAAGTATTTGCTTGACGCCTGGGATCCTATCAACCAGGTTTTCTAGATTAGGGGCAAATCTATCCCCTTGACTGCAGTAGAAATCTATTTCTTGACTGGCTTGTCGAGGCGGGGTGCCCCCATCTCCTTGTTTGGTTTGGCCCGAGGAGGCGATTCTGTGAGAGATTATGTCCGCCAGTATTGCAGGGAAGGATCTCAGCCGAGTAAAGACGACAAGATCATTATCCGTGATGTCACTGACAGGTCCCTTAGGACTATCCTATTTACTTTTGGTAGGATGGCCGGTAGTGCGTCTCTTCATGTAGCCAACAGATCCTATATGCAGCATGCCTTGGAATGCCTCCAACCGAAGGTGTTCAACTGGTGCGACGTAGTACTTATTATGATGAAAGAACAGTTGACCAAGATAAAGAACGGGAGGTTGAAGAACTTTGGGTTCGGTTCTATTTTGACCGCCTTTGCCTTGGAGAAGATACCACTGATGCAGCCGCAGTACATTGCACTCGATTTACCTTCTCCTACTGAACCACGTATGCAGAGATGGGTTGACCATATGTCTAGGCATGCTGGCCAGTCTCAGATTTCATTTTCTGATACCTTCTTCAGGTGGTTTGATCGTCAGGAGATGGTTTATTCCGAGTATCCATATGCTGGTATGGACTTCCGGGGTGATCCAGATTTGGTACTGCCGGATGGTGAGCAGTGGGGTGCTATTGGTAATATCTCTAACCATATTGTTGTTTGCTATTTTTGTTTATAATGTCCTTGTGCTTTTTTCTATCAAGACTCTAATCAAACTCATGTGTACATGCAGATGTTGGTCCTGTTCGTCTAGTAGTTTGCCTGAGAGTACCAGCTGTTGCCCCAACAGGAGAGGCTGCCGGAAGGGTTATTCTTCGCGACCTCGATGTGGTTGAGACTCTCACAGCTGTGCAGGAGCAGGTTGAGAGGCTTACTCTTGGTATTCCAGATGTGAGGATCGACGAGCTACCTTTGCAGTTACAGCGGCACACTACTGGTGTGCCCAGATGATGGACTCGTCTCTTACGCATGATCGCACAGGCTGTGACTTGCTATCACGAGCATCATTAGGCTAGGGTGCCCCCTAGAATTTTGAGTTTTTGGGTCACGTGACTGATTTTGTCTTGGTTACAGAACATTATATGTAAACCGTAAACAACTATATATATTTTTTATTTTCGGAGTTTTATTCTGGTTGAGTTATGTGATCCACATGTAAATTCTTCGTGACCTCGATGTGGCCGAGACTCTCATAGCTGTGCAGGAGCAGGTTGAGAGCCTTACTCTCGGTATTCCAGATGTGAGGATCGATGAGCTACCTTTGCAGTTACAGTGGCACACTACTGGTGTGCCCAGACGATGGACTCGTCTCTTATGCATGATCGCACAGGCTGTGACTTGCTATCACGAGCATCATTAGGCTAGGGTGCCCCCTAGCATTTTGAGTTTTTGGGTCGCATGACCGATTTTGTCTTGGTTACAGAACATTATATGTAAACCATAAACAGCTATATATATTTTTTATTTTCGGAGTTTTATTCTGGTTGAGTTATGTGATCCACATGTAAAACATTGATGATGTGTTTCTTTTTATAAATGTTGCAAATGTCTATCTAACACATAGTTTGCTAATGAGTCGGTTAATGTGTTTAAGTTTCTGGAAATATGTTGGTATTGAATAAGATCAAACTGTCTTTCCAAAATCTTAACCCTTAGGAACATGCGATAAATAGCTGGGTTTCGGACGGAATATATACCATTGAGTTGTAGTATTACGAGCTGTGAGTCTAGCCTGACGATTAATCGGCGTATACCATTAGTGATGGCATCAGAGAGAAGCTCTATCAATGCGCTATATTCAGCGATATTGTTCGTTGATCGACCAATACATACACCTCTGAAACTTACTAACTCGCCGCTTGGATAAAAAATGGCCCAGGCTGTGGAGGACAGGTTCCGCGAACTACGACTCGCTCCGTTGCCATATCCAACACATGGCTCCAATGGGTTTGACATCTGCAATAAATGTAAAAAGGTGGATTACTCGACCAAAACAAACACTCTAGCGAAAACAAAAATATAACAAAAGCATATTGGTTACTACTAGGCGTAGTAACGCTTGAGGTACAACCCGTTACGAGGTTGCGCCAGTGGAATTCCATCGTAATCCATCAACTCGTAGGCTCCTTTTGCTAACACTCGCTTAACAATGTAAGGGCCTATCCATAAAGATTTAAATTTACCTGCTCCCAACTTATCGGATTCTTGGTCGTAAAGCAGGACCAAGTCACCTTCCGAGAAGACGCGGGGTTTGACATTTTTGTCAAACTACGCCTTGACTCGTTTCTTATGGGCTTCGTTAGCCAACGCGGCGTCACGACGGGTTTCATCCAATTAGATTAATTCCAAGAAATGAGCTTCTTCTTCTGAAGTTCCGGGGAGGAGATCAATTGCGAGTTTGAGAGACGAGATTTCACACTGGACTGGTAAGACTGCTTCCAGGCCATATACCAGTTGGAAGGGTGTGAACCCGGTTGCATTCCTTACCGATGTTCGGTAAGCCCACAAAGCTGAGTACAGGATTAGATGCCATCTTCTTTTGTGAACTCCGATCATCCTTTGCAGCATGCGCTTCAGGACCTTGTTGATCGCTTCAACTTGTCCGTTGGCCTGCGGATAATATGGAGTAGAGCTGTCGTGGGATAGCCCTAGTTTGGCAGCTAATTCAACCATCATGTGATTGCGAAAATGCGATCCGTGATCTGTGACTGTAGCCTGTGGTACGCCGAATCTGGTGACTACGTGATTGAAAAAGAAAAGGGCAGCTGTTTCACCAGTATTATCTAATGTAGGCATCGCCTCGGCCCATTTGGTAAAATAGTCAACTGCGACTATGATATACCCATGCCCCCCAGTTGAGATGGGGTTACATGTCATGAAATCGATGCCCCATTTGGCGAATGGCCCAACAGCAACTATTGGCTATAGAGGTGCGGGTGGTTTTCTGGTTTTGCTATCAAAAATTTGACAAGCATGGCAACTTCTGACTGCGGTTATGCAATCTTTGAACATTATTGGCCAAAAGTATCCTACTCGTAAGCTTTTTTGTGCTGTAGCATATCCAGATTGATGCCCCCCACACGCGCCTGAATGACACTCATTCAGGGCTTTTTCGGCTTCCTCATGGGTGAGGCACCTTCTCAGAACCGTATCAACACCACGACGGTAAAGCGTATCACCGACGATCATGTAGTCTTTTGCTTGGTATCGAATACGTTTTTGTTCAGAGTGAGAGGTGTTTGGCCTGAATTTTTGGGTTTGGAGATAAATGATTATATCCCCATACCACTCATTGCTTGTAGATATCAGAAACAAACTTTCATCCACGATTGATTCTTCGGATGTTTCATCGTTGGACGACGATGGGAGATCGCATAATAATTCTGCGAAAACTAGAGCTTTCTTTGACTTGGATTTCACAAATTCCAGATCAAACTCTTGAAGGATTGCTATCCATTTTAAATATTTGCCCCCCAGCAACTGTCGCGACAATATATAAGTCATGGGGTTGCAATCTGACAGAATGGTAGTTTTCCGAAAGAGGATATAGTGTCGAAATCTTTATATCGCTTGAACAGCTGCAAGCGCTAGTTTTTCAACGTAAGAATATTTGCTTTTTGTATCATTTAAGTTCTTACTTAAATAATAAATAGGATGTTCAATTCCATCGACTTCTTGAACTAAAACCATTGCGATGGTTGTATCTGCTGCAGCCAGATACAGGTTAAAATCTCTTTGATAATCAGGGGCGTACATTAATGATGCTTTCATTAGGGAATCTTTTAAAGCATCAAAGGAAGCTTGTGCGACCTGATCCCAGACAAAGGGTACCTCCTTTTTCAAGAGACGAGTATAACCTTTAGCAAGTTCGGCGTAATTTGGAATGAACCTCCTCAAAAAGTTTGCTTTCCCTTGGAGTTTCTGAATCTGAAGCAAATTCGAAGGCGGAGGCAAATTTATGATTGCCTGGACCTTACAAGGGTCGAGACGAATCCCATCCTTGGAGACTACAAAGCTAAGTAAACGACCAGAACTGACACAAAATACACATTTGTGCAGATTGAGTCGTATCTTGTAGTGTCGGCAACGTAGAAATATCGCTCTTAAATGCTGTGGATGATCAGTCCGCTTTCGCGAATGAGCCGGAAGGTCGTCAAGGTAAGGTTGAACGATGTTTTTGATGTCATGGAAGGCATAATTCATTGCCCTCTGAAACGTCGCCCCTGCGTTCTTTAAACCAAAGGGTAATTTTCGATATGCGAATGTGCCCCACGGACAAATGAATGCAGTCTTTGACTGGTCCTGTGGGCAGATATTTATTTGATTATACTCGGAGAATCCATCCATGAATGAAAATATTTTGCATCCGGCGCATTCATCAATTATCTGGTCAATGAAGGGTGTAGGGTAGTTGTCTTTTGGACAAGCTTGATTTACATCCCTATAATCGACGCACACTCTAATTGTCCCTTGTTTTTTCATAACAGGGACAATATTCGATACCCAATCGGTTAGCGAAACCGGGTAGATGAAACCAGCATGGAGGAGTTTTTCAACTGCTGCCTTAATGGCAATGGCTTTCTTGGGGTGCACCTGCCTTAGCCGTTGTCGCACTAGTTTGACATCTGGATACATCTTAATTTCGTGTTCAACGATACTCGAGTCGATGCCTGGCATTTCACTGTATGACCAAGCAAAGACATCTCTGAATTCGCGAAAAAGAGCGTTATATATTTCCAGTTCTGAAGGAGAACAACATTTGCCAACATAAATATTCTCTACAACATTTGTTTTAGTCGAGATATTTATGGCTATAGTCTCTTCAATGTTGGATAAGTTTCGCTCGGAATCCACCGCATTTACAGTATTTGATAGAAAATCAAAAACTGAAGGATGATAAAGGTCATTTTGAGTCTCTTCTTCACAATTGGGAAGAAGGGAATGATGGTGGGAATCATTCCATGGTGCTCCTTCAGTTACCATAGCTTGGAGAATTCCTTCGTCGGTGACATGCACTTGCGACCAAGGATCTGAAGGAGTACCATATTCTCTAGACCTATCTATCCAAACGCTTGATGAGCGTCGATTTGGGTTTGCCTCCCATGCCAGAAACATTGATTGCTATAATATTTCTATTGGGCTCGGGGGAAAAACCATTGCATGATCCATGTTGATATCGTTTTTTGAGATCTTTGTGGAAGATATCATGTTGCAGGTTCCTATCGATGCTACCTCCGCCAGATTGATTGGAGGTGGAAGAGTGAAAGTTCTCATTAGTATAGGATCTTTTAATAGGCCTACTCCGATATTCTAAAGCGAATGGGGGCTTCCATGGATCATGGGAATGCTTCCTGTAACTTGAGAACCATTTGGGAGGAAGTTTTGCTGGTCGACGATTGTAATCCCTCCTTGGAAAGGAAATGAAATCTTTCTAAAATAGGTCGACACAACTGCGGCCATGGCATATATCCATGGTCGTCCTAGTAGGATGTTGTAATCAAGATTCCCATCGATGACTTCAACATCTATTTCTACTGTTTTCCCTCCTAGTTCAACTTTCAAGTTATTTAGGATACCGTATGGGGTATACGTCCTTCCATCGAATGCTTTTAATGTTGTCGCAGATCGTGACAAGGTTGGAGATCCTAAAGATTTCCAGCAACTCATCGACATAATACATGTAGATGCTCCCTCATCAATAATCGTTCGGTGAATAGTTTTTTTGAGGGCTTTCACTTGAACAAGGAAAGCTAATTGAGCTGGTAACTGAGGATCGTACCCTTTGTGGTCGAAGGATACAAGATTGGAATCCTTTGGATCAATCCCACCAATGGCTGATAACAACGCCTGCCTTTGGGATGGGCAATTTTGTAGTACTTTAATAGTCGACATAGCGGATGGCGATTGGGCCAAATCTTCCACTATGTTATAATGTTGCGTCGCTCTAGCGCGGGGATTAAATATCGACTTGTGTACTACTCCCTTCGGCGGTTTTATTGTCAATTCAGGGATGGTGGGTGGTACAACTTCTGTCGAAGTTGTTGTCGAACTACTTGGTTGATCTTTATCCTTGTTGTTCGACAGCTGCGGATTCCCGTAATCTTTGCTCCTTGTCGAAATCAAAGCATCATTCTGTTGTTTTGAAATTGACAACATTAGCACTTGAGACGGGGAAGCATTTTCACTTTCAACCAGATTCGTTCCTGGATTCGGAAATGGATCAGTTAACACCGCTGAGGTTTTCAAACTCTTAAAGAATTTTTTAAGCTCAGCTCTGTGTGGACAATCTAAAGTCTGATGATCCTCATCGCATATCATGCATGGATATTTTTGTTTCCTATTTCCAGGAGGGTTTGAAGAAGATTTTTCAGGTGATGTTTCATCCTGTTTCTTCTTCTTCCCTTTGCCCTTCTTCTTGCTTCCTGGTTGTTTGGTTTCTTTGCTTTTATCTGTCGATACGGCATTTACTTCCGAAGCAAGAAGTTCATATTTTGCATTTTGACCTGAAATCTTACGGGCCTTCTTGGACATAGCCTTTGTCGATTTCGTGTATGTCGTGCCAATCACGCCATCGCCGGCATGAGAGTCATTGTTCGATTTAGGAGGAGGAGGAATTGAGAATTTCGGTCTAGGGGCGTCAGGTATTTTGTCGTAGAGTGTGCCAGATTGAGTGTAAATCAAATCCAGATATTGGGCACGAGCGATCACTTGCTCTTCTGTTACGACTCCCCCTTTGCCACATCTTCCGTGATGGAAGGCAGTAATGACTTGATAAACCATTCATCTAATAGCTGATCGGGAACGTACATTTTTACCATCCTACGACGACGTCGTCACTCATGTATATGATCAGATATGTGAGTGGCGGTTGTCTGTTTAAAGTTGGTAAGCAGTTCCGTTCCCGTTTCATACCTTATCGGTAATTGAAAATGGGTTAAAAAGGTTGTGGCTAAGGTGTTGAAGTTGTCGAACGAAGCTCTAGGCAATTCAATGTACCATTTTGCCGCTGGACCCGTTAACGTCCTCTGAAAAAGGCGAAGTCTTATCAAATCATCATTTAAGGTGTTTGATGAACAACATAGATGAAATGTCATCACGTGATTCGATGGATCTTCACCTGGATTTCCATTAAATTTAGGAAAATCTGATGGAAGTTTATGCGGAATCGCTGGCCACCAAGGGGCGTAAGCAATTGGATCGTTTGTTAACCGGTTTAAATCAGGTAACTCTAAAGTTGCCACGAATGATAACTGTTGATTCAGGTTAGGTGAAGCATACCCAGGATACGATGGAATCGCCTGAGCAATTGGTCTTTGCATACCGGCATAATGCATTTGATGCTGGTATGTTTGGTAAGGTTGGTGGACTTGACCATTATAAAATGGTTGATTTTGACCGTTTTGAATGTACGGCTGTCCACTGTTCGCAAAGATCTACTGCTCAGAACCTTGGTATACTTGTTGGAATTGTGGTTGTTGGTATTGCACCAGCCACGGTTGTGAAGCCATGTGCTGTTGCCCGATACTAACCATTTGACCAAGGTGAGGGGTAATTGTACCCGTCTGGGCCTGTGTCGCCCCACTAGTCGGCGATTGTGGTTGAGTCGCAGGGTCAAGGGTCTGTTGCATTACAACCTGAGAAACCTGAGGTTGGCATACGACATGCATCGCTTGAACTTGCGATACCGTCACAATAGCTGGCGTAGTCGGTATGTTTGACACAGGTACGCATTGTTGCATCGAATACACAACTCTTGGTTGTTGAGGTAGTATAGGTACCCAACCACTTGAAGTAATTCCAGTATAACCTGAATGCTGTTGTGAACTCCCGTATGGATATCCTCCTGGAGGGGATAATGACAGGGCATACTGCCCCCCATACGGTGGTAATCCAGAATTCAAGGGAATTGTTTGCCCTTGGGGACCGGACTGCCCAAATTGACCTCCAAATGGATCAATTTGTTGAGACTCAACATAAGAGTTTCCGGATATAATTCCAGATGAACAAACAGGAACGGACCAGACTGCCGTAATAGCCCCTGGATGGGCTCCTTCTAGTGGTTGTGAGCTAGTCGGGACAGATGGTATGCCGGCAAACATTGTCGGAGTGACAGCAGGGAGTTCTGCCATCACTGTGTCAGAAGACACAGTCCTAGATGTCGACGGTTGTTCAGACATTTGTAGTCTATCCAAAAGATTACCTAGCGATTCTACAGGAACTTCCGCTGGTGGTAGACTAACTTCTGATGTCGAAGGAAATAGAGTGATCCCGACTCCAAAGTGCGTTGGAGTACTTGCTTGAGGATCTTCTACAATTTCTTCTATCGCAATCAGACCAGGTGGAAGGGGAAGACCGTCAGGTCCGTAAAATATTTCTGGTGCCGAAGAGGCAGCGACAGATGTTTGAAGAGTAAGACTCTTTGAACCGGTTATAGATGGAACTGGTTCAGTAACACAAGTGTTTATTCTCAAACTAGGATCAGTACCACTGTCCTTCTGTGGCTGTTGAACTTCTTCTGTTGAGGCAGGGATTCCAGAAATGTTTGGAGTAACCGAAGTCTCTGATGTCGTTGGAACACTTGTTCTAACTTTGATAGGAGACTTGGATCCGGTTAAACGAGTTCGCTTTGTCCGTATTGGTTTCGCTTCGGGAGACAAAGACCGTTGACTCGTAAGCCTCCGCGAACGACGGGGTTTCAATTGACTTTCTTCCACGATTGCGGATTACTTGATCAACTAAAATAAAAGGGAAAGTATGTTTCCGTATTAAATGAATTTTTGACGCTTTTGACACAACTTGTTTTTTCAGTTTTAAAGAGTCGAGAAAAAACAAAAGATGACTCTAGTCTCCTTTGATTTTTAATGAGCCTGAAGTGACAAGTGCTTAGATGGACCTTTTCGTTAAGGAGTCTGAAAAGGAATGAAAGGGACTGCTCTAGAGATCTAGGTAGAGGGAGTACCAAACCAATCGCAAAACTACAGAATACTTTTTACGGTACGGCAGTCAATCTTCCCGAATGCTGTGTTCGGTGCGTTGCGATCAGTAGGGCGACCAACACGGCTTCCTATGGATAAAGGTTTTATGCCTATAGGGGTATCCCAATATATACTCGACGGTACGTGGGAGCACAAGTCCGTACTGGCACTTATCGTCTCAAAGTGGAGGAATCACCCAACCATCAGTGAGGACAACATTTACCAGGCTTTACGACGCCGGAATACGTCTCTAGCCTAGACCTCTAAATGTTGTGCGTTAAGTTACAAAGCGTTGTTAAGTTCATTGAATTTATTTTAGGTTGATCTTTCTTATGAAGTTTTCCTTTTGGGTTCACCACGAGATGTAGATGTAATTCCTAAAATGCAATCTAAAGATGATAAGCAAGCTTTTATCTCTTTTCAGCAATGAAAATCCTAGCTACAAGGGGAAAAGAAAGACACAATCTTTTCTCAAAGAGCAAAGAGCACACTGTAAATGCACTTTTCCTAAATCAAGCCAAACAGACTATCAATATGCAAATGCACATGTGCATGTATTTGTTTTTCACTTTCTTAATATTGATGCCTAAAAAGAAAGTTGTTGTACAAATTTGAATTCGTTTTCAAGTGAAAAACACAAACAAGCTTCTTTTCGAAATCAAAAGGTAGAGACGATTACGAAACTTTATGATTTTGAAATAAACACTTGTTTCGACACTAGAAATTCACAAATTCAAGCCAAAGGCAAAGGTAAAAGAATAATCAACTGTCAACAACAAATAAACTTTCTCCTAAGATCAAAATCGACACTTACGGTAGATCTAAATCAAAGGACGACAGTATGACTATTTTACTTTTGCAATGGGAAACTGTAAATGACGCAACAAACACACAAAAACACATACAGTTTCTTTTATACAACTGAGGTGGAATTAAGGCAAAGAAAAGGGGTTTTTAAACAGACACACACAGATCACAGGCTGCAAAAATCAGAGACAAAACTGAAAAAATTGAGCAAAGAACCTCAGCTGCACAAGGCTAGGCTGATCAACGCACCTGCTACACAGAGAAACTGGATTGCAACGCAGGTTGCCCTCTCGGAAACTGTGTTGAAATGCAGGATCTCTTCACAGAGCCTGCGCTGGGGCAGAAACGAGAATTCTATCCGGGTTCTGGGTCACGGTTTGCAGTTTAATCTAAGTTTTTTGGCTGCGTAAAAGCAATCAGTAATGCAAAATCAAAGGGTAGATTTAATGAAGGTTTAAGAGCTATCACAAAGGGTAATTAGATCATTTGTGAATCAGCTGTTCAAATCATAAACAGATCTAGTGAATGGATTGAAGCAGCAGATGTCTACTTTGCATTTGTTAATGGCAAATGCAGTTCGATTCGCTGCTTCTAAGTTTATGAAACGAACAACAAGAGAAACACAAACAAACTAACTAGACATGATCCCCAGTGGAGTCGCCATTTTGTTAACGGGAAAAGTGTCTATTCAGAACGACCCTATCCACTGAGGTGTGACAGTGACCTCAGAAACAAACAGGGAAAACTACTTTTGTATTCTCCTTTATGAACTATAAACGAAGAGGAATAGGATGAACCAACCTGTGTCTTGCGCTAGTCCTTTGATCCAATCTCTCTCCTCTTTGACAGCTTCCAGCTACCTGCTCCCTTACTTTGCCAGTGTCACCAAGTTCCTGCAAGATCACAGAAGAAGGAAACTACACAAAGACATAGATTTATATTCATAAATAGCTTAGGATCAGATTTAAGCTAAACATACAAATGTAACAAACATCAATGATACACAAGCATGTAGGAGAAAATCAAATAGTTTTATTGATAAAACAAGAAGATCCAAGAGGAGTTACAACCGATGATTCTTGATCCAGCATCAACCTCCGAGCATAGAATCCCCTCTTCACCTCCAACAAAGCATAAATCAACCAATACTCTGATATCTATCTCAAAACCAACAGCAAGTCTCTGCAATGTACAAAATTCCAGCCCTCTGGATCTCTTGGTGAGGGATCCATATATAGATGTATGCAAAGAGGATGAGTCAGCTCATGAATTGATTAGTGGCTTCTCTCTGTCAGTTCTTGCTTCCACTTGGAGACTGAGAGCCTCTTACTCATCACTGGTCGAATTCAGTGAGGCAAGTGTCATTGGGGAAGATTCTGGAAGCTTCCATTGTCTCTCCACCTCGTGGAATGACTCTGCCACTTGTCATTTCCCGCTCAACGCACCCTGGTAGTGCATTTAGGTGCATTGCAACGCACCTAGCTAGTGTATTTGGGTGCTTTGCAACGCAGCTGGCTAGTGGAGCAGCTGAAATGATCCTGATTTGACTAGTTCAGAGCAGTTTCTGGTGGAGAACTTCTGGGAGAAGCTGTAATTTGTTGACCTTGTTCCTTTAGGGGCCGGAACAACACTTTTAGGGACTTAGGATCCCTTGGTTTATGGACATTTCATGCTTAGAGCTGTAAGGCACAAAAATGTCTATAATAGCTATGCTAAGTGTTTAAGTCTTATTCTTGGTTTGAAGTGTCGAAGTCACTTGCATACACATGTTCAGACTGTAACAAGTTCATGAGAAAATTCTTTTACACAAGCTTGAATAGGCATAACACAGTCCATCAAGACAATGCATATGCAATTTTCAACATATTTTGATAGTCAGTGTCCACTATCATTGACAGTATCTCACTTTTGGTTGCGATTGTACTTCTATTTCGGTGAGTTTTTCCAACTGTTTCATTTGCACACATGCGCTTTCACAAGTGTCACTTTTATGTTTATGACTATCAATTTTTTTTTTTTTCACTTTAATAAGTGTTTTTTTCATGTTATATTTTCTCTGGCATGTGTCACTTTCAATGATAGGTCCATATAATACTAATGATGCCCCCATTACTATTGTAGTTGTATCCCTTATTAATATTGTTGTGCCCCTATTGTCCTCATATTGTTATTATTGTGCCCTATAGAATCCCTCTATTGTTATTTTTGTGCCTTTATATTATTATTGTTAGGTCGGCTTGGTTATATTGTGACCCCTTATACTCCTATATATAGAAATGAAGTTTTGTCATTTGAATCATCCAAGAATTATTCATTTGTGTAATGTAGAGGAGGTTTCCCCCTCGAAGAGGCTGAATTATGAGGTGTTGATCTATCTTTTCTATCTTTTTGTGAGCTGGTTTCATAACATTTGGTATCAGAGCTTTGGATTCTAGGGTTTCGCTACTCCAAATCGGTCATTGTGGAATTTTTTCTATAACTTATTTTCTACGATGTTTCAGAAGCCAAAAAAAAACCCATTTGAGATGAAATCACGTTGAACCTCGGGTCCAAATTTCGAGCTTTGAGCGCTGTATTTGCAGAGATATGATCTGAGGAATTTTGTCTTTTTGCAGACTCCTGAAGTACATTCCAAATAGGTCACCTTGGGAAAATTGTCATAAATTTTATTTTGAGCATCAGAATGCAATTTCGTAAGAAGTTATAGAAAGAGGATGGACTGTAGCTTCCTATGTATATTTGTTAGACCCGAAGGTCAAAATAGTGACATGTGGCACTTCATACAAGTTCTCTCTTCTGAAAAGGTATATAATCAGGTCATCTTGGGAGATTGTGCATAACTCATTCTTGGAGAATCTAAATTCGATCAGACTAGTGGCATTGGAAAGAGGCATGGAGGGCTACTACAGGGTGCTATTTCAGAACTGGAAGATCCAAAATTGTAGAGATACATCAGATTCAATATCGAGTGCCTACAAAATGAAAAAAGGTGTGTATTTTTTAATATTTGCATACGCTTGGTTTGAAAAATTAGTTTGAAGGAATTCAAAGGGAATAATGAAGAATTATTATCGGTAATTAATGCCCCGAAGAAAGAAAATAGAAACACCTAGTAAACAACCTAAAAGATCTAGCATGACTCATGAAGAAGAGAAAGAAATGCTACATGATATATAAAATTATGAGACCAAGTGCAACAAATGTCACTCTCACAAAAGCTAACAGAAGCTAAGATAAATGGCGTGGAATCTAAGATTAAGGGCGTGGAAGCTAAGATGAATGGCGTGGAAGCTAAGATGAATGGTGTGGAAACTAAGATCAATGGCATGGAAGCTAAGATGAATGGCATGGATGCTAATATGGATGGCATGGACGATAAGATGGAAGAATTGAAGATAAATTTGAATAAGTTGCTACAAGAAATTGTCACTAATGGTGAAAGGGTAGTAAAGGAAACTCATGATGAGAACAAAATAAATGTTACTCATGATTTCATAGACTCTAATGTTGGATCAAAGACCCACCATATTCCAAAAATAAATATGAGGAAGTTTGATGACAAGGATCCCACAACATGGATACTACAGATGGAGCAATTTTTCAATCTCAATAATGTGCAAAACACACAAAAGGTACGTATTGAAACTTTATATTTGGAACCAAATCAGTTTGTATGGTATCAATGGCTTTGCTCTCGTAAACAAATTGTCACTTGGGCAATTTTTACGAAAGAATGATAGCACATTATGAGGATACAAAAAGCAACACCTTTTTTAGCCAACTGATAAGTCTCGAACAAAAGGGTTCAATGATGAAGCACATTGAGGAGTTCCAAAAATTGAACATAAGGGTAAAAAATATTCCAGAGGAGCACAAGATTGATGTGTTCATAGGGACTTTAAAGGAGAATATCCAACATGATTTTCACCTTTGGGAACCTGATTCATTGGAGAAGGCATTTAGGTTAGCAAGAAAAATGGAAAGCAAAATTATAGCAACCAGGAAGCCTACCACTCACAACTATAAAGATGGAAGTTTTGTTGCCCCTAGCCTTCCACAACCTATAAGGTTGACACCACAAAAATTGGAAGAAAAAAGAGCAAAAGGGCTTTGTTACAGTTGTGATAGCAAATACACTAAAGGTCATAAGTGTGCTGAGAAGAAATTATTCTACATAGATTGTGAAGAGGAAGAAGAGGATATACTCCAGGAACAAAGCCTAGAGAAAGAAGAAATGAATCCGACCATATCTTGTAATGCATTGGCTAGAATTACCACTCCTCAAACCATCAAGATAGAAGGACATATCAAGAAGAAAAAAGTAGTAGTGTTGATTGATTCAGGAAGTACCGATAATTTTATTCATTGTAAGATAGAAAAAGAATTGAGTTGCTTCCTATATCTAGCACCAGAGTGTCAAGTGATGGTTTCAAGTGGAGGAACAATAAATTTCTCTTGAAAGTGACATGATATCAAGCTATCCATGGGAGAATATGTATTGAATAGCCCAATGCTTTCCATTCCAATGGGAGGTGCTAATGTTGTACTCGGAGTTCAATGGCTACAATCCTTGGGTACAATAGCTTTTAACTTTCAAGAACTTTTCATGAAAATTTATGCGGAAGGAAAGGAAGTTGAATTAAGGGGTATTACAGGGAAATCAGGAAAGATAATCAGCTCTAACGGTATGACAAAGCTTCTAAAAAAGGAACAACGAGGTGTAATTGCACAATTATGTTCGCTATATGTTTCCACATCGAAATCATCTATTTCTCTAGATCTCCAAAAGGTCTTGGACAATCATTACAAGGTATTTGAGACTCCCAAAGGTCTCCCGCCTATTCGTGATCATGATCATCCTATTCATTTGATTCCAGGAAGTGTTCCTCCAAACATCAGGCTGTACAAATATCCCTATTCCCAAAAGAGTGACATTGAATGTATGGTTGCAGAAATTCTAGAGGCTGGTATAATTCAACCTAGCCAAAGTTCTTTCTCTGCTCCAATAGTATTGGTGCACAAGAAGGATGGATCATGCCGCATGTGTCCGGATTATAGGGAGATCAACAATCTCTCTATTAAAGATAAGTTTCCAATTCCTGTCATTGATGAATTATTGGATGAATTGCATCGATCAATTTACTTCACCAAGTTGGATCTTCGTTCAAGATATCATCAAATCAGAATGAAGACTGAAGACATTCTGAAAACAACATTTAAAACTCATGAGGGTCACTATGAATTTTTGTTCATGCCTTTTGGCCTTATCAATGCAGCTTCTACATTTCAAGGTTTGGTGAATTCCATTTTCAAACCCTTCCTTAGAAAATTTGTGTTAGTATTTTTTGATGATATACTAATTTACGGCAAGTCTTGGAAGGATCATGTTAAACATGTTGACAGGGTGCTACAACTATTGGAGGAGAACAATTAATGTAAAAAGATCCAAATGTTTCTTTGGAGTACAATAGGTGGAATATCTGGGTCATACTGTATCTCATGAAGGAGTTAAGGTATACCCTAGCAAAATTAAAGCCATTCAGGAATGGAAAATCCCCACATCCATAAAGCATTTGCGAGGATTTCTCGGGTTGATAGGGTATTATCACAAGTTCGTTAAGAATTATGGGAAAATAGCAGCAACTCTAACAACATTATTTAAGAAAGATGCATTTTCATGGACTCCAAAAAAAACAAAGGGCTTCGAGCATCTTAAAGAGGCAATGTGCCAAGCACCAGTCTTAGCTACACCAGAGTTCACAAAAACCTTTAATGTGGAATGTGATGCTTCAGGAAATGGAATTGGTGTTGTTTTAATGCAAGATGAAAGACCCATTTCTTTCGAAAGTCATCCAATCAAGGGAAAGTATTTACACAAAGCTATTTATGAGGAGGAAATGTTGGCGATACTACATGCAGTTAAGAAATGGAGACCCTACCTAATGGGAAGACACTTCAAGGTAAAAACGGATCATGATAGCCTTAAATACTTTTTAGAACAAAGATTATCCTCTAAAGAACAACAAAAGTGGGTCACAAAGATGTTGGGTTATGACTTTGAAATCATCTACAAAAAAGGGAAGCAAAATGTTGTGGCAAATACACTCTCAAGAAAGGATGAGGATGTGGAAGCATTGTTGTGCGCCATTTCTATTATCCAACTAGATTGGATAAACGAAGCAAGGGAGTAATAGAAGAATGACAAACAAGTGTGGGCACTTATTCGAAAGTTACAACAAGATTCCAGTACATCTGATACATTTAGCTGGAAAAATGATTCGTTATGGTAAAAAGATCACTTATACCTCTGTGAGAATTCCCAACTCAAATAAAATATTCTTCTGGAATTGCACACTTCTCCCTTAGGAGGGCACTCAGGATTTTTAAAAACTTACCACAGGGTTAAGAAGGAATTTCTTAGGATGGCCTTAAATTAGATACTCAAAAGTTTATGGCGGAATGTTTGGTTTTCCAACAAAATAAAGCTGAAACAATTAAGACATGAGGTCTATTACAACCTTTGTCCATTCCAAGCCAACATTGGGATGAGGTTTCATTGGATTTTATCACAGTGTACCCAAGTTTGAGGGAAAGAGTGTCATCTTGGTGGTAGTTGACAGACTTACCAAGTATGCACACTTTTGTGCATTATCACACCCATTTAAAGCTAGTACAGTTTCTACTACATTTATGGAAACAATTCAAAAGCTACATGGAAACCCAAACATTATTGTAAGTGACAGAGATCCCATTTTACTGTAAATTTTTGGATAGAATCATTTTCTTGTCTTGGTACTCAGTTAACTAATAGCTCATCTTATCATCCTCAATCTGATGGGAAAACTGAGATAATAAACAAATGTTTGGAAGGATATCTTCGTTGCTTTGTATTTGATAAACAGACACAATGGGTCAAATGGTTGCCTCTGACTGAATGGTGGTATAACACTTCCTTCCATATTGCAACAAAAATGACCCCATTTATGGCACTTTATGGATATCAACCACCATCCATCACATCATATTGAAGAGAAAATTCTAAGGTTCAAGCAGTGGAACATCACATCGAGCATCAACAACAAGTTCTCCAACTCTTAAAGGATAACCTCATGTTGGCACAGAATAGAATGAAACAACAAGCAGATCAACATCGTAGCGAAAGAAGTTTTGATGTAGGTGATTGGGTATTCCTACGGCTACAACCATATAAACAAATGTCCCTCAAGCAAGCTAAGAAGGATAATAAATTATCACCAAAGTATTATGGTCCGTACAAGGTGTTGCAAAAGATTGGTACAATGGCATACAAATTGGAGCTTCTCGCAGCTTCTCGAGTGCACCCAGTTTTCCATGTTTCATGTTTAAAGAAGGTTATAGGTGATAAGCTCCTAGTTCAAACAATATTGCCAGAACTTGACAAGGAAGGAAAATTATATTGGAACCAGAAGCAGTCATAGAAACAATAACTCGACAGCTATGAAATCGATCCATTTCGGAGTATCTCTTCAAGCAGAAGAACTTATCCGCTAAAGATTCCACATGGGAGGATGAGAATTTTATACAGAAGCATCCAAAAAGAGTCAAGTGTTGAGGACAACACTTTTTTGAAGGAGAGGGGCATGTTAGGTCCCTATAATACTAATGATGCCCCCATGACTATTGTAGTTGTATCTCTTATTAATATTGTTGTGTCCCTATTGTCCCCATATTGTTATTACTGTGCCCCATAGAATCCCTCTATTGTTATTTTTGTGCCTTTATATTATTATTGTTAAGTCGGCTTGGTTATATTGTGACCCCTTAGACTCCTATATATAGAAATGACGTTTCGTCATTTGAATCATGCAAGAATTGTTCATTTGTGTAATGTAAAGGAGGTTGCCCCCTCAAAGAGGCTGAATTATAAGGCATTGACCTATCTTTTCTATCTTTTTGTGAGCTGGTTTCATAACATTCAACGTCGTTCACATTTACAAAGTGTCATTTGCACATTTTTCTTACTATCACAAGTGTCATTTTTGGGCATGAGAAGTGTCACACATTGTAAAATAAGAGTCGTGGTTCATTGCGAGAGGCAAATTTTGTGCAAATGGGTCTTATCTATCATATAGAAATGTATTAGACTCATTCCTAAAGTATTGATCACTGTCGTAAAAGTGTCTTCTCTGTTGTCGCAAAGTGTACCCTAAGTGTCACACTTGGAGGAGGTTGTTGCATTGCCACCGCATTGAGAGGATCATGTTGTTCTTGTGTACTGACATTTCAATGTTGTGTAATAAATTCTTCTAAGTGTGTGTTATCATTCATAAGTTCAATCTTGGTCTCACCTCTATGTTACTGATCCTGCACTTAACCAAATCTTGAAAAACATTATGCCCGACCAACTTGACACAACTAAGCCTCCTTGAACTCTGCATTGTAGAGTAGTAAGGCTCGAGATTCCCCCTTGCCTCTTGGAATAACATAATTTGTAGTTCCTACCTCCAAGGACTACACATTATGTAGTCTCAGTGCTCAACCTTTCCCTTTTTACCTCTTCTTAATGGTAAAAAATGACCTCATCATCATGTGAGAGAGACCACCGGGTCAGAGCCCTAACTAAGTCCTTATCTGTTTGATGTAGTAGTTCCAAATGGTTCAATTGGGTCCACCTACCCCCTCTCCTTGGCTTATAATATATCTATTATTTACCAATAGAAAGAGAGAAATTAGATCTTCCTTCTTGTTTTTCACATGCAAGCAAGAAGATCCTTAAGATAATTTTATGGCTAATCCAAGCCACAACTAAGGTCTATCACTATGTAAGGGCACTTCTAGAATGCAGTGATTGATCTAACTGTATATCCATTGTATGATGCAAGGGATAAAGATAAATTCTAAACCTATCTCAGTCAATTAGATATAGATCTATCCCAACTGAGAGAAAAATAACTAAATAATTAGGCATTTAAAAATGCGTGGTGTATGATGAATATGTAGCTAATGAAATAATTCTTCTAATTAATATTATAATTACCAAAACATGCCTAGTTTAAATATCTTAATAACAATGACCGATTAACTATTAAAACTAGGAAAAAATTCTCATAATTTTGATAGTTATTAAATCAACTTTTAATGGATGATTTCTAAGTAACTAGTTACTTAGAAATTTAATTTAAGTACTTGAATAAAGAGAAATTAATAACATATCTATGTGACTATGAATTACATAGCTAACCCAAAAGACATATGTTCTCACATCAAACGTGAACGCACAATATGAGAAAACTTTACACAAATATGCCATTACATAAATGAAATTTTCATTTAAATAAAAATATTCAAATTACAAACTAAGGAAACCTGGTCTCTTTCTTAGTTCCTTGGACTGATCTCCAACAGTCTTTCACAGACCATAAATTCTACCACTTAATTAAAGAGTTGTAATAGTGCAAGCTCTGCCCGCAATACAAAGTCTAGATTTGAAAAAGGAAAAACCCCGTTAAACCATATCTTAGTTTTCTCTTCCTTCCTACAACTATAATCCCCTATACATGAGTGATTTAGAGCCTCTAGTTTTAGGGAAGAGGAACCCCTTCCTCATTCTCAAGACTACTATTTAATTGTAAAAATGAGAACTAAAATTGGAGAATTGTTGAATTTTTTGTTGTCAATCCTACATCTTCTTCCTTGTTGGCCCCTTCTCATTCTCCCAATCTGTTGTGCTTAATCACATTCAACATATCTCCTTCCAGAAACCAATCAAAATCAAACTAAATTAAATTTCACACTAAAATCAAAACTACAAATTTGGGAAAAATCAACACTCCAATCAAAATCCAATTAAATAGATAAAAAAACAAAATATGAGCATCCCATTGATGTCTATAAATATATTTTTGGTCAAAGAGGAAAAAATTGGATATATCTGTGACAACAAAATCTTTGGGAAAATTAAAATGCAAAAATAAAACTAAAAAAATTAGTTTTGATTGAGAATTTGTAGCTTGATTTTATGTTATTTTTTAGGCATAGTTAGTGACCAAATATGGTCATAAAACCACTTCGAAAATATTCTCCATGATTTTATCTTTCTAATGAACTATTCTGACCCTCATTTGGCCAAGAAAAACTCAACTTAGGAGCACTCCAAAGTTGAAGGTTCAAAACTGCCAAAATTCTGGAAAATGCATGCTTAGGCAAAAAATTAGACAATTTTAATTAAAAACTCTAATCTTAATTAACTATACAATTATAATTATTAATTAATTATATTTAAAATTAATTAATTATTACATTAATTAAATATATATAAATTAATTAAAATTATAAAATTAAATTATAATTACAAATTATTAAATAAATTAATTAAACCAATTAAAAATACAAACTAATTTGATTAAAATATATCAATTTAATTTATTAAAAAAAACATTTCACGGAAGTGCATGCCATTAGTTTAGTGGCTCTTGATTAAATAAGTGAAGAGGGGCTTTAGTAATGGGAGGTATAAGGGACAAGGATGGGAGGTATAAAGAGGGAAACGTAGTGGAGGGATAAGGAGGTCTCGAGGTTTGGGAGATTAGGGATATCGGAGGTGGGTATTAAACAAGTTACTAGATTTTTAGAGCCCGAGATCTGGAGGAGGAGGGAGGAGAGATAATGAGGTGAGGGAAAATGGGAAGGGAGTTATAAGGTCTTGGAGGTGGGGATCTCAGAGGTATAAGGGAAAGGGTTACAAGATATTGAGGTGAGGTGAGGTGAGGTGAGTTCTCTCTTTTATATAAATTACAATTACTTAAAATAAGTTTTAATTATATAATAAGAAAAAATAGCTATAATTATTTATAAATAAGGTTTTTGGGATATCACATCTCATAAGTTTTTTAAAATTTGAATTGGATAGACCTTTCGAGATTAGGATCTTGTTAGTGTTTAGGAATCACTAGTCACTAAATTTACTTTTTAAATGTCAAATGGTAGGGTCCTGGGTCAAATTGTTATGTTTCAAATAAATTTTCAAATAAAATTTGATCATTGGTTAGTTGGTCACTGTCTAGGTCATTACTACTCCCTTCATTCTCATGGTCAATAAGTGCCATAATGGTCTTGTCATCACTCCTTGTGATAGGTCATCCAAGAGTGTGTTGGTCATTATTCTGGTTATCAGTCCATTTATTGTTATCAATAGGTCAGGGCATTCAAAAAGTCATGTAATAAGTCATATTACCACCTAGGTCACCATCATAGGGAGTAGTGATAGGAAAAGTGTTCTAAACATTTCCTAAAGTATATTTCACTCTTCATGAAGATGTAACTTTGCCTAATAAAGTTACAAAGCTGTAGTACACTAGCCTATCAATTAATTTTGCAAAAAGACAAAGTGATCTCACATCATCACCAAAAGGAACTTCTAGCCTATAAAAAGACCAAAAAAACACACCATTTGTTTGTTTCACTCTCATAAAGTATATCACCATAATCAACATGTAATCTAGCCATCAAAGCATTGAAAAGTTTCCTCCAAGTAAGCCATTTCACCTCCTCATCATGCTTCTGGAAAAAGTGTTGCGCTTTTGGAAAGGGAGCCCAAACAGCCATTACACAGGTGTTATTTAGAAAAAACATGTTCAAACACATCCTTGGCAAGTAATTGGACTTCATTTAGTCCTCCTTCATCCCTCATTTCATCAATTTGATCACAAAAAGTCAGTCAATTACCCTCTCCTAGGGTTTCGTTGCACTTTTCGTTTCTTGGTTAGTTTGGTTCTTTGTTGTCGTAAAACCTCTACATTGTGTACTCAAACACCCTCACTCATACTCCATTTTCCTCTCCTAACCTTTTCCCATGCCCATTCCCCTCATTTCCTTCACTTCCCAACAAACCCTATCCTATAATACACTTTCCTAGGCTAGGACTATTTTTTCAAGTTTTTTACCTCTTCTCCTCACTCATTTCCCAAATTTCCACCTCCCTACACTCCCTAACACCTATCCATACCCCCCAAAATTTCCCCAAGAATTTAAACATCCCCTAACCCCTTCATTCCCCTCCCTCTACAAGACAGTCCCAAATCCCTTGTTTTCCCAAAAGAAAACCCTAATTTTTCCTCCTAGTGAGCTAGGGTTTTACCATGGAGGGAGAGACCACAAACACTAAGAAGAAAAAGTACAAAGGAGGGAAAATTTCTAGGTATGAGCCCACTAAGGTCCAATAAATCATGGCCTCACCCTTCATTAAGAAATCTTTCCAAGATGTGGGCTACCTAGGTTTCTGTGAGAAGATCCAAGAAGTAGGTTCCAATGCCAAATTGACAAGCCTCTTTGCCACCAACTTCAGGAGGGATAAGGCCAGCATAGCAGGGTTTGACTTCACTATTTCAGTAGATGCCATTTCCATAGCCACTAGGATCCCTAACCATGGAGAAATCTAGTTCAAAGGGATGGACCTAGACATTGAGAACTACAAAGTATTTTTGAAGCCACCTAATAAAAATGCTCCTAAGCATATTTTTCCCTTTAGACATTTGCTTGAAAAGTATGCTCCTCTTATGAAGATGATCATGAAGTACTTTACCTTAGAGGGTTGGTTTTTAAGGCTATAGAAATATCATGTGAGATTACTCATGCATTCCACAACCATCAAACTTCTTAACCTACCTCATTACCTCTACATAAGCCTTATCAAGATGACAAAAAAGGTACAACGCAAAGGGAAAGATTGCCAATCAAGATTATTCCATCATAACTTGGTCAATGTTATTGTCTTGCATCAGTTTTCACAAGTAAACTTATCTTGGGAGGTATTCATGCAGTCAACCTCTCTTTTTCCTGCTACAAGTCAACCTAGTAATCAAAGTACACCATTGACATCACTAAGACCTAAAGAAGTTGGCTCTACAAGAAAACCAGTGACAAAGACACCTAGGGCTGAGGTGACCAAAACATATAGCAGAGGAAAGAGGCTTGTGTTTTCTCCAGGCAATGAGAAAAGAGATCAGCCTACTACAGTTGGACAAGAAACATCAGAACATTAGCATGAGGCACCTTTGCATGAGAAAGAACAGGTACATTTTGATGATGACATGGCAGACCTAGAAATACATGAGGAAGACAAGTCACCTAAGAAAATAATCAAGGAGAAAGAGGCACAAATCAGAGAGCTTAAGGATGACTTGGAAAAGGCCAACTTTATGATTGCATTCTTACAGCAGGAAAACATGCAAATCAAGGTAAATCAGTTTTTGCTTTCTAAACCTAGGGTTGATGTGGTGGCATAGGATGAAAAAGGAAATGTAGTGATAGATGTGGAACATATTGAGGATCAAGAGGTTTAGATCAAGCCTAAGGGTCCAAAGACCAGAGGGCTAAAGAGACAAAAAGGACTAGGGAGTGAGCCATCTCCTCCACTAGGTCAGTAGGACATTGATAAATCATTGGCAGCTGAATTTGAAAAGAACAAGGAATATTGTCTTGATGAAGTCAATAAGAATCTGGAGAAACTTTTGAAGAATGCCAACAGGGCCACTAAGCTTCAAGGACACATGGCTAGGCACTACTACACCAGGAATTGGATCAGTCAAATCAGGGTTAGGAATTTGAAGAAGAAATTGAAGAAAACCCTAATGAAGCTAAGGAAGAGGGACAAATTTGACCTACTTTCTGATGCTTCATTGATTTCTCAGCCTACTATTCACTAGCTTAAAGGAGCAAGAAAGAACAAATTTTGAAGAATTTTTTTAATTTTGTTGATTTTTGGCAATTTCTGGCAATTTCACACTGCTAGAAGTGCATCGAACATTTGTTGCATTTTTCCCTAGGGAATCAAATGATTTTTTTTTTACCTATATGGATGGCTTATGACCTACACATGTCAGATATTCCATTGGTGTTCCATTTCATTCTTCATTTTGAGAGAAAAATCCAAAATACATGCTAAAAAATGGGCTTCTGCCACTGTTTTGACCCGCTCGCTGTGCTTCTGGAGCAGTCTTGGGAAAACTCATTTTTCTCAGCCTTGGAGAGGTCATTTTTCATGCTTGAAGGTTCTACAAATAACTAGAAATTCAAATATTTCCAAATATACCTTCATATCAACAAATGGATTAGGAAAAGTCACTCAAAAGTGCCCTCAAACTATTCATTGTGCTTTTGTCAATTTCACTACACTTCTAAAGAGATTCACTATGTTTTTGTCAGCAAGTGAAATTTTCAAGTTTCTTGGTCAAAGTCATTTTTTGTGATGTAATTACTCCTCATGGGTATTCTTGTGATGTAATTAAATGTCATTGAGCTGGTAAATGTCAAATTCATGTAGATTCATGCTCATCAAAACTTGTAAAGTCAAAGTGAATCAGTTAGGTCTAAATTAGGAGTTTGTTCTTAACCTCCCTAGTTTTACGTTTGGTTGGAGAAATTCATGTAAAATGTTCCTATCATGAGGAACTCAACCCCTGAGAGGGGAAATGTGGTTTTTTTGTCTATATGTAGCCTTATCTAAGTCACAGAGAGGGTTGGATTCTTGATAATCATAGCTTGGAGCTAGTGTACACTTTTTTGCAATAATACAATAGAAAATTGTAGTTATTATCTTGGTATTCTTGTGGTATGATTTGTGATAGTGTTTTCTTCTCTGTTTTATCATCAAATTGAATATATACTTATCCTCACTACCATATATATGCTTTCTTGTGATCATCTCATAGGTGTTTAAGCAGAACTCGTAAGTTATATGCTCTGTTTTTATGATATTTTCATACTAGTGTTCTATTTCTTCTGATGAGTGAATTCATGGTTACATGCTCATTTTGATCCTCTATCTTTTCATTCCTATACCACAATGACAACCCACTTCTATCATTGTTCATATCTACCTTGCTCCATTATATCTCTACAATTGATCATTTGAAACCCTAGACTAGTTCCTAGATCTATGAGCTTCGTCCAGCAAACCCTAAAATCAAACATTAGTGAGCTAAATATCTAGCCTAACATCTGATTCCATATCTAGTCACTTCATTAGCCATGATATCCTTGATAGATCCCTCTCTGATTTGGTATGGCTAGCTACGAGATCTAAATATTGGTTTGAGGTACCTCCATCGGTCTCCTTTCTCAGCCTTGGGACACTTAGGAGTGCTAACATTTTTTGCGACCATACTGGGGAAGCGAACAGTTTCATATTCCCTGAGAAGATCATCAAAGTTTAGATCTCATTTTTCTGGTGGTGGACAATAGTCAGACACATATGAAGGTTGAACCATTCACCTGGCAACTATAATCAATTTTCATCATGATGTAAAGACTCACTGGAGGATGAACTGTACCAACAGAAACATGAAAAGAAAATATGGAAAGATCAAGTATTCAACTTGGACTTTCATCCAAGAATTCATGTTATTTATCATAAATTATTTCTTCTCTTTTCCTAAGAATGTTAAGAAGGTTTTCGAAAGTATTCTGTATTTGAGAAAATATCCCAGACTTGCAATTGCTTCCTTTCCTGTGAAGATTGTGAATACAATTCTCCTTACACTTTTGATCTTGGTCAAGACCCTTCTTCGAAAACTTAAGGTGATCATATTCAACTTGATGAGCCTAAACAGATGAAGACTAATCTTACAGCTTTTGTACATACTCCTATACCTTGTAAATTCCAGATAGATACAATCCTCTCATCTTACCTCTTACTCTCCATGATTTCCTTGAAAATTGTTACAAATATCTTCCTAGGTTTGATGGAGAATATGGTAACATCACTGCTGCAAAACACATTCAGAGTTTTGAAAAATTTCTCAACCTTTTTGAGGTTGAAGAAGATGATGTCAGTATCAAGATTTTTGCTCTATATTTGCAAGGCGAAGCCAAGAAATGGTTCAAAAAATTTCTAGCTGCAAGAATTTTCTATTTCCATTAGCTTGTGAAATTCTTCCTTGATAAATGGGTAATCAAGAAAATTCATTTTCTTATTTTAGAAGAATATAATCATTTGAAAAGACAGCCAGGAGAAATAGTGCAACACTTTTTAGCTAGGTTCAATCAAGTATACTATTCAATCACTGTTGATATAAACCTGCCTCTTGGTTTAGCTCTCTTACACTACCCAGATGCCTTTGATCCATAAATGAAGTTTCAATTGAGAGAAAGGAACATTACAATTCTTGAAGAAATGAAGGACAATCCAATAGATGTGGAAGCCAATCTGCTGGTCAAAAGGACAAATTTGAAGGTAGAAGAAAGGGAGAACATAGAGTGTTAAAGGGATCCAACAATGGTCAGCGGCGTGAGATGCCCCTGGTGCATTGGCACTTCCAGGATGAGGGAGGTCTGGAATGACTGTATAGACATAACCAAATAGTGCATAAATTAGATCATATCTCAAAGCAGTTTGGAGAGATTCTTCTTCAGTCTGAGGAAAATGGGACGCGACATCATTTCCAATGGGAGATAAAAGGATCCTAAGAAACCAATCTATATAGACACAGTCTTCGAAAGGAAGGGCACAACATGTGCTCCTCCTTCGACATCACTCTTGAACATGGTTAGAAAGGAGAGTAGCAGAGGACTGAAGGAATGTGGTCAATAGCTACATACCAGTATCATACTGAAGAGGTAACTGAAAATATGAGAGGAACGCTTTAGCAAGCATCACGAAAACAGAATGAGATGCGAAGGGCTAGTCTACATACCATTTTGCAGCGTCTCCAGTGAGCGTGCATTATAATAGCCGAACACGAATGGATTCATCGGCTATGGAGTTGGATGAACACCACATGTGGAAGGATCGGACATGGTTGGTAGGATCCTCTCCAGCATTACCCTAAAACTCCGGGATGTCTGAGGGAGTCTTAGTTGGCTTAGAGGGCCAACCAGCATCATGGTGTATGGGGTTGTTTATCAACTAGTTAAAATATGATAGACTTAACCCATCCATAAAGGGGAGCATGGGGGCTGCCAGAATGGTTCCCGAGACTGTTCCACTTGATGTGACCATCGGGATAGAACTGAAGCCAACACCAGGTTGGGTTTCTGCACTAGCTGGGGGTCCAAACATGGTGATGATATGTGGTGAAGGAGGCTCGGAATTAGATGAGGAATCAGATGAACTAGGAGAAGAGTCGGTGTGGGGACTTGGAGGGCTATGAACTCAGATCTGGCAGGGAGGAGTAATATGCCCAAGCAGAAAATGGGGGAGAAGGCCTAATAGTCTACGCAAGAAATGCCTTGGTGGTGCAATGGTGGTAGGACACATGTGACACAAAAATGGTGAAGGAAGATCAACAATATGCCTTTGTCTTGATGACGGGAGATAAATTTATTATGTTAAGTCTCGGATTGGAGGTGTAAACCAAGTGCTCTTTGATTAAGGTGTGCTTGTGTGTGCAAGTGTATTTATTGATTAAGCCCAAATCATGTTTGTAAAAAAGAAAAAAGATTATAGAAAATAAATTGACATTAACAACAAAAAATGAACAGAAAAACAATTAACTAAACCCCACCCAAACTGGGTTTGCAAACACTGTGTTGGTTGGTGTCTAAATCAATGGGAAATACACTGAAACAATCAAGATATCTAAATGTTGGTATGATTGGGGTCAAATGGCACTAAGCTACTAGAAAGTGGTGCAGCAACAACAAAAAACCAGAGGGGAATATCGCTACGAAAATATAGGGAAATGGGTGAAACACATAGGGAAACTGATGGGACCCTAAGGAAAATGACTGAACAAGTTTAAATGTGAAAATATGGATGGTAACAACCTGTCTTAACAGATCTTAAACAGAGGGGTATAGATCCAGAAAATATAGTTGAAAGTGCTACAGAAACTCAGACTACTCACTCAGCTAAACTCCTCCTAGAAAGGTTGTTATAGACATTTTTGGGCACTGCAACCCCAAGCATAAATGTCCATAAACCAAGGGCTCCTAAGTCCTTAAAGGTGTTGTTCCAACCCCTAAAAGAGCAACGTCAACTGATTACAGCATTTCCCAGAAGTTCTCCATGAAAAACTGCTCAGAACTGGTCAAAACTGGACCATTTCACCTGCTCCATAGGCAAAGTGCGTTGCATCCCACCTGAATACACACAGTAGGTGCGATGCATGTCAAAAAACCCTTCTATGGGATGCGATGGGTGAGAAGGGACAAATGGCAGGGTCAATCCGCAAGGTGGAGGAGCATGGAATCTTCCAGAAACCTCTCTTGTGACACTTGCCTCTCTGAATTCGACCAGGGATGAGTAAGAGATCATCAATCTCCAAGTGGAATCAAGAACTATCAGAGAGAAGACACTAATCAAATCTCAAAAGCTGACTCACCTCCCTTGCAGACATCTATATATGGATCCCTCATCCTAGAGATCCGGAGACTGGAATTTTGTATCTTGTAAGGAAGTGCTGTTGGTTTCTTGGTGCAATATCATAGTGTTGGGTGATCTAAGCTTTTCATGAGGTGAAGAAGGGCTTTCTTGCTGAGAGGATGATGCTGGGTCAGAACAATTGGTTGTAATCCTCTTTGCTCTTTCTTGATTATCAATAAAGCTATTCAAGTTTTCCTCCACATTCTTGTATGATTGATGATTTATGCATTTGTGTGGTCAATGTACATCTGATCCTATATTGTTTATGATAATAGATCTACGTTCTTGGATAGTGTTATGCTGCTTTGATTCTACAGGTACTCCTTGAAGCTGGGTAGACAAAGAATCGAGTGGCAAAGACCTACCAGAAGAGAGAGGAATCGAGCAAGGAACCAAGCGCAAGACAGAGGTTGGTCTCCTTATTCTTCTCTTATCTTTTTCTCATAAAGGAAAACAAAAGTAGTTTTTAGTGTGTTTGTTTCTAAGGTAGCTACTAGCCTTAGTGGGACTAGCAGCTCTGTATAGACACTAGTTTTCCCGATAACAAAATGGCGACTCCACTGGGGAGCGAGTAGATTGTTTGTTAATCTACATTTGTTTACTTTATAAACTTACAGATGGAGCCTGAAGTCAATCCAGCTAACCTTCGAACTGCATTTTCTATGCAAGTGCAAAGTAGATCAACGCTGCTTCAGTCTATCTCCAGGTTTTGTTTATGAATTAAACGATTGATTTACAAGCTCTCTAATTGCCCTCGTGGTGGCTCTAGTAACCTCCTTAGATCTACCCCTGTGATTGATTTAATGATTACCACTTGCTCGCCCTAAATCCCTGAACTGAACTGCAAATTGTGACCCGGAACCCAATCAAAGTCTCATCCCTGGTCTAGCGCACTGTTTGTTCTGTGAACTTCAAATGCATCGCACTTTCTGAGTGTAGTAGGTGCGTTGCATTTTAGTTTCACTGTGTTAGAGGTGCGCTGATCAGACAAGGCTTTGTTCCTAAATTTTGGTTTCTGTGTTCACTCTTTTCAGCTCTATTCATGAGTTTTGCTGCCTGTAGTCAGTACACCTCTGTTGAAACCCCTTTCCTTGCTGTTATTCCGCCTCCATTGTGCAAAAAACTGTAAATGTTTTTATGTATTTTTGAGTCATTTTCAGTTCTCCTTTACAAAGAAGTAGCGTAATTGTACTGTCGTTTCTTGATTTGAAAGTGTTGCAAGTGTCGTTTTCAGTCATAGAAGAGAATCTGATTGTTCTTGATAGTCGATTACATTGTTACTCTTGTATTTGATTTGAGTTAGTAGTTTTTCAAGTGTCGAAAGCAAGTTTTCAATTCCAAATAACAAAGTGTCGTCATTGTCCTCATTTTGTTTTGAAAAGAAACTTGTTAGTGATTGTCGCTTTGGAAAATAATTCTAATCAAAATCCATTACCTAAATTCCAAAACCTAATGCTAATCCTATACACCTAAATCCTCTCAGCCTATTTCTACATAATGTAATGAAAATACATTATAAAAACAAATATAAAACACATAAATCAAATGACAGTCCCCTAACCGGAGTCTTGACTGCATCGGGGGACTGCCACCATGTGAGTAGGAGGGAATAGTGGCGGAGGTTTGCGCTAGGCACAGCCTAACTGCGTGGGTAGTCAACTATGACAGTGGATATTTGGCATGTGAACACATGTTAGTTAACTGTTGGAGGTTAGCGGAGAAAACCGCGTGAATATTGTAAGCGGTGCCAACCCATGTGAACGCACCACAACCGCAACCGTCACGGAAAATGGTCAGCAGGACCATCGGCGTTCACATGAGGTGTCAAGCCTCCACTCGGTCAAATAAACTACATGCGGTTTATGGGTTATAATAAAGTCAGTTTTGGGTTTTTTGAATTAAAATTGATTTTAATTAATTCAATAAACATGACTAAGCCCTGAGGTGGAAAAACTCAACCCAGAAGTCAGCCATTTGCAACTAAATTCATCCCTAAATCAGTCAGAGGATGTTATTATGCATTTGCAGGCCTATAAAGGCATAATTCTTCATTGAAGACAAGAAAGGAGAGTTTTCAGCTTTTGTATGCAAGTTCTACAACTTAGAGGCATATTTTGTTTTCTGAGTTTCAGGAGCATCGGGAGTTGGATTTGGAAATCATAAGTGTCATTGGAAAGTTGGTTTAGAGAGCTATCTAATGAAAGAGGTCAAAATTGCCTGCATGTAAGTTTAGTCTGAATAAATCACTGTGTGATCCAATTCTTCTTTCTCATTCCTAATAAAATGGTTGCCCATTTTGAAAGCGGACCCAGAGATGTAGTCCATCAGGGATGAACTCCATAATCAATATCGTTGTCTGGTATATCTGTGTTTTTGCTATTTTCATTTTAGTTTTTCATCTTCCTTATGGTTTATCAGCTGTCGTAAACTATTCTACTCCACCAGTTTTCCTCGTTTTTTGTGCTTTCGATTATCATTCAATTCACTAATGGCTATTCAAATCTACATAAGTATTTAATATATGATAATATCAAATCAGTAAGATAGGGTTAGAATGACCTTTGGTAGATTGATCTGAAAAGATAACTTCTAGGAAAGGTTAAATGGTAAACTTGAGAGAAGGCGGAGGACAAATTTCCTCAACTCATTTAGTAGAATATTTTGGGTACCAAAAGTCTCTAAAAATGGGAGGTGTGATCTGGATTTAATCATTACATCATTTTTCATCCATATCAATGCTTTCAAAGTGGAAAAAGTGGAGTAATCAACTCACAATACCATGTTTACTTACAAGACCTAGTTTGGGAAGTTGGGGTCTAAAACCTTCTAAGAGCAATTTGAGGCATCAAACAAATTTTTTTGGGGTAAAACTTTATTGCTTAAACTTTTAACCTCTTTGAGTTATTCTACATGTAAATATATTTCCAACAATGAAAGAATCACCACAATCGAATTATGTATGCAAAAGTTATGTCACTCAGAAGTTGACCTTCCTAATTTGACCACCATAATTCAAGATGATACCACATCATCCCCCATTACTCATGGAAAATGGTCTATCCATGTGATCATTAAGAATAAGAAAATATAATATTCAATATTGTAACTCTATTTAAGATTTGAAGGAGTCAAACCTAACCACTAGTAGGCTATTAGGTTGTATTCTAATCAGGCCACTATGGGGAAAAGGTGTGACTTTCGATTCAAGTGCATTTTGTTCCATAAATAAGCATATTATTCAAGAATGGATAGGGAGAGAGAAAAATAAGAGGATTTTTTCATTGTAGCAACTAATGGGCCACAAGCCTCACTTCATTGTACTTTCATTCATTTTCCATTCAAAGAAAGAGAGAAGAGCAACCTCACCTTCCAATTGGCTTTTCTCCCGAAAGGGTTTCATAGGTTATATCTTGTGTTTATTAATGGTTTGTGAGTTTTATTTCACCATTCTCTATTTTTTTCATGATTACATGCATATGCAATAAATAATAATTTATAGATCCATAAATATAAGGAGAAATAAACCCTCATAGTGTAGTTTTTAGATTTTAAGCATCATTTTTATTAGACCTATTCTAAAAAATTATCTAGTGTAATATCCATGATAGTATGCAAATCAGTTAGATTTATAAATTGAGAGTTTATGTAAATTTAGGGGGATTTTATAAAAAAATTGAATGAACCATGTATCTGAAGGACACCCTGCTAGACTAATCATTGCAATGGTTAGGTATCCATGTATTTTGGTGGATGGTTACTCCTCTATATGGACTTTGATAGTGTGGTGATGTATATATGATCAAGGAATAAGATGTAAGTTTGAGAGTGGACTTGATATATGTTGGGTGCAGGAATTGCGACTAGGCAGACTCCTTCAACACTTAATTGTCAACCCGGGCATTCCGTAAACTTAGAGAAGAAGAACAGGAAATGCCAAAAGTGATATGAACTTTTACTAACTCTATACCTATTTCCTTAATTGTAATCCTTCAGAATCAAAAAGAAAAGATCACCCAGAAATTTAGACCAAATAAATTCTAGCGTTGGAATGTGAAAGAAAGTACTTCTGCAAAATAAATGAAAGGAACTCTATAAACTTCTTGTAAGAAAACTTGACTAATGGAAATGTAAATATATGTTTATCTTTGGTATAGTTGTCTTTCGGGTTAATAATTGGACCCTTGAATATGTTTAACTTCTTTATAGATATTTCTCCCTGCACTAAGCTATTATTCTTGTACTCCTGCAATGTGCTTGCACTAGTACCAAAACAAATTTTAGGCATTGGAAGTATATTTTACACCTGTACTGAAGATTTATGTCCTCATGTAGGGGCTCTAATCCTGAGGACTAGAGCACTCTGATCCTATATTAGGATATCGATTCTTCTACCGGAACAAAGATTCCTGCACTAAGTTTTCAAATTCCTCTTATAAGAAAATAAAGAACGTGTTAACTTAGAGAAAGAGTTTACAAAGGTGAACAGAAGTTCAAAATAACTTCCACAAACAAACAAAAAATATGCTCCAACCAATCTCAATCTTTAAAATAAGAATTAACTTCCAAATTCAAAGCACACTTTTCTTCAATCAAGGAACTCCTTCATGCAACTAAAGAAATCATCTACTTGTGATAGTAGGCTTCAATCCTGTATTAGTTATTCACACAAATATGATCTGCATTCGTAACCTTCTTAACTCAGAAAGATTACCTTTGAAAATAATTAAACATGAAGTTCGATATTTCCCTGAAAAGTATGAAGTGCAGGTACAGGTTAATGTATTATAACAGCGTTCATTCTCGAATTACCAAAGCATATTTAGTTCAAGATATCAAGAACACTTCGGAATGATAATCACACATTGCAGAAATGCATCAAGGCTCATATATCATATAAGAACAAAAGACTATTATTGTAATGAACCAAAGGAATCAATCTGTGAAACTGTAAATGCACTAGTGCAAGAATGCGTGCTTGCACAATCCAGGTAAAAAAGATGCTAAGCTTTGAAGAAAATAAATCATAAAGGATAAAACCAAACTCATTTAAGCATGCACACCATGGATCCATCACATAGTGATTATAAATGAAATTGAATCTGGACTTTGTAGAAGAATAAAAGCATTTATTTAATTCACACTTTGCATTAAACAAAATCAACACACCTTTAATGAAAAATAAGAATACAAGGGAGAACGAGCTGGATTGGCTAGGCCCTAACCAACCAGATCATTTCCCTATTTAGGAAATGTAGAGATTTATCTCTCAACGACAGATCAACACAAGATTGAAATAACAAGGCACGGTCCCTTTCTACTAATAATTAGCAAACGTACAGCATGATTTCAAATCCATCCTAGAATGAGGGCGATACTAGCAAAATTACAGAAGACCAAAATTATAGTATCCTTGTTATAGCTAATGCTCACTACCATTTTCTACCTAAATCCTATATTTTATGCATTCGTTCAGCTCTGGGGCCGTAACCAAATTACATCCAATGTTACAATCTGAGCCTTTTGTCTATAACAAAATAACAACAATAGTACATATAAATCCTTTCAACTATAAAAAAACACTAATATTGAGCATTCGGCTGGCAACCTAGTCTCCATAATATTCCTGACCTATCTCTACTCTATGCCCAACTAAGGTTGACCGATTTGGAACAAGGTGTCTACATTAGGTAGTGAGTTGTCACGACAGTTTAGGATTCGCCAAGGGTGTAGGAATCCTACCTGCACTCGACCATGCTAACGAAATGATCAATACATTGCTTATGAAATACTTTATGAAAAGAAATATTAGTTGCAAAGAATATTAAAGGTATAAAATCTATGAAAAAATTTAATTAAGCACATTTTTAACCCTTAAATATGAAATATAAATCTAGTGTAGGAAAAGGTACGATTCTTCGAATAGTGCAAGAATAAGGAGATTGCAAGGTTAAAACAGAGGTCTAACGTTATGGTTTTGAAGTGGAAAATGGGTTAAAAATGAAGCAAGTTAGCCTAAAAACATCCTCTCCTCCTTAAGCTATTGTGGGTCCTCTCACAACCTTTACCTACTGCAAAAAGAACAAAACAAAAGAGCCTCCCTTCAATTCTAAACTTGTATGCTGAAACCTGCTTTCAGTGTCTTTGCCTTCCTGTTATAGACATTTTTGTGCCTTACAGATCTAAGCATGAAATGTCCATAACCCAAGGGCTCCTAAGTCCCTAAAAGTGTTGTTCTAACTCCTAAAGGAACAAGCTCAACAAATTACAGCTTCTCCCAGAAGTTCTCCACTAGAAACTGCTCAAAATAAGTCAAATCAGGATCATTTCAGCTGCTCCACTAGCCAGGTGCGTTGCATAGCACCTAAGTCCACTAGCTAGGTGCGTTGCAACGCACCTAAATGCACTACCAGGGTGCCTTGAGTGGGAAATGACAAGTGGCATAGTCATTCCACGAGGTGGAGAGACAATGGAAGCTTCCAGAATCTTCTCCAATGACACTTGCCTCACTGAATTTGACCAAGGATGAGTAAGAGGCTCTCAGTCTCCAAGTGGAAGCAAGAACTGACAGAGAGAAGCCACTAATCAATTCATGAGCTGACTCATCCTCCTTGCATACATCTATATATGGATCCCTCATCCCAGAGATCCAGAGGCTGGAATTTTGCACAATGTAAGGAATTGTTGTTGGTTTTGAGATACATATCAGAGAATTGGGTGATCTATGCTTTGTTGGGGTTGAAGAAGGGACTTCTTTGCTGGGAGGTTGATGTTGGGTCAGGAATCATCGGTTGTAACTCCTCCTGGATCTTCTTGTATATCAATAAAACTATTTGAGTTTCTTCTCCATGCTTGTGTTTCATTGATGCTTGTTACATTTGTATGGTTAACTTAAATCCGATCCTAAGTTATTTATGAATATAAACCCATGTCTTTGTATAGTTTCTTTCTTCTGTGATCTTACAGGAACTTGGTGAAGCTGGGCAAGTGAGAGAGCAGGTAGCTGGAAGCTGTCAAAGAGGAGAGATATTGGATCAAAGGACTAGCGCAAGACACAGGTTGGTTCATCCTATTCCTCTTTGTTTATAGTTCATAAAGAAGAATACAAAAGTAGTTTTCTTCGTTTGTTTCTAAGGTCGCTGTCACACCTTAGTGGGATAGAGCAGATCTAGATAGACACTTTTCCCGATAACACTTCCTGCTTCAATCATTTTTGAGTTTCTTGGTCACCTTTTTAAGACTTTCATAACACTTTGAGGCCCAAAATTTCCATATCTTGACTTTTCTTTCTGCTCCTTCACCTCTCTTCCCAATTCTGCATTTGCTCACTTTTGCACTTTATTCTATGCTTTCATGGCTTGGTTTAATACCTCCAAGCCATAAATATGTTGCTTGAGCTCTTCTATCTGACTGCTCAGATAGAGGGTGGAGTTTTCTAGTCCCAATTCCTCTGGCGCAGAATTCTTGATAGTCGATTCCAGACATGTTCCGACATCATCATGGTCGAGGTTATCCTAGCCATCTTTCAGTTCCTACATTTCAATATCATCAAGGGTTTCAATACCTAGAGTCTCAATGTCACTAAGGGTTTCAATGCCCTGCACATTTAATTTATCAGGGGTTTCAGTACCCTGCTCATCCAATTTACTAGGGGTTTCAATACCCTGCTCTTCAAAATCATTAAGGGTTTCAGTACCCTTCTATTCAAAATAATTAAAGGCTTCAGTACCCTACTCGTCCATCTTACTAGGGGTTTCAGTACCCAAAACTTCAGAATCATTAAGGGATTTAGTGTTCTACACCCTATCATCCACCTAACCTTTTTATGGGCCTTTGCTTGCACTCAACATAATTTTTCTCTTCTTCATCCTACCAAAGAGGACTGACAAGGGTGTCTCATATTTCTTCTCCACATAGTCTCCATCAACCACTGTATGGGCCGCCACCTCAGCGAGGACTGAAAGATTATTGTTACCTTGTGAAGCAAGTGGCGAGTCATCCAATAGTATCACGAAGGTCAACTAAACATGACCCAGCCTCAAAGAGGTAGTCCTTCTCCTTGTCGACCTTCTGGTCTCGGTAGGGTGCGAGGTCAGCATTTATGATTTTTATTTCTTGCTTGCACTCTTTTTCTGGGTCAACTTCCCTGCATTTCGCCCCTGAAATGCCTTTAGGAATTCCTCCCAAGTCACATTTTTAACTTCTAGCTCCTTCTTAATTAAGATTGTGATCAGGCCGTGGTGATGTATTTTGTATGCCACCTATCTTGACTTCCTTTTCTAAACACCTTTCGACATTTTTTCTAAGCTCTTGAGCAAATAATAAGGGAAATTAATGATCTTACCAGACTCAAAATGTAATAGCAATCGTATGTGATAGAGGAAACTTAGTGAGTAGTGACCCTCGTAGGTAAGAAAATTCTATAAAACATAAAGGAGAACCTTCCATTTTCCAATCATAGCATTGTGCTGGAGACTGTTCTTCCATTCCACCTTCTGCTTTGGGTTGACAATGAATTGGTGCCACAAATTCTTTTCTAACTTCTCCTTCTTAAAACATTTTCCCCCCACTACTGGTAAACATGTAGCTTGAGATATGGACTCCTATGTCACCAAAATTCCAATGAACCAACCTTGGCTTAGCTCCCATCAAAAGTCTGGGAAAATGCCATCGCCACGGCTGAGTCAAATCCATCAAATTTTTGCAGAAATGGGAGGAACCCAGATTCCTACAATATTACAAGATTTTTTCTATACACAGTTATTTTCTCCATCTCCTTTACAGACCATGGCTTAATCCTTATAATCGCCATGTCTGTTTGAATTCACCCAATCTTTGTCTCAATTTTTGAAAGGATATTACAACATAAAGAACTAAAAATGATGGTCGAGCTATACATCCACCGCTATATTAACCACTTCCCGAATGGTCATGCTTCATTATTAAAATTACATGGATGTGAATATGAATTGGTTCAAGTACAGGCAGACGATGATGATTGGAAGAGACGACAATTTAGATAATGATTCCATGTAATGGTCATGCAAGGTCGAATATGGAGTAAGGCCATTATTATTAGGTGATGAGTTTTTCAAGGAAAGGTAAGTATTGGATTTCGGGAGAATCATACCATCCCACATTTACTTCACGATCTCACATAAGGTGTACTTAGTAATCATTAAAAATATAACGTTTCATAACCTAAAATATATTTGTACTTGAATGATTTCTTTCTAATTTGGTAAATGATAAAGCAAAGTGTTAATCATAATACAAATTGAATGCCATGATCTGCAGGTGGTATAGTTATTCTTCCTATACAAAAATTCATGAAACAAAAGATAAGCTTTTCAATACACATTTTTGCACCAGGTGTTCCTGCACCAAAACATGTGTTTTCCTAATTGGGTGCTCTCAGCAGTCTAGATTCCTATTCTAAACGTGCCTGTACTGAACGTGATTGCACTAACCATTCCTCCACCAAGCATGCTTTCACTTAGACATGCCTGCACTAACCATGCCTGCACCAAATATTCTTGCACTCCAACACACATTCCTACACCAAGGATATTCGTAGCATATCTGGAAAGATAAATGGAACTAAACAAAAATTATGATAGGATATAATTCATAGGTTGGATTAAAAAAATTGTTGAATATACAAGGGAGATTTTATTTGCCATTCTTTCGTGTTGACATATGCCTTTTGATCTTATTTTTGAGTTCGCATCAGATCCTACAATCGATCCATGAGGGGAAAAATGAAGTGCGAAAAAGGGTAAATTTTTAGAATGGGAAAGAAATTACGACAAGGAATTCAAGAGTGAAACCACCAAGAGGGACAAATTGAAAAAGGGATTTTGGGAAAATAAATTCAAGGGAAAAAGAGGGAAATACAAAATCAGTTAGGGAAAGTTTCTTTGAAGAAAGGGATGGTAAACTTCATGGGATAAAAAGAAGAAAATAAGGGGAGATCTTTTACGAAAATGGGAATAGAAGAAGGGCAGAATTTCACCTGACATCTACCTGTATAGTGCTGATCTATAAAATAAATGTAGCGAGAAATGAGTGTTGCTTGGTTAAAAATTTATGTGCAGCTATCCCAAACTTGGAAAAGGGTCTGGTTCCTGTACTTGAACTTGCTTCTTCTTGGTGGCAGTTAACACATATAAATATCAAGCAACATTCCCATTTTATTAGAACTCATCTTCTTGCCAGCAAGATGGTTTTTAGGTTGATCCTTCTGCCATCATGTCAATAAAAATGGTTTTCACAATCACAGGAAAAAAAAAAATTCTTTAATTATTTTTCTTTTTAATTTTTTATTATTATTATTATATATTTTTTTGGATTTTCTTTAAACTTTATTTCAAGAGAGAAGAAATCATATTACAATAGGTTGGCATAGCCACCTACCAACTGAAGTTCAGACTACTGCTGCACTTGCTGCATGAAGTCTTCCTTTGTGATGGGTTGAAAATATGCTTTAATCCTATGCCCATTCACAAGGAAAACTGAATTTTGCCCATCGATAGTTTTGACTTCTACAGCCCCATTGTCGAAAACTTGAATTACCTCATATGGTCCCATCCAATGAGTATGGAACTTCCCTTTAAAATGTTTAAATCTAGAGTCGTAGAAGTACCCGATCACCTGGTTGGAACTGTTTCTTCCTGATAAACTTGTCATGCCACTTCTTGCGTTGTTGTTGCACCAAAATATTATGTTGAACAACATCCCTTCAAAATTCATCCAACGCGTTTAACTGTAATAGACATTGCTGCTATGCTTTCGCGAGATCTAGACCTAACTGAACTGTAGTTCTGAAAGTATTTATCTGAAATTCAATCAGAAAAAGGACTTGTTTTCCATACACCATCTCATATGGTGTATGCCCTGTGTTGTTCCTCCAAGTGGTTCGATAAGCCCATAAGGCTTCAAGCAATCAACTAGCCCAATCCTTCCTGTGCATGTTTACTATTTTGGTGAGGATGGATTCAATCACCTTGTTTGTAAATTCCACCTAGCCATTTTCTTGCGGGTGGTACGGTGTAGATTTCATATGTCGAATCTTGTACTGATTCATGACTTCCTGTACCAAGTTAGAAACAAATTGTGGTCCATTGTTAGAAACAATTTCTCTAGGAACACAAAATCTAGTAAAAAATTCATTGAACAAAAAATCAACAACTTTTTCAGTGGCAAAAGAAACAGCTTTAGCCTTTACCCATTTAGTAATAAAATCAGTACAAACCAAGATATGCTTTTTATTTAAATATTTGGGGTTTATGGGTCCTACGAAATCAATAGCCCATTTTTCGAAGGGCTCAATCATCACTTGAGGACATAAAGGCATTTCATTAGCTTGAACAGGTTGACCCATTTGTTGACAAATATCACAAAGCCTAACATATTGCTTGGCATCCTTAAGCAAAGTAGGCCAAAAATAGCCAGTGCGTAAAATTTTATATGCAATTCACTTGTCAACGAAGTGGCCACCGCAAGGTTCATCATGGGCATATTTTAAGATATCAAACATTTTTTCCTCTCTCACACATCTACGAATAACAAAATCTAGTCCATTGTAAAAGAGGTCTCCTTGTATCCAAGAATATGAAGGACTTTTCTAAATAATATTCTGCTTTTCATGAGCGGATAACTGAGGTGGTGTTTTTCCAGTGACTAAATAGTTAGCTATGTCAGCAAACTAGGGAGATTTTGTTGTCATAGCAAAGAGATGTTTGTCAGTCAAGGATCTGGTTGACCCCAAAGATATGAAAGGTGGTTACTTAGTCCCTTGCTCCTGTGGAACACCCTATATTGTAGAAATGGGTCATTCCATTAAGCAAAGGATCCAAGAGAATGTGGTAGATATTAGGCATAATAGATCTCACTCGTCTGCCTTAGTTGAGCATGCGTCTAATACTAAACACCACATATGTATTGAAGATTCCCGTGTTTTATCCAAAATTTATCACTTCCATCAAAGGAAGTTCAGGGAGGCTTTAGAAATTGAGAAGCATGGTAACAATATAAATAGGGATGAAGGTTGGAAAATTTGCAGCAACTGGATCCCTCCTCTCCATTCCTAGTTTTTTTTTTGGTGGGGGAATTTGATTTTTATTTTTATGTTAAGATTCCTTGAATTATTATTATAATTAGTTTCCCTTGATTTTCTATCAGTTTTTTAGATCATTGAAGTTTTTTTGCTTTTCTTCCTTTATTTCTTTAGATGTTGTTGGAAATTGCATATTTCTTAATTCTCCATTTTTATTTAATTTTATTATTTATTCATTTATCTTTGTTTATCATGGTTGTGCTCCAATAGAACCGTGTCACTAGACTGGTTTTCAGATTCATGAATAACTTTTGTGTCTGCTTCCTCTTCCTATTCTATAACCTCTAGAGAAGGTAGAATTTCTGTCTAACCAAAATCCCCTAGGGATTGGGATTCCTTTAGGTTAGGATCAAATGATCCTCCAGGTTGCATGTATGCATTCATATTTGCCAGGACCTGGGCGATACCTGTCTCAAAATCCTGTAAAAGATCATTTTTGGGGCTCATGGTTTGTGTTTGAGGCCCTACTTCATTTTCCAGTTCATCATCAAAATGCTATGCTCGTTCTTGCTCTAAGTTCGGTCTATCCTCTTCCTCGGGTTCTTGTTCTGAATTGGCCTCTTCCCTGAGTTTTGATTCTAAATGACATCCTTCCCCTTGTTCAAGTTCTTCCTCCAGCTCTGGCTCAGAATTGTCTGGTTCCTCTGATTCTGGTTCAAAGTCCTGTATATTAACTAGGCTAGATGATTCCACCAGTCATTTAGTGCTATCTTGAGGACCCTCAGGCGTCCTTTGGACTGGGTTCAACCTTGCAGACCATCTGAGCTTGTGAGGTCTACTTTTTGAAGGAGCAGTCCTTTTTCTCTTTGGAATAAGGTTCTGCTGGCTAAGTTCCAAGGTTGCAAAGCTTTGGGCTAAAAGGCCTTGACCACTCTCAAGGGCCACTATGAGATCATTCCATGTTAAGTTTTGTTGAGCAAGATTATGACTAACTATTAGTCTGATCAAACAATGGTGACTAACTACAGTGTCGGGATGTTGAGCCCGTCTTATCCTATCGGCAGTGTCATGCAATAATGAATTCAAAAGTGATGGCAAATTAACAGTGAGTTTTTGCTTTAGAACAGCTAAGAGTTTGAGTTGGCATGGCCTTACCACATCTTGTTGACCATCACAGGTAATGTACCTCTGGACAACTCTTGCCAATTCACCCCATGGTTCTCCCAGAGAGGATGGTTGAATGCCCTTGCCTTTCTTGGCTAATTCTTGTCCTGCGTCTCTAAAAATCTCCACCACGTCATGCAACATTATGTGCTTTTTAGACCATACTTCTCCTTCCGCCGGCAGCCCAGAAACTTCGACTATCATAATGTCTGATACTATGATTCTTCTACCTCTCACCAAGGATTGCCCATTCTATAGATGTTGTAGAAACTCAATAGCGATTTCCTCGCTAGGGGGCGGAAACCTTGTGAAATATGATATCCACCCTGCACGGACCATAATTTCCCTGGCTCTGTCGAAGACTTCCAACACTAAAGGTTCTCAACGCACTGTCTTTCCACCCATAATGCTTGAGTTCTTCCTACTATTGCAAAGGATTAGTGCAGTGGAGAAAACACAAAAACAAACAACAACAGAGAGATAGAACAACAAGTAGTTGTAACAAATAAGTTTTACAATGTTAAGCAATATTTCTTTGAGAATTTGTATTATTTATACGAGGACTATTATTTTGCCACATGCCGCGTGATGATGGGATATCATATCAACCTATGAAGTTCAATAAAACAACTACAACGCATGCACGAGTGTAATGGAGGTCCCCTCCCTCCTTCAAAATGAGAGGTTGCCTATGACCGAATGGATGGGGAAATGTTGTTCTGATGGCAAAGTACAAGGGTGAAAGATACGGCAGTAAATGAGACAGAGTATGTATATTAATGAAAGGACTATAAAAGGTATGGGTATAATGAAAGTGAGGTGTGTAATGATGGTTATTGATAAGAGATAAGATGCTTTGGTTGATGATAGGTTATGCGGTAAGGAAAAAGGACAACAATATGCAAGAAAAAGATGTTTTGCTGACGATATTCCAGCTGAAAATGATATGATTGATTAAAAACATTAACTCATGCATAAAGGTTCAAAGTAGGGAGAAATTAGGGAAATAATCTCTCTGATAAAAAGAAAAGTAAGAAGAGGGTATTATAATAATTATTGATGTTGAAAATAAAACTTCAATACCATAAGCAGAGCTTCTGCTGCCAGCAGGCGTCCATAGCCTCGACAGAGTTTCTTTTTAACCCATATGAGTCAAGATCTTCAATTTATAGTTGGAGAATTCCATTGTTGTTTCTACAGAAGAAATCAGTGTGTTGGCATGATAACCAGATGACCACACTGCCATTCACTAGGAAGTAGCAAAAGTGATCAGGCCAGCACGTGATGAGACCTCCTGTTCCAAGGATATTTTAGCCATCCAATGGATCATAACCCTGGTGTGGTGGCCATAGTGGAAATGTCAAGCTAGATCCTTATGAACATGGTAGGATGGCTCTTAATGAGACCCCCTATCCTCTATCTGTAGGCAAAATTTTGTTTTTATTACACATTTTTATGATAAATAGAGGGAGGCTCAGTACTCCTTAAGAGCAGGGATGGTGGAAGAAGTTGAACATGTCAATAGAAAAAAAAAATTACCCATAATCTCATTTATAATAGACAGAGAGGATTATAACCAGGAGGAGTGGAACCAACATGGTAAAGATGATCAATCAGTTTCATATACAGCAGAAATCAATACGGTAAAGTAAAATATAAATAATTGTGTCCCTTTCATTTTTTTTTTTGAAATCTATCATCAAGAAGTTGTCTTGTTAAAGATCATAATGTTAAGGGTATTCACCTACTTCAATAGAATCCATAATTCTTGTCCTCATAAAAGTATTGTACTTCATGCCATGAAAGGGAATCAGAAAAATGGGGCTGAGATGAGCTAGGAATAATCCTGCAAGAGGAAGGAGGTGTTGTTCAACAACAAAATAATGCAAGGAAAAGGGTGTTGTTCAGAAAACACAAAACTTCACAAGAAGCAAAAATGTTGTTCCAAATATGGAATAGCAGCTGTTCAAAAGTGGGAACAACAAAACACGCTAAGAGAAAAAGGTGTTGTTCAAAAGTTTGAACAGAAAACAACAAAAAGTGTTGTTCCAAAGTTGGAATAGTAGTTGTTCAAAAGTTTGAACAACAGTTGTTCAAAAGCTTGAACAGCAACTCGCAACAAGTGCTGTTCCAAAGTTGGAAAAGCAAAGACGCAAAAAAAAAAAACAAAAAAAAGGTGTTGTTCCAAAGTTGGAACAACAAATATGTAAAAAGTGTTTTTCCAAAGTTGGAATAGCAAAAACAAAAAAAGGTGTTGTTCCAAAGTTGGAACAGAAAAAACTCAGAAAAGTGTTGTTCCAAAGTTGGAATAGAAAAAATGTAGAAAATTGTTGTTCCAAAGTTGGAATAATAAAGATTCAAAAAAGTGTTGTTCCAAAGTTGGAACAGCAAAGACGCAGAAAGGTGTTGTTCCAAAGTTTGAACAGCAAAAACACAAAAAGTGTTGCTTCAAAGTTGGAACAACAAAGACGCAGAAAAGGGTTGTTCCAAAGTTGGAACAACAAAAACGCAAAAGGGTGTTGTTCCAAAGTTGGAACAGCAAAAACGAAAAAAGTGATGTTCCAAAGTTGGAATAGCAGACAAACAGAGAAAAGTGTTGTTCCAAAGTTGGAACAGAAAAAACGCAGAAAAGGTGTTGTTCCAAACTTGGAACAGTAAAAACGCATAAAAGTGTTGTTCCAAAGTTGGAATAGCAGCCAAATAGAGAAAAGTGTTGTTCCAAAGTTGGAACAGAAAAAACGCAGAAAAGTGTTGTTCCAAAGTTAGAACAACAAAAACACAAAAAGTGTTGTTCCAAAGTTGGAACAACAGACAAAATAGAGAAAAGTGTTGTTCCAAAGTTGGAATAGCAAAAACGCAGAAAAATGTTGTTCTAAAGTTGGAACAGCAGACAAACAGAGAAAAGTGTTGTTCCAAAGTTGGAACAGCAATAACACAGAAAAGTGTTGTTCCAAAGTTGGAATAGTAAAAACGCAAAAAGTGTTGTTCCAAAGTTGGAACAACAGAAAAACAGAGAAAAAACACAAAAAATCAAATCAGCAATCATATTTACAGTTTTTACAAAAAGAAATAACTTTTTACAAAAATGAAGTTGTCGAAGGATTGCCTTCTACAGCTAGAACTTACATGGTGGAGTCCTCACGTATGTGCTGGTAAAAAAAGTCTCTTGTAAGTGGTTTTTGGTAGAGGCGCACCCAATGTCCATTTATTTTAAAGGAAAAACTAGACCCATTGATGGTGGCCAATGTAAGAGTGCCATTGTCATGCACTTCCTTTATTTCATAGGGGCCTAACCACCTAGTCTACAATTTACTAGGGAAGTCTTGAAACCTGGAATCATAAAGAAGTGCCCAGTGGCCCTCATGAAATGTATTTTTCTTAATCAAGGAATCGTGACATTTGGCTCTTTGTTGTCGAATGAGTGCAGTATGTTGTAAAGCCAATGGCTGAATTTCATCTAATTGATTTATTTGTTGTAGTCTATTAATCTGGGCTTCAGTTAAATCCAGTCCCACATCCTGGGCTATCCTTAGTATTTGTATCTCAAATTCTATGGGGAAAATGGGTTCCTTACCAAATACCAGCTGATATGGAGAGTGTCTAGTAGTGTTCCTCCAAGTTGTGCGATATGCCCACAAGGCCTATGGTTGTCGAGTAGCCCAGTCTTGTCTATGCGATGAGAGTATCTTCGTTAGAATAGCTTCAATTACTTTGTTGGTACTCTCCACCTACTCATTCGCCTGTGGGTGATACGGAGAGGTAATTCTGTGCATAATGTGATGATTCTTTAGTGTAGCAGTGATCTTGTGGCCTACAAATTGTGGCCCCCCATCAATAATTACTTCTCTAGGTAAGCAATACCGCACAAAAATTTCGAAAATAAAATTAATCATTGTTTCCTTTGTTGCTCTTGGTAACACTACCGCCTTCACCCATTTAGTCACGTATTCTGTTGCAACCAATATATATTATTTTTTATTAGATGATGGGTTAATCAGCCTGACAAAACCTAACACCCAATGCTCAAAGGGTTCTATCACCAGCTGTGGATGCAGGCGCATCTCATCAGATTGGCCAGGGCAGCCCATCCTTTGGAAACTATCTCATGCCTGGAAAAATTTCTTAACATCCTTAAAAATCGTGGGCCAGTAGTAGCCCATTTGTAAAATTATATGTCCAGTTCTACGGTCTACAAAATGTCCACCGCAAGGTCCATCATGGCAAGATTTTAAGATATCATAAATTTTGTCTTCCCTGATACACCTGCAGATGTGCATATCGGCCCCTGTGTGAAAAGGTATCCTCCGATCCAGGAGAACCAAGTGTTGCACTGCACTATCAATTTCCTTTCTCTGGGTGTCAGATGTTTGGGCAGTTTTCCCACTGCTAAGTAATTCGCCACATCTGCATACCATGGTGTTTTTATAGCCATAGCAAACAGGTGTTCATCCGGGAACTGGTCTTCTACTGCCACTGCATCATCTGTTCTTGGCACTCGGGAGAGGAAGTCTACCACAAGGTTTTCCCTCCCTGGTCGATCCCTTATAGTTATGTCAAATTCCTGCAAAAGTAGTAACCAACGTGTCACTCTTCCATTCATAATGGGTTTATTAGCTAAGTATTTGATAGTAGAGTGATCAGTATACAGAACTACAGGGTATCCAGTTATATAGTGTTTGAATTTGTTAATAGCATAAATAACAGCTAGAAACTCCTTCTCTATTACTATGTAATTCATATCAGCAGGAGTTAGGTTTTTGCTAATTTAATACTTGACGTAGGGTTTCTTGTCTTCTTCTTGGCCAAGAACTACTCCAATGGTTGTATCTGATGCGTCTGATGAAATCTGGAATGGTATATCCCAATTCGGGCCTCGTAATACTGGTGCTGTTGATACTAGCCGTTTCAAATCTATAAAGGCAATGTCACATTTGTCAGTCCATATAAAATCAATATTTCCTATCAAGGCATATAATGGTGCAGCAATCTGTGAAAATTTCTGTATAAATCTACGATAATATCCAGAAAATCCCAGAAAACTGCGTACCTCTGTTTGAGTGCAGAGAGTATCTAATAATAGGATTACCTATATTTTTGCTGGATCTACCTGAATTCCAACTGCTGAAATGTAATGACCTAGGATCAGGCCCTCTGTCATCATCATATGGCACTTCTCATAGCTTAAGCATAGCCTAGTAGCAATACACTGCTCTAGGACTTTCTCCAATATCTGTAATGTCTACTCGAAGTCATCTCCATAGGGTGTGAAATCGTCCATGTACACTTCCAATCCTTCATTTATCAAGTCTGCAAAAATATTGAGTATGGCCCTTTGGAATGTAGGAGCTACGTTGCACAATCCAAAAGGAAATACCCTGTAAGCAAACGTTCCCCAGGGGCAGGTAAAAGTAGTCTTATCTTGGTCTTCGGGGGAAATTTGGATTTGGTTGTAGCCACTGAAGCCATCTAGGAAAGAGAAGAATTTCTTTCCTGCCAATGTATCTAAAACGTGATCAATAAATGGAAGGGGAAAATGGTTCTTTTGCATTGCCTTGTTGAGTTCTCTATAGTCAACACATATCCACCATTTCCCATTCTTTTTGGGGACCACAACTAATGGAGAAACCCATTTACTGTTAGATATAGGATAGATAAAATTCACATCTAACAGTTTTTGAAGTTCTTCTTTAACAATATCCTTTAGGTGAGGATTTAATCTACGTTGAGGTTGTCGAATGGGTCTTGCATATTTTTCAATGTAGATGTGGTGCATGCATAGCTGAGGGTCAATCCCTTTCATGTCTGGGTAATCCCAAGCGAAAGCCCCTTTATATTTCCTAAGGACTTGAATAAGTTTCTGTTGCTGGTCATCACTCAGATTACTGTTAATGTTCAGGATTTTCCCTGGCTCAATTTCGATAGGTTTGCTATTATAGACAGTGGTTGTTGGTTTTTTTTGGTCATTGATATCTCTCAAGTAATATTCTTCAATCTCATTATTCAGGATTGTTTCAATCATGTGACATCTTAGATTAGATACTGCAGCAGGATGATTGATACAAGTGTTTATAATATCATCTTCTGTTTGGTTTTTAAATTCAAGGGCATCTGCCACAGTCAATGGTGACTAAATATTTTTTGTTAAATATGTTACCGGTTGCTTTCTAGTTTTTACAATGGGTAGGCTTGGTTGAGCAAGAGGGTATAAAGCTAGATTCTTCACATCATTCCCTCTGGTTATGGTCATACTGCCTATTCAGCATCTTATATAAGCATCTACTGTTGCTAGCCAAGGTCTTCCTAATATTAAGGGATGTCCATCTAGCCGGTTTCTGGGATTAATAATCAAAAAATCTGCTGGATATTCCCAAGAGTCTACAGAAACCATCACATCCTGTAATGTTCCTTCTGGCTTAATGACTGAACGGTTGGCAAGTTCCAGCAAGGTAGTAGTTGGTTCTAAGGTTGTGATGCCAAGAATTTCGTAGGTTGTTGTTGTGAGAATATTAATGGCTGCCCCTAAGTCAACTAAAGCATTGGGAAAAGAGCAGCCATTTATTTGGACTGTGACAATGGGGTTTCCCAGATCTTCGTATTTTACAGGTTTCTCTTTGCCTAATAATAAATCAGACAAAGTTCCGATGACATGGACGGTTGGTGTTATTTTTGTTTTCCTCGTAGACTTTTTTGCACACAATTCCTTAATGGTTTTTGCATATATTGGAATGTCTTGAATAGCCTGGAGGAGGGGTATTTTTATGCAAAGATTTTTGAGTTCACCCAGAAGATCAAAGTTGGGATATTCAATTGGGCATGGTATCATCAATCTTTCTAGGAATGGGGGGGAAGTAGTTATGATCTGTTCGGGATTTTTCTGCCTGACTGTATCTTCCCCTTGTTTTGTTTGTTGATCATCTACAGTCAAAGGCTTATTTGGGTGCGGTTCTTCAGGTTGCAGATTTTTATCCTCGTCTGGAGCGATTATGCGTCCAGATCTTAACTTGAGTTCGTTACACTCTCTCAACTCAGCTTCAGGGTCCAGACCCTCAATGATTTGTACTGACTGGATTGGTCTGTTGTTAGGATTTGGGTTGGGTTGAGCTGGGAGTTGCAGTCGTATATTAGATTGAGGATTCTGCTGCAACGTGTAAGGTGCTGGTAAAGTTGGTTGAGGCAGAGGAACTGTCCCCATAGGCTGGTTCATGGATCTTTGCCAATTTGATTTCTAGTTCTAATTTTGTGAGGTGGAAGGAGACCATTGAGATGAATAGGGGTTGTTCTGCCAAAATGGTGGAGGGTAAGAGGGATTCGGCCAATTATTGTTTGGATTTGACTGGTTGGGCCATGGTGGCATAGAACATGCTTGAGGTGGCCAAGTAGAAAAAGGTGGCTAGTTCTACCATGCTGCCCCTGAATATTGCTGAGAATTTTATTGCGAGGGAGGAAAGAATGAAGATGTGTTGGTAGGCATACATGTCTGACGTGCTAGCCATTGACGACATTGGTTCAGCAAATATACTGGTTCCACTTCTTCTTTTGCTTCCTTGAAGACTGCTTTTAATCCTAGGAGCGATGGGCAACTTTCCATGGCATGCTCCTTAGTGCATATGGCACATGTTTGTATCATATCTAGTGGGCATTCTTTATGACTATGTTTCTTTCTGCAATGGGGACAGAAAATAGCCAGGTTCTGTTATGCTTCAGCCTGCTTTTGTTTAGCTTGCATGATATCCAATTGTGTCATTAGGGTCCCCAGGATATCAGTCTTGAAATCTTCCAACAGATTGTCGATTTTGACTCATGTAATGCTTCCTCCTGAGGCTTTGCTGTCTCTGGTGATCGCATCGCGTCCAGCTAGTTTCAGCCTTGTACTGCCCCTGGAGCACCTGATGCACAAGTCTATAATATTGTCATAATATTCTTGTTAAATGTCACCCTTACCCATTATATTCAATGTTTCTACCTATTAGTCTTTCATACCTTCAATCATCATGGTTTTTAGTACATTATCAGGCAGATTTGCATAAAGAGATCTTTGCATATTATATTGGAAACACTCCACATATTCTTCCAAAGTCTCATTAGTCTTAGCTACCATTTGAAATATTTCATCTTTTAGTCCTCTAGTTCGGCAATAATCTTGGTATTTTTTAAGGAAGGGTGTTTTCATTTGGTCGTAGTCATTGATGGTACCTCCACCAAGTCTCGTAAACCAATGCAGAGCTTCTTCCTTCAGAGTAGAGGGGAACTATTTGAGCTTTTGGGGGTCGGTATTGTAATCATAACCCCTACATAGGACATCAAATTCAAAAAGGAATGCATCAGGATCTTTTGAAGTTAGCCCATGAAAGGTAGGAATATTCTGTAATGGGATAGATTTCAGGGGGGAATTGACAGTTGTGTCAACAATAGAGTATTGTAACGTATAGGTTTGGGGTTGTCGTTGATTATTGGCCATTTGGTAAAAATATGCCAGTATCCTTCAGGGATCTTTGGAGCTAGAAAATCGTTCCTAGGATGTCCAGAAGAGGCTGGAATGATTCTAACAACGCTACCTTGATTTGAAACACTGGGTGTCCTCTATTCAATCACTACTTCAGCAGATCTAGGTTCTGATGATTTAATTTTAGGATTACCTATTTCTCCTTCTCCTTTAGGGAGGTTACAAGAATTCCCTTCTTGTGAAGGGCATGGTTGTGAATTTTCAATATCTTGAAAACTATGTTCAAACCCTTCAGTCTTACTGTGAATCTCAGCGTTAGCTATGGTGATCCTGTGGCCTGAAAGGAGACAGTAGGATGTCTAGTAGCAACAGTTCAGGGTCCTACTGATGACTGAGACTCAAATTTTCTTATGATTTCGTCAATAAAGGTTGATCTTCCAAGGGTCACCAGTCCCTTATCTTTTTCAGGTTTGGGAGGAGGAATTATATAATTTTCTGGTCTTTTCTTCTTAGTCATTCATACAAAAATACAAACATTCATTTCTACCTTAAATTTCTATGCAATTCTGCTGGAAAGCGGGTGGAGGAGCGAGCATTTTACTCGCTCGTTACGCAGGTTCTTACCTCCTGTTTTTAATACCCAATTCTCTCTCATCAGACAAACATCAAACATACATCGCTCTTTGTAAAATGGAAACACTCTCCCCGGCAACGGCGCCAAAATGTTGGGTGCTAAAAGGTGTCTTTTAAATATCCTAATTACCTTACATTAATTATCACCTGGATAAGTCTTTTTGTTCCAAGAGTGTACACAATATGTGCAGGCTATAAATCCATAGAGTAATGCTTTAAAATAAGTTATTAAATTCAATACAAGAGTAAACGAATGCAATCATAAATCTCAAGCTTGTAACTTTAAGGGAAGTAATTCATCTAAGCATCACGACTCAATCTCAAACAAAACCATAATTCAATCTTAATCAACCAATTTGAATGATAATCAACCGAGAGCACCGTAGCATTAACTAAGCTCTTTTAGTTGGACTTAAACTACTAGATAGAAGGAAAGCGTTTGATCTAATCAATAACACTCTATCCTTTAATTAGCCAGAAATGATTCTTTAACTGATGACTAATTCAATCCACGACATGAATAAATAAAACCAATTAGAATTTTGCATTAATGAAATGAATACCCGAAATCTGAATTAACGAAATTAAATCAACTGCAAAGATGTAAAGTAGAATAAACTTGCAGGAAACGGAAAAGTATAAAACAAGGAACAGTAGTAAGATCCACCAGAGATCGGGCCCTAGCCACCAACGAATACTGCTTAGCTACTTCAAAATATCTGAATGAATAGCAACACAAGTTATATATTAATCATCAAATTCACTTGTCATTACAATACAATCTCGTTCTTCAGAATCATGCTTCTGTAAATTAAAATTACAATTGAAGTAAAAGGCGAGAGATCCCTTTCTTCCTTCAGTTTTCCCCTTTATAGTCAAAAGGAAAAAGATAAATGTGATCCCTCAGGATCAGGAGATCCTGAAGGATTCACAACTAAATGCTATCTTCAGACAATTCTTTCATCTTGCACTAATCCTCTTGATTCATTCCTTGGTTCGACCGCACACGACATGCCTCATTTCCCTTGATTAGCTTTTGATGTTCTGACTTTGGAACAAGAGTTGTTCCATCTGCTATTTTTCTACATAAAAAGTAATGAGATTTAGTTTGGACAGTCAAATGGTATCAAGAGCAGTTTCATTCATCCCTTATCAAAATCCTATCAATATGTTATTATATCATGGCACAAAATGGATAACAAAAGAGGAAAAAGATAGTGTACTCAAGAGTAAATACATACCTATTGCACAACTCAACATCAAGTACAACTTTTAATCCAAGTATGGAGGGGCACTCCTCGGTGGCATGGTTCTCGACACAGATCACACATTTATTAGCACTTTTTATATCAGTAAGACATTCTCTTAAAGGATGCTTTTTCCTACATTTTGGAAAAAAAATATACAATGACTCTTGTTCTTTGTCTAATTTCTGTTGGAATTTCAAATCATCTATTTGTTTGCTAACATTATTCATTATTTCAATTTTCATGTTGTCCATTTTATTCTCCAAGCCAATGATCATAGCATCTGTAGATCCTAGTTTGTTAGTTTTGCTTCAACCTCCTCTAGTGCATCTAGACTGATTTCATGAGAACTTCCTGCACAAGTCACAAATTTGTTCAAAAGTTTTCTGAGTAATGTCTCCTTGTCCTAAAAAATTCAAATTATGTCTAGAATCCTCAGTAAGTCCTCGTAGGAACAAGGTTTGAATAGTACTTAAATGAAATTTGTGTTTAGACCTTTGGAGTATATACAAAAATCTCTATAAGTAATCCTCCAAAGTTTCATAACCACCTTGTACAATGGTGAAGATCTCATCTTGCATTTCTCTAGTTTTACAATATTCCTAATATTTATTCAAAAATACTCTCTTCATTTGATCCCAAGAACTTACAGTGTTTCGTCCTAGTCCCATGAACCAACACAAGGCCGAATCCTTGAGAGTTGCAGGAAACAACTTTAACTTCTGGGCATCATAAGAATAATCATAACTCTGATGTAATTTATCAAACTCAAAAAGAAATGAATCTGGGTCTCTGTGCACCTTACCATGGAAGTGTGGAAGAGATGAAGGTGAAATATTCTTCATTTGTACATTCACCTTGAGTTTACTATTGGAAATCCAAAATTGGATTGTTATTCATTTCCCTGGTTCTCGCCAGTCCCCTCTACATGGTCTTCATGATCAGGCATTGTTGTGCCTCCAATCGGACCACTTCTAGAAGATGAAGGTTGACTATTGCTGAAATGAAATTTCTAATCACCATTAGCCTCCTTCTTCCCCTTTTTGAGTTGTGTCACACCTAAATCACTATTTCCAGAATCCAAGTGGACTGTTCCGGCGTGATGAGTCTGGGCCTGCTTGGACTTTATACCTACAAAATAAGATCTAATATGAGAAGAGTTTTCAGAATTTTTAGTATTTCGTCATCCCTTATTGGGCTTCAGACCCCTACCTTCTTAGGCATTCATTTGAAAAAATCAAGTCCAAAAAAAAAATCAAATGCTTGTAAAGAAAAATAATTTTTTAATTGCTACAATGAATAAAAAATCAACACTCGTAAAATCCTCAAAAAAATAGAGCATACTGTAGGAAAAAATAATAGCAGACTTACACCTATTACAGAAAACGGAAAGTTCTTAACAATTTCAAATCTCCTCCCCAACAATGGCGCCAAAATGTTGCGTGCAGGAATCATGATTAGGCAGACTCCTTCAACACTTAATTGTCAACCCGCGGATTTCGTAAACTTAGAGACAAAGCACAGGAAATTCCAGAAATGATATGAACTTTTCCTAACTCTATTCCTACTTCCTTAATTGTAATATTGTAGAATAAAAAAGAAAATATCACCCATAAATTTACACCAAAGAAATTCTAGTGCTAGAATGTGAAAGAAAATACTTCTACAAAAATAAATGAAAGGAACTATTCAAAATTCTTGTAAGAAATATTGACTAATTTAAATGTAAATCTATGTTTATATTCAGTTTAGTTGTGTGTGAGGTTAATAATTGGACCCTTGAAGATTTATGACTTCTTTATAGATCTTTCTCCCTACACTAAGCCATTAATCCTGTACTCCTGCAATGTGCTTGCACTAGTACCAGAACAAAGTTTAGGTGCTCGAAGTATATTTTACACTTGTACTGAAGATTTATGTCCTCATGCAGGGGCTCTAAGCCTCAGGACTAGAGCACTCTATTCCTGTATCAGGATATCGATTCCTGTACCAGAACAGAGATTCCTGCACCAAGTTTTCAAATTCCTCTTATAAGAAAATAAAGAATGTGTTAACTTAGAGAAAGAGTTTGCAAAGGTGAATAGAACTTCAAAATAACTTCCTCAAACAAAAATATGCTTCAACCAATCTCAATCTTTAAAATAAGAATTAATTTCCAAAGTCAAAGCACACTTTTCTTCAATCAAGGAACTCCTTCATGCAACTAAAGAAATCATCTAATTGTGACAGCAGGCTTCAATCTTGTAATAGTTATTCACACAAATCCGATCTACATTCATAACCTTCTTAACTCAGAAATATTCTCTTTGAAAATAATTAAACATGAAGTTTGATCTTTCCCTGAAAAGTATGAAGTGTAGGTACAGGTTAATGTGTTATAACAACATTCATTCTCAAATTACCAAAGCATCTTTACTTCAAGATATCAATAACACTCCGGAATGATAATCACACACTGTAGAAACGCATCAAGGCTCATATATCATATAAGAACAAAAGATTATTATTGTAATGAACCAAAGGAATCAATCTGTGAAACTGTAAATGCACTAGTGCAGAAATGTGTGCTTGCACAATCCAGGAAGAAACGATGCTAAGCTTTGAAGAAAAGAAATCATAAAGGATAAAACCAAACTCAGTTAAGCATGCACACCACGGATCCGTCACACAGTGATTATAAATGAAATCAAACCTGGACTTTGTAGAAGAATAAAGCGTCTATTTAATTCACACTTTGCATTAAACAAAATCAACACACATTTAACGAAAAAGAAGAATACAAGGGAGAATGAGTTGGGTTGGTTGGGCCTTAGCTAACTAGACCGTTTCCATATTTAGGAAACATGGAGATTCATCTCTCAACGGTGCATCAAAACAAAATTACAACACAAGATTGAAATAACATGGCACAATCCCTTTCTATTAATAATCATCAAATGTACATCATGAGTTCAAATCCAACCTAGAATGAGTATGATACCAGCGAAATTATAGAAGACCAAAATTACAGTATCCTTGCTATAGCTATCATTCACTACCATTTTATATCTAAATCCTATATTTTATACATCCGTTCAGGCCTTTGGCCGTAACCAAATTACATCTAACGTTACAATCTGAGCCTTTCAACTATAACAAAATAACAACAATAGTGCATACTAATATTTTCGGCTATAACAAAATGCTAATCTTGAGCATTCGGTCAACGACCTAATATCCTTCATATCCCTAACTTATCTCCGCTCTGAGCCCAACTCGAGTTGACCGATCGGGAACAAGGTGTCCGCGTTAGGTAGTGAGTGTTCACGACAGTTTAGGATTCACCAGTGGTGCAGGAATCCTACTTGCACTCGACCATGCCAACGAAATGATCAATACATTCCTTATCAAATACTTTAGGAAAATAAATATTAGTTGCAAAGAATATTAAAGGTATAAATTCTATTAAAACAATTAATTAAGCACATTTGTAACCCTTAAATATGAAATATAAAGCTAGTGCAGGAAAAGTCACGATTCTTGGAATAGTGCAGGAATAAGGAGGTTGCAAGGTTAAACTAGAGGTCTAAGGTTATGGTTTTGAAGTGGAAAAGGGGTTAAAAATGAAGAAATTTAACCTACCAACGATATAAAATTTGTTGATGAGTAGTGTCTTCATTTCATGGCGGAGATTTTTTTGTAGAGGAATAGATGATGATAAAGATCTAACTTGATAAGGTTGAAATAAGTACTTGTTAAGGGGGCGTGTTGGAATTATTAAATCCTATTTATCTTGTAATTTATTGTGTGATATTTGATCATATGATAAAATTTTGGTTTTTTATTGTATCAGGTGTTTGAAAGTAGATTTTATCTCTGAGTGAATGGTTTTATTCTAATTTTTAGCTATTATATCTAGTTTGACATGAAATATTCTCTCAAAGTAGTTGAGTCCTCTTTTGATGTTAGGTTGAGATATTGTCTAAACAGTTTATTAGTGTGCTAAGGTAGTGTGTTTATCTTAAGGAAACACTAATGTATCTCTCTCTCTCTCTCTCTCTCTCTCTCTCTCTCTCTCTCTCTCTCGATCTCTCTCTCGATATATATATATATATATATATATATATATATATATATATATATATATATATATATATATATATATTAGTTAAATAGATCATTTGACATGTAGAAACCATGTTTACTCTCCCATTTTTATATTTTAAAATGGTAATATTTTAAAGGCCATAACAATAGTGGTCACAAAAATAATGTCAATATGTATTATACATATCATCAGATAAAACATGATAGGTTTAAATTAGATTCATCGTAAATGTAACATAAGATAAATCATTTAAAAAAAAAACAAAACAAATATTAAGTCAACTTCTTGAAGAATAATTTCATATCAAGTAATTATTGGAATAGTGCACTCGAAGGATGTATTTTTAGTCCCTGCCTTGCCTATAGAAATTGTTTGTAGATTCAAACTGCAGATTGTAATATGTTAAAACAATTGACTTGAATATACCCTACTCATCAGTAGAAACAATAATTGGTCAATGAAATCACAAAGCTGGAAAAAGGAAGAATTCAATCACACATGCCACAATAATTTTATGGGGAAAGCCATGACTAAAAAACCCCATCTCTCTGTATATTGCATTAATCATAAAATTTGAGAAGAATACAATGCTTTGCTCAAACCCAAGTAGAATCTTCACTATCACCATCTATCTCACTGCTTTACAAACAAGCTCCAAGAAATACTTAACCAAATATGTTTCTTTCCAAGCTCTTGTTTATTTTCTCAGTTTCCAAGGGAATCAGCCTGTATTTAATTGGGAAATTCCTCATGCATAACTACGTAATCCATCAACAGGCCTTCCTCTGATTACATGCACCATCTCAAAGTTCAAATGATCATACAACAGATAGTACACTATCCCTGAACTCCAATCTCAATTGGGTCTTTCTCTGATCTAACATGCATGAGTTAATTATGAGTGAATCTTCAATTTACTAGTTGAACAGTGTTAGTTACACCCCACTACTAGATCTCCCACTAATTCCTCCATCAGTTGGAACTAGTTTCACTGAATTAAATAATCACAACTCAAAATAACTCAAACTAGGCCCTTAAAATTTAGGAACCATTCTACATGACTCTAGATAGATTCCCAACTCAAATTTACTAAGACAACTAAGTAAAATTAAATTAGTTAACTATTACAAGTTGCTTGAGAATTAGAATTAGAATTTCATTCGTAATTTATTTCATGTTGGTTTGGTTTGGGATGACCCATGTTCGATCTATACTATGCACCAACAAAACCCTCAATCATTGACCCTTTCGGCAACGACTTGTAAGCAGATCACAACCTCACGCGAAGTGACTATGGGAGGATGTAGAACCATGTTTCTGCAACCTTGAAGGATGTGGAGATGTGGTATTATTATGTTTTCTTACTCTTAACATTCATAAATCACTTCGCCACATTACATTAATCACTTAAACATATCATATAAATCCATAAACCATTACTGTGTTGAAATAAAATGCAATTGTAAGCACTGCTACGCTACAATATATAATAAGAAATTACACACATGAAGACACCAATTGAACCCAATGTGAGGCTATGTCCACAAGAATCATTGCTTAATATAATAAATATTTGTACAAGAATCAGTACTTGTCATGCGCACTAAGTTGTAGGTTGTTTGCGCACTCAACTGTAGACTTAGGCCTCTGTGCTCTTAGTTGCAGAGCCTCTCCTTTGCTACAAAACTATAGATCATGATAATACCACCACAAACCATGATCTAGATCATAAATATGCCTCTCTTATTTATTATTTTACCCCATATATACTATTACATTGGAGGGTTACATCATGAAATACCATGGTCCAAATACCATGGACTCCCTAAAACAAGCTACTATGGTCTGAAAACGATTGATCTCTTACAAAATTGTATTCTTTTTCAAAAAAGGAGGGGCTTTGACCCACCCCAAAGCCCCCATACCACACGGTATATTTACTATCTGGTCCACTTCACACCCCCTACATTCTCTACTATGCACTCCGCTCCACCAAATGCGGAGTCTTTGCCAAAATCTAGGCCAAGTTGGGTTGTGCATAACAGGCCCCCAACACTCACATGTGACTTGTCACAAGTCACTTAGCCATTTTTCCTCTAATATTTTATACGATGTTGTTGTAGGAATTGTTGAACCCCTGCATAATCTCTTTGACCTGCTTCTCTTCACTGCACACTTCCTCCAACAGTGCTTCTGTCAGGGGTTTTGTAGCCTTCTATACCATTGTTGTCTCCCTCTGTCGAAGGTCTTGAAGCTTCTCATCTACTACTTGGTATAATTGGAGAGCCTCATCCTGCCATGGTTGAGTTCTCTCTCTCAAAACCTGCTCTTCCTTCCTCAACTCCTCATTCTTCTTCTGGAGGGAATTTCCCGCATTAATATTTGCAAGCTTCTGTGAGATTGGTAATGTCTTCGCAATTGCCTGAATCTCTTCTAGCTACAGCTGCTTTCGCTGAATGTCTTCCTGCAGTTTCGACACATTTCAATCTTCTTGCAGTGAAGTCCAAATCTATGAACTCTTGTCCAAAAGTTTCCCACAATCTACCACTGCTGCGGAGATGTTGGCCATTGCAGCCTTCGGGTCATTATCCCTCTCCTCTCGCACTTCATGTGGTGTGGTTGGTTGCAGCTTCATTTTCATCTCACTAATCTACATTTCATATTTTAAATTGTACTAGGACAATATTTTCCTTATATCCTTTTATTGCAAGGCCGAGCTTTGTGACCTTATCCTCCACTTGATCTTCTTCTCAGACATCAAGGTCTGGAATCTCTTTGCATGTTCTCAAGCATCTCCTTGATCTTATGCTGCTGCTGAATTGCCTAATCCCTCTCCTAGATCACCTGGTCAAACTTTTGTTGCAAGGAAGCTCACTCTCTTTCTACCTAAATGTTCAACTGTGAGATGTGTTGTTCGTGTAGCTTCAGCTCCTGTATTATCTCCAACTGAAGATTATGTAATCTCTACAATGGTACTGTTGCAATGTTCATGTTGACATTCCTCCATTATTTATCCTGCTGCTGAACCTTGGCGGAGTCAAACTGCATGGCTCCAGTAGGCATAATGTTATCTGCGCTGCAAGTGTAGACTATATTTTCCTTTCTTATCCAATTTTATCCACTACCTGTGCTAGCTTACTAACTATCTGTGCTAGTATTTTAAGTTCTATGATGCACTCTTGCACACCTGTTAGAAGTGCGTCATAGCGATATTCCAACTTATTCCATGATTTTGTTGTCACTTCTTGAATCGTATCTGCGATTTGATCCAATTCCCCATCAGTAAGGACTACTGGCATGATATCCTTTGCCTTGTCTGCCTTCTTCTTCTTCTTTCTCTTCGTGGTAGCTTTGCCTTGTGCCTTCCTCTTTTCTATCATAGCTTGTTTTGTTTCTGCCTTTTTAGACTCCTGATTGTGCTCATCTCATTCAGGAGGATCTTGGCGACCCTTGTCATGTTGCTCCTCTTCCTCTGAGTCATGCTCATCCTTATCTTTGTCCTTTCTACTCACTTCTCCATGTTGTAATGTGTCCTCCTCTGTCGCACTATCTTCTACCTCTACCTCTAGCACAGTCATCCATTCTACGGGCCATTGTTTTACTTGTGAGAGGAGTTCATCTTTTGTTACTAAATATGGAATGGGATGCCTATGTGTCCCTGCGAGCCTATATGTAAACATTGTGGAAATCAGCCTTAAACTTCACAACAAAGATATACTGCTCGTATAGGCTCAGCGAAAGGTGAGGGTGTTAGTTAACCAACATATGCAAATCCATATATTATAATACAAAAACATCCTATTCTCCTATGCTCACGACACTTTAGTGGTATATCACAGTGAGGCATATCACGCAACTTCAAAAACATTTGAAGCCACCCGAGGGAATTGTGAATCCTCTAGCTCTCTCCATGCCAGCATCACAATTATTAAAATCAACCATGCATAATTAAATGTGGTACCTTTCTCTTGGCCCTCACAGCAACCATCCAGAAATTCCTGGAATAGATATGTGGCCCAGTTGTATTGAACCCCATTGGTACACTGCACAGCTAATGACACCACCAATGTAGGGAATTCATTAGCCCGACACTTCCTCATAATATTCCTAGCCAATATGTGTGCTGTGAAGTGAGATCCTTGGTCACTGATTGAGTTTATGTCATACCCTCACTTCCCTTTTTTTAGTCTGAACTTCTTCTTCATGTTTTTAGCTATGGTGCGGTCTTGATCTTTTCCAACAAACTCTTGCGGGGTTTCGCCCTTGATATGGCATAATTGTGATTCTCGATATGATAATTTAGTCTATAGCAATCCTCTTCCCCATACATAGTAATCCATCATGCACCAACACGAGCAGTTGTCTCATGCAAGTTGTGCTCCCTGGACTTCTGTCGAAGTGTGGCACATTCAACATGTTCAATAACCCTTACTGCGCCAACCTAACCCCCCACTGTTGTGGCTCTAACCTTGTCACACCACTTTCAGAGTAGTTCACTTACTTTAAGTACCTATCTAGTGTGAATTATGGATATTTGTTCCTGTCGTTGAAATCATAGTCCACGAACTTCAGCTGTAGAATTTTCCCAAGGATTTCTCTAGTAAATAGTATTGACTCTATAAATAGGGCTGTGAAGGTGCCATACTTCAAATCCTTCTATTCTTTTACTGGGTTTGCATTTTGTTTTCTAGGTGGGATCAATGGTGGTATAGGCGATGGAAATTTTACACCATCCATTTCCATTTCCACTTGCTCTACTTCTTCCTCATTGTCTCTGCCTTGTTTGGTTTCTTGTTGAGGTTTGATAGATTTCTTATCATGTTTCTTCTTCGTTCTCTCCTCTTTGGTCAATTTCTTTCATGGATATCTCCATTGCATGGGTAATGATCCTAATGCGGGTGATGTTGCTGAGAGTGATGTTTCTTCCATGATTCCAGGTAAGTGCGTCTCACGAAATATACGAACAATTTCTTCCCAAGAATGCTCAGACAACATATGACAACGAATTTTTTTGCAATTTCTCCGCAATATCAACAATCGAATTCTTAGTTCAGCAAAGTACAAGATCTGAGCAGGAGGCGGATTTTTATAAAAATTTTGAATTTCTAACCCCATAATTAGCTTAGATTTTGTTCAAATTTTTCTCATTAATTGCATATCTGTCCTTAGATCTTGTCAATCCATCCTCATAAATGCAAATTTTTGCATGTTTTAATGTTAACTTTCCCTTTTAAAAGTCATATTTTTCTAGTGAACTTCGACGCATTCCATATTATAGCGATAAATTCTTCTTACATTGAGGCTCCTACAAACTTTGACATAATCTAGACTATAGGGAAGTAACTTCCTACGTCGAAGCTCTCTACAGTGTAGTTTATAGTCCAGTGCCCACTTTCAACTACATTTGGCACTAAGAATTTTCTCCTTTCTTCCTCAGAGTGAAGCTATAGGGTCAGGGTTGTCCCTATACAATTTCAATATACTGCCATTTACTCTTCTCTGAATCAGTTTTCATTTAACTTAGCTAATTGAACTATGCCTCTATCAGTAATATGCTTGATAATATGTGGGCCCAACCAATGCTTCTTGAATTTTCCTGGAAATTTTACGAATGTACTGTCATACAGGAGAAAAAGGTATCCTACCTGGAACTTCTTCTGCTTAATATGTCTGTCATGTCGGGCCTTTTCTCTTGCTTTTTTTACCCGCTGATGGAATCCTTCTATAAATCTTTCTTCCCCCAAAGAAAGAAACTGTGACATTCTTTCCTCCATTATATTAGGGTCTGCCATATCTTTAAAAGCTGCAATCCTTAAGCTAGGCACAATGTACTACATGGGCATCACATCTGCTTTCCCATAAACTAACCTGAAGGGTGTCTAGCTTGTCAACTTTTTATATGTGGTCCTATAAGCCCATACAATTGTTGGAATTCTAAGGTCCCAATCATATCTATTCACATTGCATACCTTAGTAACTGCATTCTCCAAAATCTTATTAAATGATTCTATTGTTCCATTGGGCTGAGGGTGATAAGGGGTAATTTTATAATGATAAACTTGGAACTCCTGCGTCAATGCTTCAATACTCTTATTTAGGAAGTGTGAACCTTGGTCACTCATCAAAATATTTGGACATCCAAATCTAGACAATATGTACTCAAAAATAATCTTCGCAACAGTCTTTGTGCTACATTCCCTTATTGGTTGTGCTTCGGCCCATCTTGTTAGATAATTAGTTGTTGTTATTATGTACCTCACACTAGTTCTATTCCAGGTGAGCTGATGGGCCCAACAAAATTGATAGCCCATTTGTCAAAGGCCTGCAATGTAACCTTTGGTACCAATGGAATTTCATCTCTTCTTAAATTCTTTCATGTTCTTTGACGCACATCACATACTCAACAAAACTCCTTTGCATATTTGTGTAGTGTATACCACCACAAACCTTCTCTCAAAATATTATGTGTAATATATTTTCCTGCGTAGTGTCCACCAGATGCGCCCCCATGAGCCTCTGCTAGGATCATCTGTCTTTCATGTTTAGGAACATATCTACACAGTATTTTATTTGGTCCCATCTTATATAAAGTCCCTGCTATTAATAAAAATTTAGCCTCCTTAACCACTAATTCTTTATTTTGTTGCATATCATACTCTAAAGGAGCCATTCATGTGGTCAAAAAATGAATGATATTTACAAAATGGTCATCTGCAACTCTGATTTCAAATAACTACACATCAAAGAGATTACCCTCTATTCTGGTTGGTTCTACCCTTGTTTCCAATCCTAACAGATGGTCAGGTCCCACATTCATTCTCCCTGGTTTAACAATGATCTCAAAGTCATATTCCTGGAATAACAGTAACCATCTGCAAATATTCCCTCCAAAGATGGACCTATTAACCAAATAATTTAGTGCAAAATCATCTATAAACATTTTAAAGTGTGATCCCAGCAAATAGTGTCTAAACTTCTGCAAAGCATACACCATGGCCAATTCTTCCCTTTCTATAGTGGTTTAATTCTTTTCTACTTTAGATAACTTTCTACTTGCAAAATTTATAGGATGATCAATCTCTCCTACACTAGGTTGTGTTAGTACTACTCTGAAATCTATACAAGAAGCACCCACATGGACATGGAATTCCTTATTCCAATTAGGGAACACTAGTATAGGTGCAGCTACTATTTTTTTTCAATATGTCAAGGCTCTTTTCACATTCTTCATTCCACTAAAAAGTTATATCCTTCTTCAACAATTTATCCATAGGTGTAGTGATTTGAGCATACCCCTTGATGAATTTCCTATAATATCTAGTATGTCCCAACGTAGTGCGAAGTTGTCTTACTGTCTTAGGTGGAGGCAAGTTCACAATCATGGCAATCTTAGCACGTTCCACCATCAATCCTTACTTACAGACGATATGTCCCAACAATATGCTGAAGGGTACGCAAAATATGTACTTCTTTAGGTTCAAAGAGATCTGATATTGTCTACATGTGTCGAGCACAAGTCTTAGACTTCCAACATGCATGCTTAACAATCCAAATATTGTCCAATCATCAAAATATACTTCTAAGAACTTGTTGATGTATCCTTAAAAGCTACAACCACCACCCTAGAAAATATAGCACGGGCAATTTGCAATCCAAAAGGCCTTACTGTGTATTGATATGAGCCCCATTTTGTAGCAAATGTGGCCTTATGTTGATCTTCGGGTGCAATTCTAATCTAATAATAACCTAAAAATCCATCTATAAATGAGTAAGCTTCTTGACCTCCTACATTGTCTAGCACTTCATTTTTGAAAGGGGTTGGGAAGGGATCATGTAAACATAAATCATTCAAATTTCTTAGATCAACACGGATCCTATTTTCTCCTTGAGTCTTCTTCTCTTGCACCACCATAGGACTCACCCATTCTTATTCTTCTACAAGTTCAATAATTCATGATGTTATCATCTTATCAAGCTCTACTTTCACTTTCTCCTTATACTTCAGGTTTAGCCTAGAAGGTCTTTGCTTGACTAGATTTGCATCAGGCTTAAGGGGGATATTCATGAATTCTAGATCTCCTATTATACCCTTCATCTCTTAAAACTTAGTGGGGAACAGTTCTTGATATTCATGAAGTAACTCTGTAACTTTACTGATTGTCTCCTCATCCCAGTAGTCTCCTATTGTTGCAAACTTGGGTTCCTTCTCTGATCCTATGTTCACCTTCTTGCTCTTCAGTGGCTTCATTATGTCTAGTATCTTTGGCTCATATCCAGTTACTGCGTGGTATCCTTCTGACTCTTCTATGTCTATTTTGCGAGCATATTCTTATTCATCTACAGTTAGGTTATAGCACTCTAGTGCATTTCCTCTCTACGCAGCCCAATCAGGTTGTTACCATGTCAGTGGGGTTACATTCTCAAAGATCCTCTTCTTGATTTTCTAAAGGGCCAAATCTATGTATGGACAATCATCCTCAAATTTGAATGTTAATATGAAGGCATCAACCATGTCTGCCTAATTCATAGTACCATGTCAAAACTTTGTTTCTAGGTACCAGTGCTTCGAAATTGTTTCTAATGTATGAATGGATCCATGTACCCATTCTTGTTGTGGAATATATGTCCATGTTGTAGTACATAATTGAATATGCTTCCTGTTACTCTAGGAAACTCTCCTAGGTTGCAGCTTGGAGATGCCTGGTAACATATAATCTTCAATATTGTTCTCAGAACTATTGGAATGGATGATGGTTTGGTTCAAGTCAGATGACCATTTAAGCTCTATTCCCACTCAAGACATGCATGAACACCCTCAACAATACAAGGATTTAAACCACTAATGCTCAATAATTTATAGATTTAATGGATAGATGGAGAATACTAATTGTATAAGTAGATTGCATATATAAGCATAAATGAATGACTAGCTATAAGCAGCAAAAGAGAATACTGACTGTACTGGCAAATGCATATATGACCACATATGAATGGTTAGCTACAGGAAGCAAAGAAGCTTGCAAATCTAATTTATCAAAGCAGAGATAAGATGACAATTATCTGGCCTTAGACACAAGGAAACATGAACAAAATTGTTCAAGTGCAAGCATAGAACAACAAAGAGAATGAATGTTGAACATATAATGGTAAAAGAAGCTTGTATTTCTAGAATGAAGATGAGGTCTTGAGAGAACAGAGGAGCAATAATCTCCAGAAGTTGAACCTCCATTACATTTAGTTTTCTGCCTTTTATAGGCCCTTTACAATGCTCTTGAGCTCTCTAGAAGGCTTGGAGTCTTAATCTATTCGATTTGCATTGTTAACTGCTTTGATTTCGTGAAGGAAAGCATGGCTTGGTGGTTTCTTCTTCTGACAGAAGACTAACCATATTTTGATATTTTGGGTGGTTTGTTGCACTATTTGGGATCTCTCTCATGCTAGAGATGCCCCACAATTGATTCTATTGTTATGGATGAGCTGCACTATCTGTTGATGCTTCATGGCCGATTCTGTTTTAGGTTAGTTGCGCATTCCATGATGCTTCTGTGTTGCATTGTCTGTGTGGTGGAATGGCTCTTCTCTTTCCCTTACCAGACTCTTGTTTCCCAGCAATATGTCTCTCGGGCTCTGTTATATGGTGTAATGGGTCTTCGGGCCCGTATATCCCTCTAAATGGCCCTTTTTTGTCAATACAGGACTGTTTTCTGTTTAAAACAGAGAACACAGTGACATTGTGAAAATCCCACCTATTCCTGTCCTTTTCAGACTTAAAAATCATTAGATGCGGCTTATCAGTCTCTTGGGTCCACCCTTGTTTCTATCACAAGTCGCAAAGAAGCCTGCGCTGTGTATTTATTTGTATTTCTGAAATATGCGAAAAACATTAAAAAATGTGGAAAAAACGGCCTTTTCGGACTTCAAAAATTATTAATTTCCCTTCCTGGACCCTTTTAGGTCCGGGCTTCATCGCAATCGCAAGGCTCCCAAGCTTCGCTTGTATTTCGCTAAAACACAAAAAACAATGAAAAATGGCTTTCCCTTGACCTGAAATATTATATAGTATCATCCCTGAACCCTTTTGAGTCTGGGCTTTATCGCTATTAGTGGTGCTAGGCTCCCCTTGTAATTTTCATTATATAACAAAAATATACCAAATACATTGACAAATGTTAGGGCACGGACTTGAAATTTTATAAGAAATCATTTGTAGCGCCGTCGAGTCCAGCACATTCGATCGCTCGTATGTATGTGTGGATGTCCCACCCCATGGTAGTACATCGATGCGATACAGCGATGCGATCTAATCGCAATCGCTAATCGCTCGTTCCCTAGGCCTTATGTATATATATATATATATATATATATATATATATATATATAGAGAGAGAGAGAGAGAGAGAGAGATATATATATATATATATATATATATATATATATATATATATATATATATATATATATATATCATATGTTCCCCGCCGATGCGACTCGCTGATTTGATCATCAGCGATTGTTGATTGGCAGTGTCATGTGCCCGCCTGTAAACTATCCCCTCTGCTTGGCCAATTGCGATTAGCCACCTAGATCTGGGCCATTGATCGGCCAGATTTAACGGTGGTTGTTCCTTCTCTGTTTAAGCCTGCGCTTGTGGGTTTTTCACTGTTTTCCTTTGGTTTTTGCCTTTCGATAGTGATTTTCAACCCTTCCAAGGGCTTTCCTCCCTTGCTCATTTCGATCGATGGATGATTTTTGAGCATTTTTGAAGATTTTTGGGACATGTATGGATCCATTGGCATCTTTTTTAAGCAATTTTGGAGGCTTTGGGGCATATTTGGATCCGTTTTTGGGCCATTTGCCTTCAAGGCTAACACTGGCTCCTTCTAGGGATGAAATCCTCCCTGTGAGGTTTCAAGAACCATAGATCAATGCCTTTCCTGTAAAACCAAAATTAAATCTTCCTCCTAGTGTTGCATTGGGAATGGAGTCTTTTTAGCATAAAAATAAAAACTGAAAGAAAAACATATTTACAATACCAAGGCTTGAAAGCCTTAACTGAAATAAAGTTCGAAGAACAGCCCATTGAATGGGCTATCAAAAACATATCCTTCCTCTGATGCATTCCTTTTGAGAAAACAGTGACCAAACTGAAAATTAACCCTTTTTACCTTTCTATGAAAGGTTTCTTTCTCTTGGTCAATGTGTATACAATTCATCAAAGACTTGCAAAATCCTATTGATTTGATCCTCTACTTCAAAAACTTTCCAGCATTTGATATTATTAGGAAGAGATGGTCTATATTTCACCTCCTCTCTGTATGCTTTCAGCCTTGGATGTTTTGATTGGGAGGTTTTGTACACCTGTTGAATAATAAGGTCTACTTCATACTTTTTTTGTCATTTGTGACCTAAAAAGTTAATATGAAAGATGAATCAATGCATTCTTGTGTGGGGGACACAAGGACTTCACCTATTCCTGTAGCTTCCTCAGAGCAAGCTCCATCAAAGAACATGCCCCAAATCTGTGGCCTTTCTTCCTATGTGATCTGGAAAACTGATTTTTTAAGCTATGTAGAGGCCAACTGATAAGGCTTAGTAATGTCAAGACCAAGCTTATCCATGACAGCCTTGGGAATTGAATTATGGCTGGCTCCAGTGTCTAGAAGGAAATTGTGAAGGATTTCATCATAAATAGATAGAGAAACATAGAATGATGGGGAGCTGTCTTCACAATTTACAATCATTGGGCTGAGAATAACAGCTGGTTGGTCATCTTGCAAATTTACATAGTCAATGGAGGCTTGGATTGTTTTAGGCTCAAGAGCCTCAAGGATAGATTTCTTGAAGGACTCATTCTTTACTGGTTCAATTAGAGGCATAGGTATTCTTGGATTCTAGATTTCTGGTTGAAAACTGAAAGAAGAAGGGGACTTGTCAAGGCCTCTTACCTCTATGGCTGGAGCTTTAAGGATGATAGGATCAATTGTTAGTTGCTTTTGCTTATTAGCTTGTTGTTCTGCAGGGACAACAACTTTATGAATAGGAGTTTCCTTGACATTTGATGAGCCCCAAAAATGGATAATTATATGGGCTCATTCAGCCTCCTAATTCGACTTAATCCACCATTCTCATTATTTTATTGAATGTTTTTTATTATATTTATGCTAATAGAGTGAATTGGGTTAGTCATTATGCCAACAAGTCTAATGGGTGCTTTGTGCAGTTCTTTGGTCAATTTTGAGACAAAATCAAAGGTTTTAATGAGCACTTGGCAACCAAATTCGTGGAAGAACAAAGGAGAGGATTTGTAGGAAGGTGTCCCCTTTATTTATGGGCCCTTACCTCGAATTCTCCACCATCATCTCGGAGTTCAAGGACCACCAAATTGATTATCACAAGGGCGGCCGAGCAAGGGCTAGTAGAGGTGTTGTTAACTACAAATTTTGGCAGCTGAGTTCCTAAAGTTTAGGAGGGTTGTTGGGGTCCTCAATTTGTATAAATAAGAAGGCTTAGGGCCTCATTTCAGTTAGTCACTTTGTAGGTAGAAGTTAGCTAGTTTGTAGTTCGATTTTAGTCATTCTTTTAGTCATTTTTTAGGCAGTAGATTAGCTTTGCATTTCAGCACACTTTCAAGCTTTCCCTTGTGGACAGTTTTTGATGTAACTATTATTTATTGCTCAATAAAGATGAATCGAGCTTTGCACCAGCTCTAATCTCTCTTAGGAGGCTGTAGCTCTTGGGGTTGGGCCCAACTCAAGTGGCCAGTACCTCCTTTGTTTACCTTTATGTGTCTTTGCTGCATTCTTAGAATAAAATCTGTTATTTAGATTAAAATATTGCTTTGTTACTTAGGTCGTTTTTTATTATTAAAGTAGCTTTTCATGTTCAGATTGATTTGATAGGTTAATAACAGAGAAGATCTTCAGAAAAAGGATATCAAGCACCTCTGATCTCACCTCTCCCTCAGTGGGACCATGAGCTGGGACCAAGGTGACCTTGCTGCCACCAAAAACACTGTCTTTGCTTCATCATGCAATTATTAGTGTTAGATTCTCATTGGTAGAAGTTGATACCAGTTGTGGTTACATGCTCAAGTTCATGATTGCTTAATTGCATAGCTATTTCACATGATTTCATTGCAAATAAACCGTTGTTCATTTTCTTTGCTGTTATTTGGGTCAGATTAGGTTAAAGTAGCTAGGTCCTTGATTTTTCAAGTCTTTGTTTGTTCAGTTTGAGAAATAACTTGCAGAGCACCTATATTACCTCTCTGTCTACCTTTCCTCCATCAGATAATCTACTCCAACCCTTAATCCATGATTCTTACCCTTCATTTGCCATACTTTTCCCACCTTGCACTAATTTCTACATTCTTGTGCATCATCACTTCCTCCATCCTCGAACAAATCCAATTGCTCCTTAGCCCCATTCACCAGGTCCTATACCCCTTAACATCATTATCCAACCTCCATTTCCTCTTTCCCACCATTTTTCCTCCATCAACCCTCCAAAATCCTCTTTTCGGAACATCTTGTAGAACCCCTGCAGACTTCCTGTAGAAGCTCACGAAAGTGGTTTCTTGAGATCTGATCATTGTGAAACTCTCTGGAAGGGTTCTAGGGACCCCTTAGGCCCTCTTCTAACCTTCCCAACCTCCTGCAAGCATTTCCTTTCGTCAATCCACCTCTGCACAGTCAAAAACAGTTAAAGCACATGCACAATAATTCTACCAACTTACTCAAAAATACAAAAAGATGTTTCTTTTCAGATTTCACTTCGGAAGTAGCTTAGTCACATGAATTTTACCTGTCTAAGAGTCAATGGCATTCCTTTCTGTAGCTTTCATCATTTTTCTTACACCAGTAGGGTTAGTCGGTAAAACTAGGGTTTGCTAGAGTTTGCATTTCCTTTCCGCTTTCAGTTTCTGTCTGCAAGTAGATTAGCCCCCTTTAAGTTAGCTTTCATCCATCAGTTAAAAAGATTCTTCTAAGAGCTCATAGAAGTTGGCTTAAGCTCCTAGCGGACTTGTGCCAACTGATCAAGTGACATCCGTGGCAAGAGCTAGTACTTGTGCATACAGCAACGTCACTTCCAAGTTTGTTACGCACTACCGGGTTGATAAAATTAAAGAAGGGAGTTCCAGGAGTTGCAGCATTATTGCTGTAATACTGGGGCCCACCAACATTATTCATCATCGAGCTCAGATTATATTGGTGTTGATCTACAGTTTGTAGAATAGCTTCACCATCCCATTCTTGGCTAATCTGGCCATTTAATAATGACTTCTCATAGGAAACTTTGGTTAAAAAAGTGGCACTGCCTTTATCTTCCATACAATGGATCTCATCATCTTCCTCAAACTGCTCTTCTTCCATGACTGTATTTTGAAAATGGGTCTTCACCCTCTAGTCTTCAGTGGCATCCTTGTTTCTTTGCAAAATTTGCAACTGCTCATTTTCTCTTCTATATGGATTTGGATTTGGAGGAGCAAAGGTATTAGGAACCCTTCCTTTCCTAGAATGCTGCTCAACTTTAATTTAGAAACTTCAGAGGCTAATGACTATATCATCTTGGCCATTTTATCGATCTTGGGATCTAAAGATGATGAAGGTTCGCCCCTCTGTCTCCTTCTATTAGCATTACCTTTGAGCTTTTCTGAAGCCATGATGTTTGATTATACTTCCAGGGCTACATCTTGCATGTCAGCCAAAGTAGCACATGTCCTCTCCCTCAACAGTAGGTAGAAGTCATAATAAAAAGCACTGGCATAGGTGATTTTAGTAGAGGTAGTAGTGGGTTTTACTTCAGCTGGTATCTTATCGTACATGTGGTTATATCTTTCATTAAAATCGGATAGTAGCTCACCATTTTCCCTCTGTAAGTTCCCAAACTCAGTGTGGTAGTAAAGGAGATCCTTCTTAGCCCCCCAATGCTTTAGGAATGCATCATCTAAGGCCTCAATATTTGCTATAGATGCTGGAGTCAGTTCCCTGAACCATTTTCTAGCCTCTCCATCTAGGCTTTGGATAAAGACTCTCACCCAAACATCATCTTCACTAATGTCTAGGTTATCAACATAGCTATAGAATGACTCAAGATGTTCTTCAGCTGAAACGCCTTCAGTTCCAGTGAACTTAGGCAGATACTTATGATATTCTCCAATAGGCATAGCATTCAAAGGAGTGGGCAGTATTAGAGGCCCATACCTAGCAGCTATGATTCTTTCCATTTTGGTAGGTGCTTGTGGACCTACCATAGCTGTGGTGGCTAAAAGAGTACTGGCAGTCTTAATGATAGAGGGTTGAGGAGTGATTGACAGGACTAAAGGAGTATGATGGATAGGAGGTGAGGTTTCCTTTAGGCTTAAAGCAAAAGGAGAACCTAAAGAATAAGGAGCTTTATGAATCTCTGAGAGTTTTTCTTCACTGCTAGTATTAGATGTTATACTCTCAACATGTATTTGTTCTATTACAAGCCTTTCTTGAAGAGATATGTGAGATTGTTTAGGTTTACCTGAACCTGATGCTCCTTTTTGCAATACCTTTCTCTCTTTTATGATCTTTTCAGGGTCAGGTACTGGGTCAGCTTGTAGCTTTTGAAGATTTCTCCAAGTATGCCTCACAAACTAAGCCAAAACTATAAAGTGGAGTAACCAAGAGGTTCGGCCTCCAGTACAGTTGCTAGATAGATGATTACAACCAAAAAAGTTCCCAAACTTTGCCTATCATCAAAGCTGGATCTATGTCATTTCCCAGGGAAGTTGAACTTCAATTTCCTCTCCCCGGCAATGGCGTCAATTATGTTATCACTCCAGGAAACTCTCCTAGGTTGCAGCTCAGAGATGCCTGGTAACATATAATCTTCAATATTGTTCTCAGAACTATTGGAATGGATGATGGTTTGGTTCAAGTCAGATGACCATTTCAGCTCTATTCCCACTCAAGACATGCATGAACACCCTCAATAACACAATGCTTTTAACCACTAATGCTCAATAATTTGTAGATTTAATGGATAGATGGAGAATACTAACTGTATCAGCAGATTGCATATATAAACATAAATGAATGACTACCTACAAGCAGCAAAAGGGAATACTGACTGTACTTGTAGATGCATATATGACCACATATGAATGGTTAGCTACAGGCAGCAAAGAATCTTGCAAATCTAAGTTATCAAAGCAGAGATAAGATGACAATTATATGGCCTTAGACACAAGGAAACATGAACAACACTATTCAAGTGCAAGCATAGAACAACAAAGAGAATGAATGTTGAACATATAATGGTAAAAGAAGCTTGTATTTCTAGAATGAAGATGACGGGCTTGAGAGAACAGAGGAGGAATAATCTCCAGAAGTTGAACCTCTAGTACATTTACTTTTCTACCTTTTATAGGCCCTTTACAATGCTCCTAAGCTCTCTAGAAGGCTCGAAGTCTTAATCTATTTGATTTGCATTGTTAACTGCTTTGATTCCCTGAAGTCAAGCATGGCTCAACGGTTTCTTCTTCTAATAGAAGACTAACTATATTTGGATATTTTGGGTGGTTTGTTGTGCTGTTTGGGAGCTCTCTCATGCCAGAGATGCCCCACAATTGATTTTGTTGTTATGGATGAGCTGCACTGTCTTTTGATGCTTCATGGTTGATTCTGTTTCAGGCTAGCTGTGCGTGCTCCATGATGCTTTTGTGTTGCGTTGTCTGTGTGGTGGAATGGCTCTTCTCTTTCCCTTACCAAACTCTTATTTCCCAGCAATATGTCTCCCGAGCTCTGTTATATTGTGCAATGGGTCTTCGAGCCCATACATCCCTCTAAATGGCCCCTTTCTGTCAATATAGGACTATTTTCTATTTAAAATAGAGAACGCAGTGACACTGTGAAAATCCTGCCTATTCCTGTCCTTTTCGAACTTAAAAATCATTAGATGCGACTTATCAGTCTCTCGGGTCCGCCCTTGTTGTTGTCGCAAGTGGAAAAGAAGCCTGCCCTGTGTATTTCTTTGTATTTCTGAAATATGCGAAAAACATTAAAAACTGTGAAAAAAGGGCCTTTTCAGACTTCAAAAATTATTAATTTCCCTTATCACAATCACAAGGCTCCCAGGCTTCCCTTGTATTTTGCTGAAACACAAAAATCATTGAAAAATGGCTTTCCCAGACCTAAAATATTATATAGTATCATCCTTGAACCCTTTCGAGTCCAGGATTTATCGCTATCGACAGTGCCAGGCTCCCTTTCTAATTTTCGTTATATAACGAAAATATACCAAATACATTGAAAATTGCTAGGGCGCGGACTTAATATTTTATAAGAAATCATTTGTAGCGTTGTCGGGTCCGGCACATCGAGTTTCCCGTATGTATGTGCGGAGGTCCCACCCCATGGTAGTACATTTATGTGATACAACGATGTGATCTTATCACAATCATTGATCGTTCATTCCCCGGGCCTTATATATATATATATATATATATATATATATCACTACATATGTTCCCCACTGATGTGACCCACCGATCTGATCATCGGCGATCGCTGATCGGCAGTGTCATGTGTCTGCCTGTAAACTGTCCCCTCTGCTTGGCCGATTGTGATTAGTCGCCTAGATCTGGGTCGTTGATCAACCAGATCTAACGCTGGTTGTTCCTTCTTTGTTTAAGCCTGCGCTTGTGGGTTTTTCACTGTTTTCCTTTGGTTTTCGCCTCCCGATAGTGATTTTCAGCCCTTCCAAGGGATTTCGTCCCTTGCTCATTTCGATCGATGGATGATTTTTGAGTATTTTTGAAGGTTTTTTGGACATGTATGGATCCATTGGCATCCTTTTTAAGCAATTTTGGAGGCTTTGGGGCATATTTGGATCCGTTTTTGGGCCATTTGCCTTCAAGGCTAACACTTCCTAGGATTAGTTTCACCATCATATTTTATCTTAATCTCTATATTTATCTATCCAAAACTTATCCACATCAATCTTCGACATTCCTACCAACCCCCTATATTATTCTTGTGTGCGCTCCACCATCTAGTAGTAGTAGATTTGAGGGTTATATCCAAGGCTGACCACCTTTGATTTTCTAGAAATTATTCTTTATAATCATCAAGAAAAGTATTTACATCACCTAAACTATCATAAGAAGGCAGGTTACATACCTTAGATGTCATACAATGGATCGATTTGGTAATTCTTGCACATCGCCTTGTGGATACTTCATGCATCCTATTCTTCCAGTTTTCCAACTCTTATTTTGAGTCTGAGGTATAAGAAATATCACGTTCCCAACTTAACTTTCCCTCTGCAGTAGGGTTAACACAATCCTATTCTGTTGTTGTCATTTGATAAATATTGTCTATCTCAGATGCATATTATTCTTCTTTGGTTGGTTCTGTATATATTACTCCTTCTGGTGGATCCAAGGGAGCTATTACTCTTATATTGTTTCCTTCAAATATCATTTTTCTCATGTGTCTTTTTTTTAGGTTAATTATGGCCATATTGTCAAATCCTAGTCAATTCCAAGTAATGCAAGATAAGAGTTATTATCATTGACAATCTCTATTACTTCAAAATCAGCAATAGTGCAAACTCCTTCAATATCTAATGTGACACCTGCTAGTATTCCTAGAGGGAAAATCTTTTGTTGATTTTCCATCCTTAACTAAATAGGTGACCATTGTAGCTTCAACTTACCCATTAATTCCTATGTGTACTTTGTCAAGATATTAGTATCAGCTTCAAGATCCAGAATAACTTTATCCATCTCATATACTCCTATATGCACACTTAGCCTCATCTCTCTTCTGATTCTCTTCTAACGATGCAAATTATTGATTGTGTGCATCTCACTTCACAATGTTTCTTTCAATGCATAGGAATGTATCAACTCCTGAAGCCCTTCTATAGCCTTTTGATCTCTTAAAAATTTCATACAAGTCTTCAAAAAAGACTTTAAAATACCTTCTTGATTTGTTGAATCCTTGTTTTTTTTTGGAGCGTGATCTTGTGACGAAGCTCGGATCTATATCGAATTTGATGACATGTTGCAGTTACTTTTCTGATCAGGCTTTGGCTGTGCACTAGAGATTGAAGCTCCGGCATCCATAAAACTTCTCTTTGCTTCCATAAATACTTCTTTTTCTTTCTGAATATCAAAAACAAGAAATTTCTCAACAGTCTTTCTAACCCATGCACTTTCAGACTCTTTCTTTTCATTCACTTTATCACTACTGGTCGCAGCTCCACTTCTAGTGGCAATACTAATTCGAGGTTTTTCGGTCCTCCTTTCAATAGTCATCATTTGAATATTCTATGTCAGTTGCGGATTCATTTTTTCTTGCATCTTCTACATAAGTATAGGTCATTATTAAATTACATGGTCAAAGGATTTACAATACTTACATGTCGTTGTGGGATTCTAGAAATCTCTCGCAAAATGACATGGTTGGTTGTAGTTATAGAAAATGATATGTCCACTTCCTCGACCAACTCCATCACCTCAACCTATTCCTTGGAAACCTCCTCAACCACCGTGTTGTCTATTTTCCTCTCCTCCATTCTCTTCTACTTTCATTCTATAAGTGTCAGCATTGCTCTCCATCATTAGTTCATAACCCGACACTTATTCTCACCATGTCCCACTGATTTACAGAATTTGAAATATAGATTCTTCGGTGTCTGTACATATTTCTATAACAAGTAACAATATTCTGAATGATGCTTGCCTCTAGTCTTACATATTTCGCACCACAGGTTTGATCCTGCATTCAAGGGATTTGGTGCTCCACCAGCCATGTAATTCCTAAAGATAGGGCACTATTCTTTAGAATGGCCCTCCGATCTGCACTTCGTACACCATACTTCTTCTCTAACTTATTTTATTTTCTTAATGTCTTGTAAATGCAAGGTTAGGTTCGCCAGCTAACTCTGAATGTATTGCATGCCTGCATTAGTATCTCCTACAAGCGAAGCTTCCAATTTCATCTCAATTTCTAGAGCTTCAGGTTGAGTTCCTATCTTTTGTTGCATTAATGGAAATCTGATATGTGGTAGCAATGCATCTATAAACCATTCCTGAAGTTGGTGCGAGCTATTTCAAAGCTTACTTGATCCAGTAACGCCCCTAAATATCTTATCAAACTCCCAAATAGACTCAGTAGGCTTCTATTTGATCTCTTTCAACTCGATGATGCACTGTGACTTAGACTTCATCTTCTTAAACTCTCTTATCAATGTTGTTTTAATATCTTCAAACGTTCTGTTTTGATTATTTGAATACTTCATATACCATGTTAATGCTCTATCTCAGAATTTTGTAATGAGTTGTTCTTTCTTTATATTCTCACTATTAATCTCCTTTGCTATCCATAATGCTTCACATAAAAACCAAAACTGTTTTGGATCCTCCAATCTGGTTCCTTTGAAAACAGGTAGCTTAATATCATCATCCATACTTCTTCTTGGAGGGAGAGGGTGAGGGTTAGAGCCAAAAACACCCTGGATATTACTGGGTTCTGACTTTGGAAAACTCTTAGGTTGGAAGGGTGAATACTGTGGAGTTACCTGAGGGTTATCAGGGAGGATTTCTTCACTTTCATATTCACTCAAAAGAGGGCTATAATTAGTCTATATGAAAGTCTTCGGATCTTGTCCACGAGATCTCTTTCTGGTATCTACTCTATATCTCTTTCCACTTCACGTTGTTCTGATCTCTTGCTTAGATTTATTCTCTCTTCTTCCAAACATAAGTAAACTAGCAATATGATCGCATCTGTAAAAATCCCTTTTCACATAGAAGCATCTTAATCCAAATTTTTAGAGATTTCAAATACATACTTCGCAGTCCCTTGAAGAATCGTCGTTCTTCTTCATTGTAAGACAGATTCAAATCTATGGTCAACTCAATAATGAATCCTGCCAAGATACTATCAATCTAGAAATCAACAACCCTTGAAATCCTATTGTCAATTCTCTTGAGTCACTGTATTAGTTCAGGAGTCCACAACATAGGTTCATCACCTTTAAAACAATTATTTCTTTTGGTCAACCTTGATATCCACTCATATATCTCAACAGGAAAAGAACCAAAAAAAATCTCGTATTGATCTGTAAAAATATAATTTTGTAACCACGCTTTAGATGTCAGACAAGGGTTTCTGTTTTGTTGATCTACAAATGTTCACCTTTTAGTTCTATCCAGTCTTGAATCTCCTTCTTTGACAGGTGCCACATCCACATATCCTTCAAATAGATCCTGGTCCTGGAAACCGAACCATTTTTTGGCTTGGTTTGGGTTGATCCAGGTTCGATCTATACTGCGCACCAAAAAAACCCTCAATCATTGGCCCTTTCAGCAACAACCTGTAAGCATATCGTAGTCTCACCCGAAGTAACTATAGGAGGATGTAGAACCAGGTTTTCGTGGCCTTGAAGGATGTGGATATGTGGTATTATTATGCTTTCTTACTCTTAACATTCATAAATCACTTCGCCACATTGTGTTAATCACTTAAACATATCATATAAGCATTGCTACGCTACAACAGATAATAAGCAATTATACACATGAAGACACCAATTTACCATGGTTCACCCAAATGTGTGGCTACATCCATAAGAAATGGTTCTTAATATAATGAATCTTTGTACAATAAACAATTCTTAGCCTACACACTAAGTTGCAGGTTCTCTATGCACTCAGTTGCAGATCCTCTCCTTCACTACAAAACTATAGATCACAATAATACAACCATAAACCCTAATCTGGATCATAAATATGCCTCTCTTATTTATTATTTTTCCCTATTTATACTATTACATCGAAGGGTTACATCATAAAATATCATGGTCCAAATACCATGGACTCCCTAAAACAAGCCACTATGGTTTGAAAACCATTGATCTCTTACAAAATTGTGTTCTTTTACAAAAAAGGAGGGTCTTTGACCTGCCCCGAAGCCCACATACAACATGATATATTTATTGCGTGATCCACTTCGCACTCCGTTTAGTTCTCCACTGCGCACTACGCTCCACAAAATGCTGAGTCTTTTCCAAAATCTAGGCCAAATTGCGTTATGCCCAACAATTCAAGGACCAAATTAAATTAGGATTTTCTTGTTGCTATTTTCAACATTGCTAAGGACTATAGCACTTGCCTTGTGGTCAAATTCCCTTGAATCTCAATTTGTTTTCCCAATTTTTTCCATCTTCATGTGTATAACCAAATTTTTTAGGATTTTCTTTTATTTACAATTTTATAATTTTTCAAAAATTTATTTATCATTTTTTTATTGGCGTAGAGCATGTTGATGAGATATAATAGCCCTGGTGGAGTGCCATTTTATTTCCTATTTTTCAGTGTCTCACAAATAATTTTAAAATGAAAAGTGACTAATTTTGTAAGTGGTCATTCCATTGTGAGCACTCTCACAACTAACACTATTATGCCTGGCACTGCTATACTTCTCTACCCAATGATGCCAAAATTGATGAGTTCTCAAGTCCCTTATTTAAGAAAATGGGTGGGGTAAGGAGATGAAAAAATATGTGGAGGAAGCTTTCATTGTGTATAATTCGGAAGTGCAAGAAATGGTAAACTCTTGTGGAAAAGCCTAACTGAATATTATTTCATCGGAGTACAAAGGAAGATTTCATTATGCTTCCTCCGCATAATGTTGAATTTGGTATAATCTTATTTATTATAGTGTTGTCAGTGGTTTAATTTTATGATTATTCTCTTGACCAGGTTTTCATTAGAGAAATTTTTAGGTCTAAAATGGGCCTCCTAAGGACTATTATAAAACAATAGTGGAAATAACAAAATAAGATTAGATTACATCATCAAATTTTAGAGGGGAAAAAACTACTTTAACTAGTATTTTCAAATTATCTCCCTAGAATTTTACTCAAATTTCAAGCAAGAGCACTCATTGGATGTAGAATTTAATTCCTCATCCAAGGAGTACATAGGTTGCATACTTTTGATGGACCCTGCTACACAAAAGATGAGAAATATTGTTAAAATTGACTCGGGGTTAAAGTCAAGGATGACTAGGTTAGTTTTGGGGCACGTGGTATTATGTACCCATGGTTTTCTGTCCATAGTATTACATGTCATAGAACCTATAAAAGGCTGGGAGGACTTCATTGTAATGTAGGCCAGGGAGGTGAGTGGTGAAGGCTCACTTGGCTGGATTGGCCAGGGTTTTTTCCAAGGATAATGAAATTTCATTATGGTGGGTTTTCCCCAGAGTTGGGGTTTTTCTCGGATAAACATTTTTGTTTATGTGTTATTATTGTTATGGAATTAATGTTTTTTCTCTTAGTTATTTTATCTCTACAACAAATATTTTAATTATCTCTCTGGTTAAATCTTCTTCATTTGGTATCAAAGCCAAACAATTGGCTTTAGAAGGATGCTTTTGTTACCAAGGGTTAAATGGCATAGTGAATGGAGACATCTGACCGCAGATCAACAAAGTGACATGCTCGATCTAAAGCGTCAAAGGAAGAAATAAGTTTGCAACTTGTGTTTTTACTATGTGGCGATCTAGATCTGAAGCTAGATTGTTGAGGTAGACGAGTGTGTGATGGGTGAAAAGTCAAGTACGTGGACTCGACAAGAAGAGGACACATAATCTATTCGCAAATTTGGGCGCAAGGAGCATGGCATCACTGGAAAATAGGTGGTGCATGTGTGGAGATGCCACGGAGTTTAGATCGTTCATATTCCAAGAATTGGATGGGAACAAAGAAGAGATTTGTTGAGCATTGAATATGAGTGTTGTACAAAATCTAAGGTAAGGATGGGATAATATAATCAAGTATGGGGACGATTTGATTTACATGGATTAGTGCCAATCCACAAATGATGTGGAGTTTTTGTCGGTCGTAGAGGTAGATTGAGATAAGGTGGCAACTGATCAAAATGAAATGGCAGCCTCAGTCACATCAAAATCATGTGAAAAACATGGAGCCCTCCCTCACATCGAGATCCATATCTATGAGTAGATTTGGCTAGGAATCGTGCCAATGAGCGGGAGATTTTTGCAAGGTAGCAAGATATGGATAACATGATTGTTGCGGGCTCTGTGAAGTGCCAATGGCGAATCTATATTTACATAGATTCGTTGGTTGTGGTTGTAGCTATGGTGGTAATGTTGATGGTGGAGCATTGGTCATAGTCAAATCGCAAGAGTCACTCACCACCAACCTGAAAAATATATGTTGGGGAATGTTCCCATGGATATGGCGGCACTATTAGCCATGATATGTATGTCACATAAGCTCTGTCTGAGAATTTATCTTGAGGCGAGAAAAATATTAACTCTATCATACGAAGGCATGCAACAATGGTTCAGTCTCTGATGTCTTCAAGATATTGACTGAAAAAAACTTAGAAATTACCCATTGTCTCTAATGGCAACAAGTTAGAAAAGATCCTAGTGTGGTTTTCAAGCTTGAGAAGAACTAGCATTCACGCAAAGAAGAAAAGATGCAAATGTAGCTAGCATTGTATCTGTTTGACCAACTTTGTGTGGTCTGTTTGCAGGAATTGTCGGAGCACTGAACATGACCTTTTTTTCATGGATCATTGTGGTGCGAAAAGGAGGGGCTGCAGGGTTCGGTAGATCCACATGGCAATGCAAAATTCACAAAAGAAAGCACTAACTTGAGATTTTAGGTAATTGAGAGGAGGTTATGGAGGAAGAAGATAACGACGACGTGCCAAGTTTGTATGTGGGCCCCATCGTTCTCTAACAGTTTTGAGGGGTGCTGGTTGTAGGCCTGCTCAAATCTATACATCGTTGTAATGCCTCAACTAGCTTTAAAACTATATTCAATGATTGATTAAAGGAATGGATGTTGGCAATATTGGAAAATGGCATGGCACCAATCCTTTGTGTATTTATACTTGTATGCATAAAAGTCATGTAGAAGATGAAAATGCCTTGAAGGTGATGCTAATGAGAGGAGACTATTAGACACGAAGTGTAAAGCATATGACAAAAAAAGGGAAATTATAATGGAGTCAAATAGTGCATATAAATGGGCATATTGTTGTAAGACTTGGTACGGCATGTGTACCCCTAAGTAATCACCGATATATTCTGGGTTAGACCTAGGTGATAGGGGGCGATGTCGGGTTAACAAATACCCCAGGTATAAAATTTTGAGGTGAGTAAGGGCCAGAGTGAGCAAGGTTGGGCTGACTCACCTAGCAAGGATGGTTGGAATTAATCAAGGAACCCCATGTCAAGTTTAAGGGGGGAATGTTAGATAAATTAACTTAGGGTTAAAGTCAGGGATGAGTAGGTTAAACAAGGGTATTTTTTGGGCATGTGGTATTATGTACCCATGGTTTTATGCCCATGGTATTACATGTATGTTTTCTTTCGGGCTTTGGCCCAGGTTCAGCGTTAGTCAGCCAAACAAATCCCTACACTCAGTGCGTGAAGCGCGGACCGAAGTCTCACCCGAAGCACTATGGGGGGATGCTAGAACCAAGTTTTCGCACCCTGAGATGGTCATGATGTCGGTTTATACCCCTTGCCCCTGCTTTCACGTAAGTTGCTAAGTCTTAGGGCTCTCTCAATCTACCCTTTATTCCACCCTTCAGTACCTCCGCGAAGGTGTACAATTGACCTTCACGCAGCCCTAACCTGCGGTTCTGGTACTTTCGTGCAGCTATGACAATGTATTGTATAGGTTCCCAAGTTATCTCAAGTGTTTTACTTTTCTTACCAATCCATTATAGTTAGCGTCGCGTAAATTGATATTTTTCTTGCATTCAATTAATAGATATAATCACATACATTCATGCATCAACTAAAAATTGTAAAATAAACCTAGAACGCAATATAATCAGATGCATTAACAAAGACTAAATACATAGTAATTGCAGAATACTTCTCTTTATTAATATCTTCTAGTTTAATACAGACTCTATCCACCCTGTGCACACAGCTGCAAGAGTCCGCGCACTCAGCTGTGGACTTCCACCCTAGGCCTCTATGCACACAACTGCAGGGGTCCGCACTCTCAGCTGTGGAATACCACCCTAGGCCTCTGCGCACTTAGCTGCAGAGCCTCTACCTATGTTAAGGCCCGAAACACTTAGACTTCTCTACCAAAACTTTCAAAGCTTAGTTGTTCTCTAACTGCCTAGAGCTTACTTAGCTCCTTTCTATACACCTTCGTGCTCCATGACCACAAAATGCAGAGACTTTACAATTTTATTACAAAATTGTTCCAAAACATGGCCTTTTAGCCCCAAAACTGCTCTTGTGGGAACGCGTTCCCAACAATGTCATAGAGCTTATAAAAGGCTGGGAAGAATTCACTGTAATGTAGCCCAGGGAGGTAAGCGGTAAAGGCTCACTTCGCTGGGTTGGTTAGGGTTTTGGCCAAAGATAATGAAATTTCATTATAGTGGGTTTTCCCTAGAGTTGGGGTTTTTCCCGAATAAACATTTGTTTTTATGTGTTATTATTGTTGTGGTGTTAATGCTTTTTCTCTCAATTATTATATCTCTGTGGTAAATATTTTAATTATCTCTCTAGTCAAATTTTTTTCAAATACATGAAAAATGTGATTGCAATCACGTTGTTCATGTGTTTCTCATTTTTGTGTAGTAGTGTTCATCAAAATTATGCAACATGGGCACTCCTTGGATGAGAAATTAAATTTTTCTCCAACTAGTGCTCTAGTTTGAAATTTGAATAAAATCATAGGGAGATAAGTTGAAAAAGTAGTTTTTATTTTATTTTTAACCTTTTTACTTTTTTACTTAAAAAATGGTGACTCATCCCCCATGGTTGACATCATCATCTTGAATTCTATTAGTTATAAAGTTTATTTTGGTTGTACATTTTTGTTTTGAGACCCATTTTAGACCTCAAAATTTCTTTAATAATTTTTCATATAGAAGACCAATCTCATGAAAAAATTCTATAATAACCAACTTATAGAGCATAAAAAACAATTGAAAACTTTAAATATGTGTATGCAATGAATATTAAACCATAAACCATACAAGAGGAAAATGATGATGAAAATCGCCAATGATAAGAGCATAAACCTACGTGCTCCTCACATTTCTTTTCTTTAAAAAAGGATGCTCACGAAATGCTCGAGACAAAACCTGAAATTTTTCAAGTTAATTAAACTCCTCGCCCACTTGCACTGAGCCTACAAAGACGTCAAATTGGTGCATATTAATGCTGGATAATCTATAATATCCACTTATGAAGAAAATTAAAGAGATGAAACGAAGCTACCCACCTATATTTGTTTTTCATATATATGGAACAAAGGAATATTTCAAGACTCTACCTCCCATTTAGATATTCATAATAACTTGACTAATATATGCATATCCATAATTACATGACTTTCCTTCAACAGGGGCTTACTTTTGTAGGATTTCGCAATTTCAACATCAAACCATTAGTCTCCGCAAACTAAACTTGTTAAATTATTAATCATCTAACTATCTGTAATAACGAACACTTATCCTATTCAATTATTTGTAATAATGAATCCATTATCGTATTAAATTATTTGTAATAACGAACACATTATTGTATTCAATTATAAAAATATATAACATTTTTATATTACATATATGTAATTCGAACATTGATATTTGTAATAATGAATGCATTATTGTATTCAATTATTTGTAATAATAAACACATTGTCATTCACACACATATATATATATACACGCAATTTGAACGGTGATATATATAAATATATACATAAAAAATATGCAATTTGGCAAATATACATTGTGAATATATTTTACATGGGAAGTCACTTCAAAATGTAACTACAGTGAAAGGTTTTACACAACATGCCACCACATTGTAATATGCATACATTTGTTAATTTAAATCGTGGGTACGATAAACCCATCCATTGCCCCATTAGGGGTCGAGGGTCCATGCCCCATGATAACCATTACAAATAAACGACGCAGAGAAAGGGAGTGCGGTGAGTATAAAGAAAGGATGTGTGGAGGAGTTTGCGTCCGTTCTTCCACACATGCATTTCCCGCACATATTTTATATAACATAATTTTTTAATCAATTCCTTTTTTTTCTTTCTATAGATGTATAGCTAATAGTGTTAAAATTGTAGCAAGAAGGGTTTTTTTTTTACTTTTTCCTAGTCGAAGAAGCAGATTTGAATTCAGTCTCCTAGAAATTCAAATTAGTTGTCAGTTAACATGTGTGATGTGGCCTATCACTAAATTATTATTAGTTAATTCGAGTTAGAAGGATTTCAGTGAGTTGTGTGCAGTTGATTTCATACTTTAGCAATCTAATTGAGTTAACTACAAGTTTTTTCAGTTACCTAATCTCCAATCTAGAATAGAGATAGTTTATAGTCTAGTTGAGCAGTTTCACTTTTGTTAACTCAACTGACTCTCAGTTAACTAGTTCCAAGTGCTAACATTAGCTCTAGTTGGTCATGTAATTTGAATTTCCTATTGAGACTGGATGGAGGCACAATTGTAATCATTATTTTACAATAGGTTTTGTGTATAGGATTGAGAATTAAAAAAGCCTATTTGTCTTGGGAATTGCATCAAGAATAGCAGATCTTCATAATTTTTAGGGGCTGTATTTCGCAAGGAAATAGGAGCATCCTTGCAGGGTGGTTCAGATAAGTATTAGGCAGTTCCTCAGGAGGAGTTGATCAATATTGCAGAGGCTTCAAGCTTGAAGAATATTGTTTGTAATAAATCATATTGCGTAGTTAATAATACAAACAAGAGGGTTTTTTCCCAGTTGGGTTCCCGAGATAAATATTGTCTTGAATTTGTGATTAATCTATAGTGGTTTTGTTTCTATTATTTGTTTTCATTCCGTAGAATTTTGAGTAGAATAAATCTTGTGATTTTTGTTATCAGTTTGATTTCATTAATAATGGAAAGAGTTTCGGGATTTTCTACTCGGTATCAGAGCAAAAAACAAGGTAGAGACCTAGTTCCTTGATCAAATCCAAAGTGAGTTGAAGAGGAGATCAATTGGTGCAGGGATTCTACAAGTGGAGGAATCATGTTAGTCTATGGTTTTAGGACAGATCATGCCCTAGGAAGAAATCCATTTTTTTTTGCATGGAAGGATAGGATGGAGGTTGTGTTAGATGATAATGGAGTTTTGGAATACATCAAGATTGATATTCCTAAACCTCTTGAATCAGATGCTCAGCAACTAACTCAATGGAGGAAGGATGTTGCCAAATCTAGGAGGATGTCCTAGAAGGAGTTAGAGACCATATTGTTCCAAATTTTCACGGGAAGGGGATAACATTCCAAATGTGGAAGTCCCTTACTGATATTTTTGAAAGTAATAGTCATGCAAGAAAAATTGCTTTGAAGAAAAAAATTGAGGAGCATTCGAATGGGCGAGGATGAGCTCATTGTTACATATCTATCTAGGTTATCTCAAGTGAGGGATGAACTTGGAGGTGTTCGAGAGACAGTTCCATCATCATATATGGTGAGCCTTGATCTTCTTGGGCTTCTAAAATATTGGCATAGTTTCCAAGATGTTGTCAATGGCAGAGATAAGCTCCTTGATTGGGAGAGATTGTGGTCAAATATCGTGTAGGAAGAGATAAGGAGGAATATAAGAGATGGAGTATCATCTAGAGTTGATGAGGAGAAGAAATTTGCTTTATCTAGAAAAGGGAAGAAAGCCAAGGAAATAATGTTTTAATTGCCATGAATTTGAGCATTATGCTACAAAATGACCAAACAGGAAATCCAACAAGCATGTTGCCACAACAATAGGAGGAGAGGCCATCTCTTCTTAATTTGAACTAGATTTCTCTCTAATAGCTTGCATGGCAAGCTCAATTCAAGGTAGTGTGTGGTATATTCACTCAAGGGCTTCATTTGATATGACAGAGAATAAAGATTTCTTCAGTAGATTGGAGGAGAAAGACATGAAACTCCATATTGAGCTTGGAGGTGATGGGAGATATATGACCAAAGGAGTTGGTACAGTAACCTTTAAGAGGGAGTTTGGTTCCCTTCTCCACCTCTTTAATGTGATGTATGTCCCTGGATTAAAGAAAAACCTTGTCTCAGTTGTAGTCCTCGAAGACAAAGGGTATGATGTAGTATTCAGCAAAGTGAAGGCCTACCTTAAGCATTTTTCTCCAGGTTAGGTCAAGCATATTGGTGTCAGGAACAAAAACCTCTACAAGTTGGAGGTGAATGCATGCGTAGCCTTGAGAAACAAGGCAGAGTTGGTTGAGGGCCGATATGTTGGAGAGCTCTGGCAGAGGTGCATGGGACACCTACATCATGAATCACTAAAAATACTCAAGCATATCACCACTGGCCTACCTTAGAGCACCCTTGAGTAGCATGATGTGTGTAAGGGATGCACTCTTGGAAAATATTCCAAATCTACCTTTCAAGGCCTAAATAATAGAGCTATAACTATTCTGGAGAGAGTGCATTAAGATGTTTGTGGCCCTTTCTCCGATGTTTCACTCAGTAAGCACAAGTATTATGTGATTTTTATTGATGATTTCTCTTGTAAGTGTTGGATCTATTTCATGAATAAAAAATATGAAGTCTATACCAAGTTTGTTGAATTCAAGGACTTAGTGGAGAAAATAACAAGGAATAAAATCAAGTCCCTAAGGAGTGATAATGGAAAAGAGTATATTTGGAATTCCTTCAAAGATTTATGTGCCAAAGAGGGAATTAGGAGTGATTTGATTGCACTCCATAATCCTCAACAAAATGGGGTTGCAGAGAGGAAGAACAGGAGTAATTTTGGGGTTGTTAGAGAAATATTGGATGAATAGGGGTTACCATTATACCTTTGGGCATATGCATGGAATACAGTTGCATACTTGTAGAATAGGATTCCCCACAGGATTCTTGGGATGATCACACCTAAGGAGGCTTTTACTGGTGGAAATCCATAAGTCTCCCACTTTCACATTTTTGGGTCCATGGTGTATTGTCATGTGTCCAAAGATGACAGGAAGAAGTTAGAGCCTATATCTGATCCACGTGGCTCCAAAAATAGAAATGGCCTTGAAAAGACTCAAAAATAAAAGTCATTAGACTGAAGTGAAACCAGGACCAGATCATGGTGCTCTTTATCGTAATTCAATCGTTGTTAATGTCACTCAAATCTGAGTTCGTATGCTCAAGAAATAGCCGATCAAAGTTCTGGCCAAACTAGGCCAAGTGGCGGTCACTGGCGAGGCAACAATTTGGAAAAGGGATGGTGCACGAAAGATGACAGTTGGAAATGATGAATTTGTCACCTATTTAATTTGGCCAGTGACCCTTAAAAACAACCAATGAAATTTTGTCCATTATTATATAAAAATAAAAAAAATATAAAAGTTTGGGTGGCGGGATGCCAGCCTTGCCAGCCCCCAACAACATTATTTAAATTTAAACGAATATGGGTCGAGGCCACAGTGATGCAGACCCCACCCAAATATATAACAAAGTACATACAAAGGAGCCAATGGGGGTCGAACCCACCCGGCCCACATGGGTCATCCCGCCAATGGGTGGCTCCAATATTCAAACAACCACCAACTATATAAAACAATGTTATTTAATTCAAAACCATCACAATTCATATATGGGGTGTGGCGAGTTCTGAACCCGGTCTACCCCAATCCTAATTGCCTCTGCCACCAAAAAGCCAATGACCCATACATTGAAAACTTTACCCACACAAACTTATAAAAACCAACCTTTATCATTCAACCAAATGAAGGAGTGGCAGAACTAAGGACGGAAACCAAGTTGTAGGTGGAACTAGGAGCATGCCCAAGAGGGCAAAGAATTCGAGAAATATTCTAAAGGAATCTTCAGAAATATTTTTACAGGGAATCTTGAGGGAATCTAAATATTCCTTAGAGATCCAGAGGTCACTTTCTCAGAATATGGTCAAGTTTATAGTCATTTCACATGATTTCGCACCACGAATCCAATGGTGATGTATGTTTTTGCATATGAGATTTTCATTTTTCATTCATGATAAAAATTAGAGGTATAAGGGTTATTTATGTAAAGTTGATTGTAATTCATTTTTTTGTCATTTAATGAAAGTGGCCTCCGACTTTGACCAGGGCTCGAAGACATAGCCCACACAAGGTGAAATCTGTGATAAAATCATTTTATTCCTTTGATATCATGATTGTTTTATGATTTCCACTTCTTTTTTTATGTGTTTAAGTTACTTGGTTACATGCTCTTTCATATGCAATTATGTATGCATCCTTTAATGTAAAATATTTGGATTAAGTTTTGTATCAGAGTAGGTCTTCTTGATGTGAGTTGCATGAGTGAATGATAACAATGAACAAGATACAAAGAGGAGAAGGAAAATTTAAATCATTTACTCTTGAAGCACGACATGCACCACAAAGATGGAACATGGCAGAGGAGGAAGCTCGAATGGAGGAAGAGCAAAATTATCGCAAGATATTCTTCACCATGGCAAAGAAAGTTGAAAATTTTATGCAAAATATGAGAAGACAATCAAGCCTGAGAAGAAATAACCAGATTACCATGCTTCAATAAATCATGAAGGTGGAAGAGGAGAGCCTCTTGAACCACCCTCTCCATCCTCTAGTGACATTTCTTCTTCTTCTTCTCATCACTCTAACATACATCGTAGGTGTTACACAAAAATATCATCACTATGATTATTTACAGTCAGTATGGGTCTATCATCACTTGTACTGTCCTCCTAAGCAAGTCTAAGACCTCAGCTCTTCAAATCAAGCTTTGGAAGTGGGAGAAAGACATTAAAAATCAATGTAACTCTGGTTCCGCACTTTCTCCCATGGTCACCTGCGGTCCCGCACCTTCTATGTACACAAGCTGCGTACCTACCCGCTCTGTCCCTAACGGTGTAGGTGCGGAGCCCTGTGAAAGTCAAAAGGCGCAAGTTTTATCTTAAAAAACTCACTTTGGGTTAATTTTAGAGTTTTCTAGAAGGAATTTTGACGTGGATTGTTTGCTCTGAGGTGGTTCATGCATCCCAAAAGAGAAGGAGCTAATCCCTTGACTAAAGGAGCTATCCCTTTGAAGGAGGGCTTTATCCCTTTGAAGGAGGGCCTAGTAACTTCCTCCATTACACTATAAATACAGGCATTGGGGTGAGGACTAGAGAGGTTAGAAGCTGAACATTTTGAGGGTAAATGCTGGTGAAATTAAGACTCTTTGGTTGAGCTTGAGAGGAGAGATCACATACCTCTTGGTTCCATTGGAAAGTGAGTGAAACTTGTCAAAGTAGAGGAGACATCTTGTTGGACCCTGGGAGGAGCTTGTACAACGTCAAGGCAAAGGTTGTAAAGTTCTTCTTCTTTTGAATTAATACAATCAAAATCATTTTTCTCAACAAGTATCTTATGTTATTTGTTTCATGGACTCCTTGACTTTCATGTTAAATATGTTTTATGCAATTGGTTTTTCAGGTGCTATTTAATTTGTTTGCCTTGTTTGTGTTTGCATATTCGCGAAAAGGAGCTCATTTGGATCAAAGGAGCGAGGGCATCCACAAGCTTGCGTTGGACCAAAGGTAGGCCCTGAAAACACTTGTTTGCTATTGTTTATTAAAGCATATTTAGAGAAAGAGTGTCTGGTTGGTTTGCTTATCGTTAGGTCTTCTTTAGATTCTAGGAAGGTCTATCTTGTCTGCAAGATCGACTCATTCCATGCGACAAAATGGCGACCATACTGGGGATAGTTAGGATAACTAGGAATAGGAAGCGCGTTCGGGATATTGTATCCTCCCGGAAAACCAGGATTAACCGGACCGTACTGGGGTTGTTGAGGTTGTTGATAAGTGTACCCAGGATACGGTTGATACTGATAAACTGGCTGCTGGACAGCAGGACCGAATTGGTACTGTCCCTGGTACGGTTGATAGGTGAATTGTGGTTTTCCGGGAGGATACAATATCCCGAACACGATTCCTATTCCTAGTTATCCTGGATATCCTCCTCCTGGGGCTGGTCTCATGACCCAGAGTTTTAGGGATCCTAATCGGCAGTTACTGTTTATCGCAACTTTGGACTTACCTGATTTGTCGCGCCTAACGAACGATCCGATTAATTATCTTCCGTTTTGGCCGCCAATGCCAAATAAGTTTCCCAGTGACATTCCCAAGTTCGAAGGTAAATCTGGAGAGGACCCGTCGAACCATGTGATGACTTACCACCTCTGGTGTGCGTCTAACTCCATCACAGATGATTCGATCCGTCTTAGACTTTTCCAGCGCACTCTAATTGGTCTCGTGGCCAAGTGGTACATTGAGTTACCGCGAGGCACTTTTTATAATTTTAGTCAGTTAACTACCTCGTTTTTAACTCATTTCTAGTTGCCAGTCCGATATGACAATGGCACGGAATTGTTAACTTCGCTAAAACAATCGACATCCACGTATATTTTAGATCATATTCATGAGTGGAGACGTCGATGACGTTTAGTGAAGGTATTTATTCCGGATCAAATCTTGGCTGAGTGGTTTGTAAAATCTTTGTTGTCAAGGATCACTGAAGATGTTGCTAAAGCCGGAGTTGTTACTGAGGAGCAAGTGATTGCTCAAGCACAGTACCTTGACTTGGTCTATACTCAGTCAGGTACGTTACACGAAAAGATCCCCGATCTTCCCAAGTCAAATCAAATCACTGCAGCTCCTTCAGGATCTCATGCCATTGACGGTATGATTGGTACGGTTAACACTAAAAGTAAGAAGAAGTCTTCCAAGAAATCTTCTCCTATCATAACCTTGCTTGATTCCCCGACAGGAGATTCTTCTGTAGAGGTTTCCGCCGATATTCACGTTGTAGAGTCATCTACGGCTAAATCAAAATCCGGTGGGAAGAAGATAGGAAAGAAGAAGAATAAAATGGACAAAAGTTCAAAGTAGAAACCTGAAAAGGCGGAATCAAATGATGAAAAGCGCAAACCTCGTTATCCATGTCTCATTTTTGACGAAGAACATTTTACAAGAGACTTCCCTCATCGTGCAGAGGTTGCGAAGATCGTCAAAGGTTCCCAAAATCCTGCTGTTTTGAAGGATCCATTTCCAAGTCAAGACAGCAAGATGATAGGTTCTTCCTCGAGTGCCAATGAAGAACCCATATTGATGTGTCCCATGTTAGGATTGCGACTCGATCGCAAGATTATGGTAGTAAAAGTCCTGTTGATGGCAAAGAAGCAGAATCTTCTCATTCTAATCCATCAACCTCAGCTCCCAGTTCCGATCCACTACAGATCGAGAAACCTAATCCAGACTTAGTAATCAAACCGCCCGCCAAGGGTATACTTCGAAAGTCAGCTTTCAATCCACATGCGAGAGCGGCTCAGAATTATAACATTGTTGAGGATTTAGCTGTTTCACCCTCAGCAATGTCGGCTTTGGAAGTGCTGCAATCATGCCCAGCACAACGTAAATTACTTTTGTTGGCTATAGGAGCTGTTGACGTTCAGGACCCGAACCTAATAATCTTTGATCTAGAAAATAGTACACTGCATTTGCCCCATCAAATGGCTTTCCAGATCCCAGTGATAGTAAAAAACAAGCCTATTCATCGGACTATAATTGATGAGGGAGCCTCAACGTGTATTATGTCGATACAGTGTTGGAGATCGCTATGTTCTCCTTCACTAAATCAATCCCCGACAATTCTTAAGGCCTTTGATCACCGTGGGTTTCATCCTTTTGGCATTCTACAGGATTTGCCTATATGGGTTGAAGGAAAAACCGTTAGTCTAGATGTGGAGGTGGTTGATGCCCCTCTAGACTACAACCTTCTCTTGGGTCGAAGTTGGTCTTACGCTATGACAACGATCGTTTCATCGGTCTTCCGAGTGATAAAGTTTCCACATAATGGAAAGATCGTAACAATAGACCAGCTGGCTTACTTTTCATCCGACCCAGCCTCTTCGGAGAGTATTCAGCATGTTGGTAAAACGACTATCCCATATAAGGATGTTGGAGTAGAATTAGTTAAAGATGTCGGTTTACTGGGAACTTTTCCTTTTCCTCCAATCAACACATCATCTTCATTTGCAACTATTCATATGATTACGTCAGACACCATTATTTATGATGATCCTTGGATCATCCCTTCTGAATCTGAGATAGACTCATTTGGTAATTCCATGCCTTTGAGTCCATATGAAATTGCCTATGAAGCCGTGCAGTCTTTTTCTGACCTGTGTTCAACCGAAAATGACTTAATGAATGTGGTCCGTGAGGAATCACTTTTCACATAAACCTCGGATTTAACTATGTTTTCTGAACTTGTTCACTCTAATGAGCAAATTCGTGAAATCCTATGTGTAGATGATTTACCATGGGAAGATCTCCATCACAGATCTTCGTTTTAGCTGAGGATGATCATTTTGAAAATGATTTCTCATCAATCTTTACGACTGAATATGTCAAGGAACCTCAGAATCCAATGAAACATCCTGATTCAGAGTTAAATTTGGGAAACATCTCTCGAACTATTCCCATTGACATTTCGGTTAAGCCCAGAATTGTTGAGAACATTCATATAGGTGCCTCGTGTACATATGACGAAATTCAATTATATAAGGCCCTATTTCAAGAATTCCACGACGTGTTTGCCTGGTCCTATGAGGAAATGCCAGGAATTGATCCCGCGATTGTTGTTCATGAGATCAAGACTTACTCGGACACTAAACCCGTCCGGCAACGTTTGCGTCAGATTCACCCACGAAAAGCTGCTGCAATTAAAGCAGAAGTTGAAAAACTGTTGAAAGTAAGTTTCATATATCCGATCCCATTAACGGATTGGGTATCGAATATTGTTCAGGTTAACAAAAAGCAGGGAACAATAAGAATATGCATCAATTATAGGGACATTAATCGAGCCTGTCCAAATGACAACTATCCAACTCCCTATATCGATCAAATAATTGATGATTGTGCCGGCAGTGAAATATTTTCCTTTATGGACGGTTTTTCCGGATACAATCAAATCAATATTCTACATGCCGATCAACCAAAAAAGGCTTTCATTTGTCCATGGGGGACATTTGCTTATTGCAAGTTACCTTTTGGGCTTAAGAATGCCAGAGAAACTTTTCAGAGGGCGATGTCTTATGCGTTTCATGACATCAAACACATTGTGCAACCGTATCTCGATGATTTGCCTGCTCATTCATTACATCGAGCTGATCACCTCGTCCATTTACGAGCAATCTCTATGAGGTGTAGGCATTATCATATTCGGTTGAACCCACAAAAATGTGTCTTCTGTATAGAAACAGGTCGATTGTTGGGATTTGTAGTTTCGAAGGCCGGCAGTCGCGTTGATCCCTCGAAGGTTGAAGCTATTATCAATTTGCCTCCTCCTTCGAGTCTTCGCCAACTCCAAAGTTTGCAGGGGAAAGCAAACTTTTTACGACGATTCATTCCTAACTACGCCGAGGTTACAAAGGGTTTTACACGGTTTTGAAACAGAACACTCAGTTCTCTTGGGATGAGATAGCTCAGAAATCTTTTGATGCACTCAAACACGTGTTGACCCATGCACCGTTGTTGCATCCTCCCAACTACAACTAGGATTACTTCTTGTATCTCGCTGCCTCCCATTCCACTATTGGAATGGTCTTAGTTCAGGAAGATGAATTCAGAATGGAACATGTGATATATTACCTTAGTCGAACGTTAAATCCAACTGAGCTAAAATACTCACATGTGGAGAAATTGGCATTGGCAGCCGTTCAAGCTGTCCAACGTTTTCGTCACTACATTTTACTACGTAAAACTACGGTAATTTCGGATTGCAACCCTATGATCTACATTTTGACCAAACAATTGCTAGGGGCAAGTACTCTAAATGGATCGTTATCCTGCAGGAGTTCGACTTGGAGTTTGAAAAATCTAAGTCTAAGAAATCTTTAGTTTTTGCAGAGTTAATGTGTGACTTCCCGCGTGCTGACACGGAAACTGTGGCAGAGGAGCCCATTGCGGATGAATCTTTGTTTCTAATCAGCACTTTAGATCCGTGGTATGGGGATATCATCGTCTATCTCCAGACCCAATCCTTTTGGCTAGAAATTTCAAGGTCGAAACGTCGGAAAATTCGGTTCCACTCCCAACAATTCAAAATTATTGGAGATACTCTTTATCGCCGTGGGGCGGACTCTATTTTTCGACGTTGCTTAACTCACGAAGAGGGTGAAAGGGTTCTAAATGACTGTCACTCTGGAGCATGTGGTGGTCATATGTCTGGGTATGCCACAGCCCAAAAGATATTGCACGCTGGCTATTTCTGGCCGTCCTTGTTTAAAGATTGTATTACCACGGTCTGAAAATGCCACAACTGCCAGATTTTTGATCGTAAGATGCGCACTCCACCTACTCCTCTCCACCCTATAATTGCCGTTGGTCCTTTTGCCAAATGGGGTATCGATTTTACTACATGTAACCCTCACTCGGCCGGGGGGCATGCGTATATCATCCTTGCGGTAGATTATTTTACTAAATGGGCCGAGGCGATGCCTACATTCGAGGTAGACGGCAAAACAGCTGCAATTTTCGTGTTCAATCATATAATTGCTAGGTTTGGTGTCCCACAAGCGATAATCACTGATCATGGGCATCATTTTCGAAACGTTATGATGACCAAACTTACAGGCCAGCTTGGTTTACGTCACGATAGTTCAACCCCTTATTATCCACAAGCGAATGGTCTGGTTGAATCCATAAACAAAGTTTTAGTTATCATGATCCGATGAATCATTGGGATTCATCGATCAAATTGGCACAACATGTTATTTTCAGCGCTTTGGGCGTATCGAACCTCAGTAAAAACATCAACAGGGTTCACTCCTTTCCAACTAGTCTATGGTTTGGAAGTCGTGTTACCCATTGAATGCGAAATCCCGTCACTGCAAATGGCCATCGAGTTACTTCCAGCCACTTCCGAAGAGGAAAAGCGTTTATTATACTTAGCTCAATTAGATGAGAATCGACGTGATGCTGCATTGGCAATCGAGACTCACGCAAAGCGAATGAAAGCTTAGTATGATCGGAATGTGACCCCTCGAAATTTTTCGGAAGGAGATCTAGTGTTATTGTATGATCAAGCTAATGATAAATTAGGCACTGGGAAATTCGTTCCTATGTGGCATGGTCCCTATATTGTTAAGCGAAAGCTAGAAAAAGGGGCCTATGAATTGGTAGACTTTGATGGGGACTCTTTGGGTAAACCCAAAAATGGCCTTTACTTGAAGAGGTATTATGCTTAAAAGAATGGGGCATGGAGATTTTTAGTTAGGATAGTTTTTCTTTCTAGTTGGTGTGTTTTAGTTCAAAAAAAAAAAAAAGTGTGCTTAGCTTAGAGAGTGTTTTTTCGTCATTATTCCTGCTTATCTTGGTTTTACTCTTGATATTGCAGATGTCAATGCCTCTCCAAACATACATTGGATTTGCTGATGGTGCTTGTCGTAATACACGGAACATCTCTTCCGCAGCTTGGGTTATCTATTTTCCCTCTGACGAGTTAGTTTCTATGCATGGGGTAAGCCTCGGTCAAACAACAAACAACATTGCAGAGTATAGTGCAGTGATTGAATTATTATCTGAATCTATTTCATTTGGGATTCGGAGTTTGATAATGAGGTTAGATTCTGAACTCGTTGTATTACATCTTAATAGAGTGTATTCCATTAGAAATCTAGTGTTATTAAGATTATTTTTGAGAGTGCGTCTCTTGGAACGTGAGTTTGATTATATTGAATATCAACATATTCCAAGGTCTTTAAATACATTAGTAGATGCAATTTCTTCTTGAATGTTAAATAGACATTTGCAATAATCATACATGTAAATTTAAAGCCATTCCATAATATGATTTACAAGATAAGCCAGTAATAGTGATATATATATATAGGAGTGTGTCAAATAATACATCGTCTTCGATCATAGGTTGAAAAACACCTTATGATCGGCAAAAATGATAAGTACAAAAAACAAAAATGTCACATGTGCCCACAAAAGGCGATCATCCTATCACTGGTGATGATCTCTATAAGAAACCACTGCACGGGCCACCTTGCAAAGGAACCTCCTAAAAGGTCCCGGGACTCCAATCACATAGTGCTGAAGTCGACGAGGAATGTCTTCTATAGTGGTCTCAGGAATATCTCCTGTCAAGCGCTCGAGATGACCCTCCAACTCGGCCAAAACCTTTGCCGATTCGTCCTGTGGGGCTGGCACGGGTGCAACTGGTTGCGTCCTCTCGAAAGGCCGGACAGCGGCTAGTCGCTGTGGACCCACATCTGCATTTGAAATTTTTACTATCAGTTTTGAGACGATGGAAAAAATAAAAAATTTAAAATAGGAAAAGTTGAAAAGGATTTTACCTGACTCGTCCCACTGCTCTCCTGGTGGAAGAGCCATGTCTGGGTCACCACAAAAATCTATCCCAGTGTAAGGGAAATCCTGAATGGAAAAGACCTGGTTTTCCAACCATTGGAAATACTCAGGTTTGAATCGAGCAACTTCTGTCCTCTCGTCCGGGTGACGGGCCATGATTGCGACCCATCGCATCAGTTTGGGCTCTCGAGGAAGCCCAGCTCCAACAGTAAGGTGCTGTGGGATCAGCATAGGAACCCTATCCAGGCCAAAACTCACGACCAAAGCCCCATAACCAAAGGTCTTTAGTCGTCCGCTCTTGGCCCTGGTCAGTTGACCTTTCACATTGGCCAGCAAAACATTGCACCAGTTGAAGATGGTGCCTCGAAAGTAATCAACTGCCATATGCATCTGGGATCCGGTGGCCGCCAATGAAAAAGCACTGGTCCTGTATGCTCCATCTGTCAACCAGCCACTATAAGAAATCCACCTAAGCCCTCATGCCAGGAATGGTCCAGAATTTGTACAGTCCGCACGCCCTCAAAGCATCAAGTGAAGGTTGATGATTCCATGTGGCAGTATCCACGTCCTCATGCTCTCGTTCACGCCAATCTAGCATGATATACTCTCTGCATCAAGTATAAAGATTAATTAAATTGCTAGAAAACATTTTGATTGGTCCATTTTTGAGAATTTTTGGGTTCAAAACCCTTGCGGTGGGGTACGCACCCTCCGAGTTAGACACAGTGCGTGGGTCCGCACTTTGTCTACACGAAAGGTGCGGACCCCGAGCTTTTTCCCAATGGAGAAAAAGTCGGGGTCCGCGGGTCCGCAATGGTAAACCTGCGGACCCCCGCGCGCGGGTTTTGCGCCTAAAAACCCTCCCAAAAAATGAAATGAAGGACTAAATCAAAAAACTAAACGATTGAAAATGAAGAGTAGGATGATGTGGATTACCTGGAGAAGACGGCGCTCGATTTCGACGGTTGGATTTTCCACAATCTTCACGGGAAGCTTTCTAAGCAAAAGCACTATTTTCTCACCCAAACTCGAATGGTAAAAATGAATCGACGAAGGCCCTTTTTATAAGTTTTTTGAGTAAATAAATCACAAATTTGTTTATGTTTCACTTTGAAAATGTATTTTGCGACATTTTTATCCATTTCAAACAGGTATGAGTAATGTTTGTGTTTTTGTGCAGAATAAAGGATTATTCAGGCGAAATCTACCATTTTCAACGGAAAAACAAGTAGAGTCATCTTTAAGCCCTTTTCTGACTCCTAAAATATGAAAAGATTGCCGAGCATTTCTTTTACACTCGTTAAAACGGAATTAAAAGACGGTCCACTTACAGCTCTTTTCCGACTGTAAAAATACGAAAAGATTGCCGGATTTTTGTCGTTTCAAATTCGATATTGGTTATAAAACGACATGTCGTTGATCGTTTTTTTACTTTTTTAGATCAGTGACACTAATAACGAAAAGTACTCCTTGGTTGTAAAAGATCAAGCGGTTCTCTCAAGTATTATTTTATACTTTTTCGGGCTTGGGAGACACAAATTTACGAAAAAGGTCAACCCTGGAGTCTTCTTAAGTTTTTTCAGACTCTCTAAAATTGAAAAACGCCGAGTTTCTCCTATACTGGACTCGTTAAAATTTCACAGTAAAGGACCTGTTCAATTACAAACAGGAACGAACCACTCCTTCTTAGGGTTCGAATTTAAACTAAGTTGGACTCATCCAAAGGATGAGCTTATAATCAAGCAAATGTTATCCTCCTCAAGCTTGTCAAAAATAAAGAGGTACTTGCCAGAAATGGTGGGGGAAAAGAGAGAAAAATGAATCTGTTTGTCATACTTTGTAACCACTCTTGAACATGACATTTTTATTCACCTGGGTTGGGAAATCCTTTGCCTAACAGTTGATCAAACCACATTGAAAGTCTTCAGCCGGTTTCTGGGTATTAACTTTGGGTCAATTGTCACCAAGCCATCTGTCGTGTCGTTATGTGTTCAAGAGGTCACTGCCAATAAGCCATTCATATGTAAAATATCTGTCATCCATCTTGACCATCCCTGAGTCAGTCCTTGCAACTAAATTTCTTCAGCTTGATCTATGATTTCGTGTTGCGGGCTTGCCTACGACGGATCGCTTTCTATCGACATCAGCTCATTATCTAGAAAGATGATCTAGGAATCGTCAGTACCTTGAGATTTGCATGCCTCAATGGCAGGTTTCTCGCCTTTGATGACAGTTTACATCATTGACTTTCGATCGAAGGATTCTGTGATATGTTCGACATCAACACATTTATTCACATCTCATGGATTGTACTGGGTACTTTGAGAGCCATTGACATCACTGGTGGTTTCTCTCACACTTGTTAACAGTTTACATCATTGACTGGTAATCAAGTGGTTTCTACCATGTTCGACATCAACACATTTATTCGAATGGATAGAAACGTACTATTTCGGGAAGTAGAAATGAAGACCCTGGATCTAGTTTCCACCATCCAGGCTGCGAGGAATTTTGTATTCATTGTATTGTGGACTATTCATAAACAGATGGTTGCGTCCATACTGTGTTCACATGAGTCTATACTTGTGATGTCTTACAAGATCATTCCTATATCAGAGCAGTAGATAGTTTTCTAGTTAGTTTTGATCTGAGTATGGGAATGCCTACCTCAGCGATGATATGATCTCATATATATATCTTGCATTGAATGTTTTTACAGGTTCCAACCGGGCTCTCCACAAGATGATCCTCGAAATGATAAAGTACTTCACTCTTCCTATATGATAAATGAAATCCTCATCTACTACAGACTTCGCACTTTAGGGGGCAATCTGTTACACAAAAATATCGTCACTATGATTATTTACAGTCAGTATGGGTCTATCATCACTTGTACTGTCCTCCTAAGCAAGTCTAAGACCTCAACTCTTCAAATCAAGCTTTGGAAGTGGGAGAAAGACATTAAAAATCAATGTAACTCTGGTTTTGCACTTTCTCCCATGGTCACCTACGGTCCCGCACCTTCTGTGTACACAAGTTGCGTACCTATCCGCTCTGTCCCTAACGGTGTAGGTGCGGAGCCCTGTGAAAGTCAAAAGGCGCAAGTTTTATCTTAAAAAACTCACTTTGGGTTAATTCTAGAGTTTTCTAGAAGGAATTTTGACGTGGATTGTTCGCTCTGAGGTGGTTCATGCATCCCAAAAGAGAAGGAGCTAATCCCTTGACTAAAGGAGCTATCCCTTTGAAGGAGGGCTTTATCCCTTTGAAGGAGGACCTAGTAACTTCCCTCCATTGCACTATAAATACAGGCATTGGGGTGAGGACTAGAGAGGTTAGAAGCTGAACATTTTGAGGGTAAATGCTGGTGAAATTAAGACTCTTTGGTTGAGCTTGAGAGGAGAGATCACATACCTCTTGGTTCCATTGGAGAGTGAGTGAAACTTGTCAAAGTAGAGGAGACATCTTTTTGGACCCTGGGAGGAGCTTGTACAGCGTCAAGGCAAAGGTTGTAAAGTTCTTCTTCTTTTGAATTAATACAATCAAACTCATTTTTCTCAACAAGTATTTATGTTATTTGTTTCATGGACTCCTTGACTTTCATGTTAAATATGTTTTATGCAATTGGTTTTTCAGGTGCTATTTAATTTGTTTGCCTTGTTTGTGTTTGCAGATTCGCGAAAAGGAGCTCATTTGGATCAAAGGAGCGAGGGCATCCACAAGCTTGCGTTGGACCAAAGGTAGGCCCTAAAAACACTTGTTTGCTATTGTTTATTAAAGCATATTTAGAGAAAGATAGTGTCTGGTTGGTTTGCTTGTCGTTATGTCTTCTTTAGATTCTAGGAAGGTCTATCTTGTCCGCAAGATCGACTCATTCCGTGCGACAGTAGGAATACATCTAAGAATCCATTTTTTAAGCTAAATGTAAAGTTTGATTTTCCCACATATAATGGAGAACGTAGTGCAAAGAAACTAAACAATTGGATTAGACAGATCTAGTTTTATTGTCAGATTCAGTAGATCGAGGGAGATGAGGAAAAGATCTAGTAATCATCTCTTCGACTGAGTGGCACCACTCTCGTCTGGTGGGAGAGAAATTTTCAGAAAGGTAGAAAAAACTTGGGTAATCTCCTTTCTTCTTGGTCCAATTTTTTTTCTACATTAAAATATTCATTTTATCCTTTGGGTTATCGACAAAAGGCTTTAATCGAATGGCGATATTTGAAAACAAGGGTCAAAATGTACAAAGAGTGAGAGAAGAGTTTAGAAAACAAGCTTTAAACTTGGTAATTTCACTTGATTCACTTGAAATTGTAACAAAGTATATTGGTGTTTTACATAGTTACATCAGACATTCTTTGTTGTTATTTGAGCCTACTACTATTGATGTAGCTAGTGTGAAGGTAATTCACCTTGAAAGTAGGGGAAAGAATGATAAATAAGAGCAACCAAAGAAATCATATTTCAAACCTCATAATGGCAAGTTCAAAGGAAAAGGCAAGGGAAAGGACAAGAAGGAAGCTACAACCAAGAAGGAGGAATGAGCAAAGCCATCTTGCACACATTGCAAGAAACAAGGCCATGATGATGAACATTTTTGGAAGTTGAATCTGGAATTGATATCAAAGATATTTGGTGGGAAGAACAGTCAAAAGACAGTGGAAACCATACAAAAGAACCTTGGATCTAATTTCAGTGATGAGACACATAACACATCAATCGACACACAGGGTACTCTTTCTCTTCATGCTAATGAGAATTCTGAATTGCATGCAAGTACAAGTTCTTCAAATGAGTCTCTTGTTAATGAATGAAATAGGATTAATTGTTCCATAATAGAGTTATAATGAAACATACTAAAGTGGAAACCTTGTTTAATTTGGGCTCATAGGCAAATTTGATTTCAAAATCCTTGGTTAAAAATTTGGGATTAGAAACCAAGCCTCATCTGAAACCCTACCCTCTTGGTTGGGTGTGTGATAAAGCCAAATTACATGTAACCAAGTAGTGTAGAGTTATATTTGTGATTTCATCCAAAATAGTAGATGAGGATCTTGATGTTGTACCCTTGGATATTTGCAGTATTGTATTAGGGAGTCCATATTTGTATGACAGGAAATCAGTTTTCTTTCTCCATGAAAACAATTATCATCTCACGAAATATGAGGTGAAATACATTAGTAGAGCTCATCGTGCCAAAATCAATGCCATTCTTGTAAGTGCAGGTTAGATGAAGATATTGATCAATTCCCTCAAAGGGTGCATGCTCATGGTTGTGAGAGAAAAACATGTAGAGACATCTGAATCTTTTGAAGGTTGTGATCCCACTCATAAAAAGGATTTATATGAAATTGTTTCTGACTATAATGGGATTTTTTAGGAACCAAGTGGGTTTCCTCCAAAGCATGAGATCCAACATGAGATTCACTTGCAACAGGATGCTCCTTTACCCAACATTGGTATGTATAGGTTATCAACCCTTGATATGGAGGAGATAAAGAAGCGGGTACAGGAATTGTTGAACCAAGGGGTCAGAAGGCAAATTTCTTCTCCATGTGTCTCACCCATTGTGTTGGTGCCAAAGAAGGATGGCACATCAAGGATGTGTGTGGACTATAGAGCACTCAAAAAAATAACAGTGAAGAATCGGTACCCTCTCCCTCACATTAATGATTTGTTAGATCAATCGAAAAATGTTGTCTGTTTCACAAAATTGGACTTGTGAAGTGGTTATCATCAAGTCGGGATTGCATAACAAGATGTATGGAATATTTTATTCAAGACAAAATAGGAATTGTTTGAATGGTTATTGATTCCATTTGGACTATGCAATGCTCTGGCCACATTCATGAAGGTGATGAATGATATTTTTAGACCTTTTCTTGATGATTTTGTACTTGTGTATCTTGATGACATTCTTGTTTTCAGTAGGACTTGGGAAGATCATGTGATTTATGTTAAAAAGGTGCTTGATGTTTTGCAAAAAGGAAAATTGTATGTCAAAATGTTGAAGTGTTAATTTGGTAAGACCACCTTGGTTTACTTAGGTCACATTGTCGGAGGTGGTCAATTAAAAATAAATCCTTCTAAAATTGATGTGATTTTCAAGTGGTCTAAACCCACCAATGTTACAGAGGTTTGTAGCTTTTTGGGGTGTAGTACAATACTGGAAAAGGCTCATTGCCAACTTCTCCATCATTGCATCCCCCTTACATGCATTGACCAGTGTGAAGCAAACCTTTCAGTGGGGAGGAAAGCAACAGAAAGCCTTTGATACACTGAAAGAGAAGATTAGTATCGCACCAGTTTTAGCCTTACTTGACCTGCAGCAGCCTTTTGACATCGAGACAGATGCCAATGGATATGCCATGGAAGCAGTAATTATGTAGTATAGGAAACATGTATATTACCATTCGGAGGCATTCTCCCAAATTGTTGTAAACTATCCCACATACGAAAAGGAGTTGTATGCCTTGGTTCAAAGCGTGAAGAAGTGGAAGCACTATTTGATTGGCAACGAGACCATAATTCACACAGATCACTAGCCCTTGCAATACCTCAAGTGGAAAACCAACCTTCAACAAGCATGTCATTTCAGATGGATGGGATTCCTCCAACAGTTTCACTTAGTAATAAAATAAAAGAAGGGCACCAGCAACAAAGTGGAAGATATGATTTCTCACCCTCCTCTTTATGCATCTATAGTTTTTCAAAATGCTTATTTATATTTTTAAATTTATGTTGAATAGTAGGTTGATGATGATGATATTAAGGAGATTTATACAAAGTTGACTCATCGATCATAGGTGGACAAATTCCATTTGTAGGGAACGTTGTTGTACCACCTTGGAAAACTTTGTTTCCCCACTAATGAAAGAATACATGTAATCAGAGAGGCACATACCTCTCTTGTGTCAGGTCATTTTTGTGTAGGGAAAACTTTGTGTAATTTAAAGAGGCTGTGTTATTGGCCTCACATGAAAAATATTGTGACTTGATATGTAAAGAGATGTCTGTTGTGTTCATTTAATGATCCAAACCTAAATAGGAACAAAACAAATTACATATATAACCCTAAATACAGAAATGCAGTAGAAATAACACTTCATTTCATTAATATTAGAATATTGAAATATGCTTACAAACATAATGGAAATAAACTAGCTCGAATGATGGTAGCTTATCTCTGAGAAGAGATGTGGCAGCTACATGCTTTTGAAATATGTTACAATGACGATCCAAGGCCTATTTATTATTGAGAAATAATGGAAAATGCTAAACATCTAAAACCCTAACCCTAGGAGATGAAGCACCAAAATTGTGGGCCCCATTTGGGTAAATTGCTACATCAATTTCCTAGAGTCATAACTTTGTCATACAATCTTCATTTGGCTATCATAATAGCTCGTTTTGAAGATCTCAAAGAGGAGGCCAAATATGAACTAGAAATACCATACAGAACTTTTTTGGTCTCTCCATTTTCCATAAAAACGTTGTTTAGGGCCTCAAAATGGCTCTAGAAGTTTAAGACCTAAAAAACTACCAAAAATAGTAAATGGTGCTATAATTAAGCAAACTAAAAAATTGAAAGAGACAGTGTTGGGGGTCCAAGTGAAACAGGAGGGTGGCCACCAATATACACATGTATCAGTCTTCCCCCCTTAGGCAGTAATGGTCCCCATTGCGTTGAATGCCTCCATGAGATGGGGAATCTTCTACTGAACTTGGTCCATGGTGAGCCGCTTGCCTTGGCATAGGAGTTGCCTAGCTTTGACAACCCGATACAGTTGGATCTTCTGCTTGTGAGTGTTCTTGACCTATGTTTTCCTGATCCGATCAATTGTGACCTGTTCCATGCACTCTAGGTTTAGCTTTATTTGTGTGAGTTGTTTTGCAATGTCGGATGTGTCCAACAATGGTGGAAAGTATGGCCAAAGGTGGTCTACATTGAACACTGGGTGAAAACTAAGGAACAATGGAATGTCGAGCTTGAATGCATTGTCCCATACAGCCTTTGTGATGGTATATGGCCCATATTGGAGCGAGACAAGATTGCAATGGGGTCCAACAAGGTGCTCCTTCTGTAAATTTAGCCAAAATTTGTCGCCCAATTGGAACTTTTGTGACACCTGATGTTGATCATGGCACTGCTTGTACTTAGCATTGGCTCTTTCCAATATATCATGGACCTGCTAGCAGATGTGATGAATGCACTCAATGAATTTTTTAGCCTTGTCAACTTCAGACTGGATATGAGCCAAATCTATCTGAGTAGATGCAAATGGTATGGCCACATCAATGGGACATAATGGTTGAAATCCCATCCCTACCTGAAAGGGGTTGTGGTCTATTGAGTTGTGGAGAGCTCTGTTGTAGTTGTGAAGGACATAGGGGAGGATTTCATCCCATGTGTGTGGATGCTTCAAGTTGTACATGTGCAGAATGTGTATGATCATCACGTTGATGACTTTTGTTTAACCATTAGTTTGGGGATGGAATCTTGTGGAATTAGTGAGTTTGGTATCGAGCATTGACCAGAGATTTGACCAAAATGTGTCTCGATCAGAGAAAATGGATTGTGGGATCCCAAAGTGTACCCACACTCGTTCAAAGAAGAGCTTAGCAATGGCCTCTGTTGTGATACTCTTCTTGCAGGCCATCATAATGGCCATTTTATAGAATTTGTCGACGACCACGAAAACGCAGTCATTGTCGTGCTTAGTAGAAGCCTAAGGCTCAACATGTAATCCATGGAAATATATTCCTAAGGTCGAATAGGAGTAGGCATAGGAGTATATACACATTTCTTCTTGATGGTTGGTTTGGCAATGGTGCAAGAAGTACAAGATTTAATGTACCTCCCAACATCCCAATGAAGGTTTCGCCAATAAAAGTACTTTTGCAGTACTTCCATTATTTTATCTACTCCAAAATGTCTAGCGACTCAACAGTAGTGTGCCTCCCAAATCATCTTGGCACGTTCACTTGAAGGAACACATATGTGTCCCAGGTGGCATAATAGTGCATCCTGGAGGTGAAAATTTGGAACTTGCTTACCTTCCAGGAGTGTCTAGTATGTGTTACTGAATTCTAGATCACTCTCGTAAATATGCGGTTACCCAAAATTGAGCACACTGATCAGCGCCATGACTGGTGGTCGGCTAAGATAGTCTACAACATTATGGGTGCTACCCTTCTTGTACTTAATGTTAAAATTGAATTGTTTCAGGTATGTGGACCATTTCTGATGGCGATCGTTCTGCAACTTCTCTTGTGTATGTATGATATGCAAGGGTCAGTGGTTTGTGTGGATGATTGTTTCTTTCCCCATAATGTAACACTTCAATTGATGACATGCCGACACAATGGAATACATTTCTTTTTCATAAGTGGGATACTTTCGGACTATGTCTGAAAGTGTCTCACTATGGTAAGTCACTAGAGGCTCCTGCTGAGTAATAACTCCACCAATAGCATAGTCGAAGGCATCTGTCTCAATCTCAAATGGTTACTGTAGGTCTAATAATGTGTGCACTGGTGTATAGTAAAGGTGATGCTTCAACTTGGAAAACGCCTTATGTTGGGTTTTGAACCAAAAAAAAAATTCTTTATCTCCACTCTTGGTGACTTGAATTAAAGGCCAAGAGATATGAGAGAACCCCAACATGAACCTGCGATAGAAATTGGTAAGACCGAGAAATATGCAGATCTCTATTAGAGTGGTTGGGGCTGGCCAATCTCGAATGACTTTTATCTTTGTTGGGTCCACATGCACACCTTGACCATTAATGATGTACCCCAGATATTGAACTTGGCACACGCCAAAAGTGCATTTCTCCAAATTGGCACACAACTTGTGTTTTTGTAGGGTTTGAAGGACCTGTCGAATATGGTGGAGGTGTTCTTCTTAACTTTGGCTAAAGATCAAGATGTCATCTAGAGACACCACCATGAATGCATTGGTGAAGGTTCGCGAGATGTCTTCCATCAATCTCATGAAGGTTTCGGGGGTATTAATTAAGCTGAAAGGCATGACCAACCATTCAAAAAGGACCTCCTTGGATTTGAAGGAAGTCTTCTGTTAGAGCCTAGATTGACCTCAGGCTGAAGGAAGGCAATTCTAGGGTAACCACAAACCAAGCTTAACCTGGTAGCTAGCCCTACCAAGTTGGGAGAGGGCTCTCTCCTTATGAATCTCATTCAAGATGACTGGATCATGAACAATATTTTATGCTAGGTATAGTAGCTCAAGGGTTTTGATTGATTTTGTTGGTGTTTGCTGGATCAGATGGAGCTGGGCAATTTAGGTCTGGGAAATTAGGTTAGAATGCAGGGTGTTCTATGGGGCAAGGTAGGTATAGGCTTTAGCACTTGAAATTGAGTGAGGTGAGATGTCTAAGACTGGTGAGGAGCTAAGGAGGGCATGTAACGATCATGTATCCTTCTCAAACAGTAGAAAACATAGAATACTGAATGATTTCCCAAGGTAGAGCACTACAAACAATGAATTCTACCTATCTATCTTGATATCATTCAGTTAGAAGTAGTGAAATATATGATGGCATACATAAAACATGTAAACAACTGATAACAAAAGAAGAAACTATGAAAAAACACCATACCACAAGAATCCCATAAAAATAGCTGCAACTCCTATTAATTTCCTTGCCAAACTGCTTACAATGATGTACAATATAGTTCAGAGCATCCAAGTGAATCCAACCCTTGCAAATGAGAAAGAAAATACATAATATAGACATTACAATCCCTCATCCTAACCATCAGGGGTGAAAACCATGAGAAGAGGATCTATTTCAACCATTTCTAAATAAGGACCAGGAATATAAGTAGTCAAACAACTTGCCTCTATAAGTAGGGAAACTGATTCATTTGCCTCAAAACCACCTCTAACTAATGAATCTACCCTATAACACTATTTTACCATTACATTTACATGTCATTTCATCAATTACATCAGTGAAATCATCCATGAAGAGAGAGAAATCAAATTCACAGTCAAAACAGGCAAATTTTGTTTTTCTGAGCAAAATGATCAAAAGCGCAGTGCCACTGGTCCTAAGCCCAACGCCACTTTCCACATACTTTTGAAGGCCTTCCCCTTAGCCAAATTAATCCCATGATAGCTCATTCGAAAGGTCTTCAAGTCTAGGTTTTGAAACACCTAGAATTTTTGAATTTGGAGGTCATTTTCCCCCTCGAAACTTGAATCTCCCAAGACTGCTTCTGTGTGTCCAAAAAGAGACAGAGAGATCATTTTTTAGTAGTTTTTGGACCTTTTGGTGGACCAGATCTGCTCCAAAACTTCTGAAACATTCCAGGGTGTATGTCCTCATCATGTTGAATCCAAATATTTCAACTTTTCCTCCAATGGATTCCCCAGGAAGAAGCGCAACGCCGGTGGCACTGTGCTCTTGGGAAAAATTTATATGTTATAAATTACAAAATTTCAAAAATGCAAAAACTTTCCAAAATTTGCCCAAATTTGGCATGGAACACCACCATCAGCTGCTTTGATGGAATAGGGAGGCTTTAGCTAACATTCTCAATCTATCTTGCTTCTTTTTGCCTTCCAAAGCTCTCCTTAGCCTTGCCTTCAATTTTCTAATCCTCATGTTACAGATTTTGTTGCGGGTCATGTAATGGTATGCCATTTTTTGGAGAATTTTATTATCCCTATTTGCATTCTCAATTAGTCCTTCAAGATGTATGTTGACCCTCTCAAACCAAGTTTCCCTATCATTTTCAATCTCTTGCTCAATAGGAGTAAATGTGACATGAGCCTCTTTAACCATTTGCATATTTGCTTTGAACATCTGCAACTCCATGAGGACTTGCTTATCACTCAATTATTTTTTTTCCTATTCTACATATTTGATGATGAACTTGGCTCTCTTGATGTTGTCCGCCAAGGCTTGTATTTGAGCTTCCCTTTCTTGAATGATGATGTCTTTGATAGTTTTTTCATCCTGAGCTTCCAATTCAATGATGCCAACTTGATGATGAGTAAAGTGTTGTTGTGGCTCCTCATGCTCAATTAGGTCAAAATATATTTCCTCCTCATCACTAAGATCTTCTTCCTACACTTTTTCCTTTCCTTTTCTCAATTGCTCAACATGTACCTATTTTTTCGATGTAGAAGGCAAAGCCCCTTCCACACCTTGTGGAGATAACATTTGCCTTTGGACTGATGACGAAAGCAAGGCCCCTTCCACACCTTGTGGAGAAAATACTTGCCTAGCAGCTGCAAAAAGTCTCCTTGTGCCTCTCTGATATGTTAAGTACACTGGCACCTCAGTAGTTTTGGATTCCTTGACCTCTTCCCTTGTTTCCACATGGCTAGAAGGCCCACCTTCTTCTTGATGCACTAGTATGGTAAGCATACAACCGGGAGAATCTTCCTTCACAAGTAAAATATTTGATGATAATCCTCATCAAAGGAACATACCTGTTTTCCAAAAATTTAAAGGGGAAAATCCTCTTCACGTGTCTCCTGAACTAAGCTCTGACGTAAGTTTCATAATAATTCTCATCAAGGTCGAAACACTTGTACCACTTCTCACCCACATTAGGGATTCTAGTGGCCTCTGAAATGACAGCTGGTGATATTTTGAAGGTTACCCCGGCAAGTGTCACCTCTTTGTTATGTAAATGAGCCACAAAAAGTCTGGCCAACTCATGGTGAAATTGAGCTCTTTCCACTAGTTCACAAAATTCAAAACATCCTTGGTGCCTAAAACAAGAGACTCCAAGTGGGCAATGTTATAGACATTTTTGTGCCTTACAGCATTGAGCATGAAATGTCCATAATCTAAGGGATCCAAAGTCCCTAAACATGTTGTTCCTACCCCTAGAGGAACAAGGCTAACAAACCACAGCAATTCACAGAAGTTCTCCACCAGAAACTGCTCAAAACAAGTCAATTCAGGATCATGTCAATGGCTCCATTGACTGTCTGCGCTGAATGTCAATAGCAACACTGGCTACCTGCGCTGAATGTCAAAGCCAACACTGGCTACCTGCGCTGAGCGAGAGTGGACATGTGGCAAGCTCATTTCTCAAGGTGTCAAAACCCAGGAAGCTTCCAAAATGACACTTGCCTCAGGGAATTCGACTGGTGATGAGTAAGAGGTTCCAAATCTCCAAGTGGAAGCAAGAACCTCCAAGTGGAATCAAGAACTGACAGAGGGAGGACACTAGTCAGATCTCAAGCTGACTCATCCTCTCTCCAAACATCTATATATGGATCTCTCCTCCATGAGATCTAGAGGCTGGAATTTTGTTATTGCAAAGAATTGCTGTTGGTTTGAGACTGGAATCATTGGGTGCTTAATGCTTTGAAGGGAGGTGAAGATAGGAATTCCATTTTGCTGGGAAGGAGATGCTGGATTGGAGCCCTCTGGGTTGTATCTCTTCCTGAACCTTGTTATTCATCAATAAAGATATCTTGGTTTCCTCCTATATACTGATGTATCTTTGATGTATGATTGCATTAGTATGTTTAGTTTACTTCTAATCCTGAACTAATTATGTTTATGAATCTATGTCTTTGTGTAGTGTTCTTCTCTTGTAATCTTGCAGAGACCTGTTGAAGCTGGGCGAGCGAGAAGGCAAGTAGCTGTGAACACCCAAAGAGAAGAGAAACCGGATCAAGGGACAAACGGAAGACACCGGTTAGTCCATCCATCTCTCTTCATTCTTAATTCATAAAGGAAGAATACTAGAATAGCTGTCTCTGTTTGTTTCTAAGGCACTGTCACACCTTAGGTGGATAGGATCGTCCTGCATAGGCATTTTTCCCCACAACAAATTGGCGACTCCGCTGGGGAGATTTGTTTAGTCATTTTATTTGTGTCTCTATCATTTTTTGTTTCATAGACTCATCAGCAACAATCGAACTGCTTCTGCTATTCTCAATTGCAAAGTAGACAGTTGCTGCCTTGATCCAATCACTGGATTTGTCTATGATCTGAACAATGGACTCACAAATGATTTGATGATCCTTTGTGATAGATCTTAGTACCCCCTCAAAGCATCCCTTTGATTGTACCTTGCTTGTGTTTTTGATTTGGCCTGAAACCGTTGATTAATTAGCAATCTGTGACCCAGAACCCAGTGAGAAACGAGAGTTTCTCCTTCAGCGCAACCCCTGTGAAGGCTACCTGTGCTGAATGTCAAAACCACAGTGGTGAGGTTGCGCTGAACCAGTTTGGCCTTGTGCAGCTGGGGTTCTCTGCTCTCTGTTGCCCTATTTTGATCTCTGTTTTTTGCAGCCTGTAACCAGCATAGGTACCAGTCTGATAACTCCTTTTCTCTGCTTAAATTCCGCCTCCTTTTGTACAAAAAGACTGTGAGTGTTTTTATGTGTTTGTGGCGTCATTTACAGTTTTCCTTTGCATGAGTGAAATAATCATCCTGTAGCCCTTGATTCAGATCTGTTGATTGTGATCTTAGGAGAGAGTTCATTGGCTGTTTACAGTTGATTATACATTTGCTTTTGCTTATTGGTTTGAGTTTGTCTCTTTTAAGTGTCGAAACAAGTGTTCATTTCGAAAGTCGTAAAGTGTTGTAATCTCTTCTACCCTTTCTGATTTCGAAAAAGTAAACTTGTTTGTACTTGTCATTTAAAAGCAAATTCAAGGTTGTACAAAAAGCTTTCTTTGTAGGCATCAATACTAAGAAAGCGGAAAAAAAACACCTGCATTGTGCATTTGCATTTTGATAGTTTGCATGCTTGATTTAGGAAAAGTGCATTAGAGTGTGCTGATTGCTCTTAGAGAAAAGATGGTGTCTTTCTTTTCCCTTAGTAGCTAGGATTTTCAAAGTTGAAAAGATATAAAGCTTGCTTATCATCTTAGACTGCATTTAGGAATTGTACCATACATCTCGTGGTGATCCAGAAAGGCAAACTTCTAAAAAAGATCAACTTAAAATAAACTGAATGAACTTAACAACGCTTTGCAACATAACGCACAACATAGAGGTCTAGGCTAGAGACGTGTTCCGGCGTCGTTAAGCCTGGTGACTGTCGATCTCGTGGAAGGTGGGTGATTCCTCCTGAGGGACGATAGCGCCAGTACGGATTGTGCTCCCACGTACCGTCACGTATATATTGGGAGACCCCTATAGGAATTTAACCTTTATCCTTACGAAGCCGTGTCGGCCGCCCTACTGATCGCAATGCACTGAACACAGCATTCAGGAAGATCGACCGCCCGTACCTTAAAAAGTATTCTGTTTTGCGAAAAGTTTGGCACACCCTCTGCCTAGAACTCCAGAGCAGTTTCTTTTGGCCTTTTTCAGACTCTATAACAGAAAAAGTCCATCCGAGCATTTGTCACTTCGGGCTCGTTAAAACATCGAAGGAGACTAGAGTCATCTTTAGCTTTTTCTCGACTCTTTAAAAGTGAAAAAGCAAGTTGTGTCTAAAGCGTCGTTAACAATTTATTTTAAACGGAACAATCACCCTTTATTCCCGCGTTGATCTTTAGGTTGAAAAAATGGAGCACACCAACCAAGGAATTCCCCTTGGTGGAAATCCTAGTCCCTTCTCCTCTTGGGGAGATGTTGGTGCGCCCCACATGGCCACTTTGTCACTTCCAGGATTGACAATTGGCCTGCCGGTCTGGCTCTTTTCAACCAATGTCGTTCAGAACACCACTATTCCTGAACAGTCGAGTCAACAGTTAGACCAGACCAGAATTTCCCACCAGCCTTCTACTTCATCTTCCTCTCCTCCTTCCTCTTCGCTTGACGGAACTGGTAAAACAAAAAACCGAGTTCCTAAGGAGAAGAAGGAGAAGAAGAAGAAAGAGAAGAAGAAGAAGGAGCCAAAGGCGACTGGGGGCAAACAAGTGTCGTCTGACAAAAATCCACACACAGCACTGACCAGGCCTAAATCGCCATGTGTCATATGCAAGGGAGACCACTTCCACAGAGATTGTCCCTGTATCCCTCGGATACTAAGGGACTGGTCTCCCCGTTTGCACAATTCGGTGGCGTCAACCTCTGATAGCCATGTTGATAGCACACCGTCAACTAGTGGAAGTGAAGCCACAGGACAGAGAGGGAAAGCTAGATTTCCCTGCAAACTGTGTGAAGGCGACCATGCCATCCACCGTTGTCCCTTCTTAGACGAGGCTAAAAGAGTTCTGGAAGATCGCCCGATTTTACGAGCGCAACTTCCTCCTGGATACCAAAGACTCCTGCCAAGTCCTTCGCTAGTTGAGAACCCGGCTGGCCCGCTCAGGTGGTCAGCCGAAGCACCTATCATTGAAGATGAAATGTCTGAATCCATACCTGACGAAAGTCAAAAGGTTGAGGCGGCAGTTGACCCGGTTTTGCCTTCAGAGGCTCTATCTTCGAATGATACTATCACAGAGGAGAATAAAGACGACACCGTCCAAATTCTCTTCATCAACACTGATTCTGATGAACAAGGGGGCAATGCCCCCATTCCTTTATCGCAGGAAGGAAGTTCGTCAGAGCGATATTCGGCCGTCTATTCGGTCCCACCACCAAGAAACCTAGTTGTCTCGTTCGACTGGAACCAACTAGGCAGACCCCGGTTGCCAGCCAGTATACCATTCAGAATTATCATTCAAATATACAGAATGGTAATGGTTGGCACTATCATTGATGAAGGGGCATCTGTGAGTATCCTTTCCTCTATTGCTTGGAAAGCGCTTGGTTCACCTGCGCTTTTGCCTGAAATGAGAAATCTATCAAGCTTTGATAAAGGAACCAGTCGACCTTTAGGGATCCTCCCCAATGTGCCCATAACATTGAAAGGGAAGACCGTTCAAATGAACGTGATGGTCGTTCAAGGACCCTTGGATTATAACCTACTCCTTGGACGAGACTATATATATTGCATGGAGGCTGTCGTCTCCTCACTCTTTAGAGTAATGTGTTTTCCGCATGAAGGAAGAATGGTCAAGCTCGTGGACCAACTTTCATTTCCCGGATCACGCATCGCAAATAGTCATATACCATCCCTAAATGGTCTATTCACGCAAGAAGTGTCTCAACCCACGGTCCGTCCTCCTGATGAGCGCGAGTAATCCGGGAGGATATGACTGGAACCCAGGGGGCATGCGTCCTGGTCTGCTTCGGCGGGAAAACTTTGGGTATAGGGTAGGTTTTCGCGGGAGAATATGACTAGTCCATACCCCGTCTCTGATTGGAAGAGGGGTTGTTCTAGAATAAGATTCTTTTGTCAAAGTTATGTGAGTTGGCAGGCATCGTCACTCACCTTTGTTTATTTCGGTAGACATCGCCGAAGAAGTGTTTTATTCGTGGCCGCGAATGAGACAATCTTTGGGTAACCTGAAAGAGGTAAACCTCTCTCGTTAAAACAAATGTTTTGACGGAAAAGAAGTAGAGGTAACCTTGAAATCGTACTTTATACCTGGGGGCATGCAAACCTTTTGGAGTGCGAGCAAGGGGCGGCTATTTATTTTTTTAAATTTTTAGGACCTCTAACCCTTTAAACTCGTAGGATTAGTCGTTTCCGAACTTGCATAACGAAAGGTGCGGGGCATAGCTTTGTGAGATGAAGCTCCATAAAAAATAGAATCTCAATGAGACACTCTTATCATATGACTGGTATAATCGAGCAGTTTTAACGCGGACTTCATGCTCGTTAAAAAATAAACATAAGCATCGAGCAGTTTTAGCACAAAGTTCATGCTCGTTAAAAAATAAACGCAAGATCCGAGCAGTTTTAACGCGGACTTCATGCTCGTTAAAAAATAAACATAAGCACCACCCGGTAAATAACCACTGTGAATGTAACTTTATCAGCCATTAAAGCCTTGGTCGTGTTTGCACCGTCACCTCCACTTTTCATTTGGCCGATCATTCACCTCCATATGATTGTTTACCCATTTTGAGGAACAGCTGCGAAGAGTGATTTCACCTAGCCATCCTTGTGACACTGCCGTGATTGGAAAATTCCAACCTGTACCTGGAATCAGCTGCTAACCCTGTTTATCACTCGTTCCTCAAAAGACGAGTCTTCTTTAAGCTCTTTTCAACTGACTCGTAAAATATGAAAAGATTGCCGAGTCCTTGGCCTTCTAGCTCGTTAAAGGGACAGGAAGTGCTATCCCTCCTCTAGATTTTAATCTTTTTGGACCTGAGGGATTATTGCACAAAAAGATTGAGCGCTTGTTTGTTCGGCTCGTTAAAACTATCGAAAACTCATCCCTTCTGTATTGTTTTATACTTTTTCGGACTTAAGGGATTAGATGACGAAAAAGGAATTTTGGAGTTAACTTTATGTACCTTTTCAGACTCTCTAAAAATGAAAAGGACCGAGTTATCCTTGTCGTTAGACTCGTTAAAATCACTAAATAGCGACAAACTTGTCTTTAGACGAGAACGAGTTTCACTATCGCTAGGCTCGTTAAAACATAGCGATGGGCTTGTCCGAAGGGCAGGTTATAGAACAAGCATATGTTATCCTCCTCAAGCTTGACAAAAATAAAGAGGTACTGGTCAGCAATGACTGGGGAAAAATTGGGAGAAACTAAAGAAAACTTTGATGGTAGCAAGTCGCTCTTGAACATGACACTTTTCCTCCGTACCACAATCGGGTTGGGTTGTTTCATTCACCGGTCACATCACCATGGTCTCGCCATACCATCCATAATTGGGGTAATGCTACCGATCCATCGCATCAGTGTCGCCATATGTTCAAGAGAAGTCGTTCAGAAAGAGTCAACCGTGTCCCATCCACTGCCATACATTATCCTTCATCCGTTCATGACCGCCACCCTGAATCATATGTCACAGATCGTTTTCACCTCCATCAAAATCATTAGCTCCGTTCCGTGTCACTGATGTGGGATTCATTAAGGCCCTCCTTTGACGGATCGCTTCTTGTCGACATCAGCTCATTATCCAAGAAGTTGATCTAGGAACAACCCCTTCAGTACTTTGAAGCTTGCATGCCTCAATGGCAAGTTTCTCACTTCCGGCGACAGGTATACATCAATGACCTTCGACCAGAAGATTTTGCGTGGTGTTCGACGCCAAGTCCTTTATTCACACCACGTGAATTGTACTACAGTACCTTGAGGGTCATTATCATTATCGGTGATTCCTCTCGCGCTTGTTAACGGTTTACCTCATTGACCGGTAATCAAGCGATGTCTTTCCATGTTCGACTTCAGAACAATTCTCACATGGATCGACTTGTACTTAGAGTGAAGATCGAACGAGTTTGAAGACCCCGGATCTAGTTTCATCCATCCGGGCTGCGATATATATTCAGGAAAGATAAAGACATTTGACACGTACATCATTGCAACAGATAATCATCCTACTCAAAGGATGATAATTTCACCAAAATTATCAGTCTACCATCAGACGATTGTCTGTTCTATGTACAGAAAAATGAATTTATAAAGCTGAGCATGGGAATGCCCGCCTCAGCTAGATCATGAAAGCAGTATGAAAAATAATGTATTGTATTGTATCTTATTATAGGTCTCCTCCCAGCATTGGATGAACTTCGGACCCTCCTGGATAAAGCATTTCACCCGATAAACGGCCTCATACTTTAGGGGGCAACTGTTATAGACATTTTTGTGCCTTACAGCATTGAGCATGAAATGTCCATAATCTAAGGGATCCAAAGTCCCTAAACATGTTGTTCCTACCCCTAGAGGAACAAGGCTAACAAACCACAGCGATTCACAGAAGTTCTCCACCAGAAACTGCTCAAAACAAGTCAATTCAGGATCATGTCAATGGCTCCATTGACTGTCTGCACTGAATGTCAATAGCAACACTGGCTACTTGCGCTGAATGTCAAAGCCAACACTAGCTACCTGCGCTGAGCGAGAGTGGACATGTGGCAAGCTCATTTCTCAAGGTGTCAAAACCCAGGAAGCTTCCAAAATGACACTTGCCTCAGGGAATTCGACTCGTGATGAGTAAGAGGTTCCAAATCTCCAAGTGGAAGCAAGAACCTCCAAGTGGAATCAAGAACTGACAGAGGGAGAGGACACTAGTCAGATCTCAAGCTGACTCATCCTCTCTCCAAACATCTATATATGGATCTCTCCTCCATGAGATCTAGAGGCTGGAATTTTGTTATTGCAAAGAATTGCTGTTGGTTTGAGACTGGAATCATTGGGTGCTTAATGCTTTGAAGGGAGGTGAAGATAGGAATTCCTTTTTGCTGGGAAGGAGATGCTAGATTGGAGCCCTTTGGGTTGTATCTCTTCCTGAACCTTGTTATTCATCAATAAAGCTATCTTGGTTTCCTCCTATATACTGATGTATCTTTGATGTATGATTGCATTAGTATGTTTAGTTTACTTCTAATCCTGAACTAGTTATGTTTATGAATCTATGTCTTTGTGTAGTGTTCTTCTCTTGTAATCTTGCAGAGACCTGTTGAAGCTGGGCGAGCGAGAAGGCAAGTAGCTGTGAACACCCAAAGAGAAGAGAAACCGGATCAAGGGACAAACAGAAGACACCGGTTAGTCCATCCATCTCTCTTCATTCTTAATTCATAAAGGAAGAATACTAGAATAGCTGTCTCTGTTTGTTGCTAAGGTACTGTCACACCTTAGGTGGATAGGATCGTCCTGCATAGGCATTTTTCCCCAAAACAGGCAACCCTGTAATTCTCTTAAACTAGTGGGTTCTTCTCTTATGATTTTTCCTCCCTTGTGAGGCTTTCTCTACCTCTATCTCTCTATAGAACTATCACTAATTGTCTCCTCCTCATACTCCTCATAATCACTGCCTTTGTCCATGATTTGGATGACTCTCTTAGTTTACACAATTTGGGATGGATGGTATGTGTAATGGTTTGGGAGAAATGGATGTAAATGAGGCTATGGGAAAAACATGTGAGGGATAAGGTTTAGGGAGTAATGAAGGGATGGTAAAAGGGGATAATAGTGATGGGGACAAGGGTTTTATTTTAGGAGGTGAGTGGTAGGGAGAATGGATCACTAGGATTTTGATAAACTAGGGTTTTAGTGGAGATTAGGGTTTACATGTAAGAGTTTCAAAACCTTGAAATTTTACACATATGCAAACTAAGAGATAAGAGGAGCAGCAATACTTACTTGGCAAGTGATAAACAAAATGATATTTTGGAGAAAACTGAAGCTAGGAGTGATTTTGGGCTTGGCTGGCCTAAGCGCAATGCCACCACCCAAGAGTGCAGCGCCAGGCTAGGAGCGCAGCGCCCATTGTAATTTGCACTTTGAAATCAGGCCAGCAACGCAGTTCCAAGCTAGGAGCACATCGCCTTTTCTAGGAGTGCAATGCCTTGTCCTCTAAGCGCAACGCCACCCTGTTTTTGCTCAATAACACTTAGAAAACTGATTTTCTTCTCTCCTTGGTTTACTTTGATTTGCTAAATGACACAATGGCATGAAAATAGAAAAGAATGAGTTTATATATGAACTCCCTTTTTAATTTTTTCTTTTGAAAACCCATCTTTGTAATGTCTCTTTGTCTCTTTCAATGCTCTATTTTTCAAGTTTATTCTCTTTTGCTTGCAAGTGGACTAATGCTCTAGATCACTTTTATTTTTTTGTAGTGGAAGATGCTTGGCGACATCACAAGCTTAGGAGGAGCTTGGGAACAAATATTACATATAGAAAAAATAAAATTACATCATAAATGAAGATAAAAAAACATAATATGTATTTAAGTATGTGGGATTTACGCAGTGCATTATATTAGATATCATTTTTGGGATTCAACTGCATTAAGTAAGTCATTCAAACGTATGACCTTTCATATCCTTGGTGATCATTATTGGCATAAATAACTGATTTTTGATGATAACCCTAAAACTCAGCACCGGGTGATGCTCACAGATAAAGAAGAGTAAATTGAAACTAGTGAAATGTGGAGAACGAATCACATAGCATCAATCATCACTTCCGGGGCTTGCACCCGTAACCAGGACTTCCAGGAGGTCACCCATCCAGAACTCCTCTGGCTCAAGCGCGCTTAACTGTGGAGTTTTTCCCCACAATCAAGCCCACTTAGCTTGCTACCCCATTTGCAAAACCTTAGCAAGTATTGTGCCTCATGAACCATTCAAGTAGAGATCCCTTGACTCTTTTTTGAATTTAAGTATGTGGGATTTACGCAGTGCATTATATTAGATATCATTTTTGGGATTCAACTGCATTAAGTAAGTCATTCAAACGTGGGATTGACTATTTTAGACAGTGATCTTGTTCAACGCTCGATAGTCAATTAGAATATTCAGATTCTATCCTTCATCTGTGACCAAGTGACAATGGGCTCCCATAGTGGAGATGAGCTTAGCTCCTAACGTGCCCTTTCTGCAATAGCTCCTAAATATGCCTCTTGATCTCATCATTCTCCAAACATAGCACCCATACATCAATCCATTGGATACTGGTGCGCTCGGGGCTAGATCGATCGAGTGCTTGACCTCATAGTGCAGAGGTACACCTATAGGTGAGGTGAAAATGTCTCCATACTCCTCCATAAACTTGTCCATCTATTGTTGTTGTGCAGAGGAGCCCTATCTAGGAGTTGTGGCCATAACCTTCTTCTTGTCCTGAGGGCGAATCATAAGGAAAACAAATTTCCTATTCTAGGAAATTATCTTACTGTATTGCTTTGCAGTGATCAAAGAGATGGTGGTAGGTTGGGCTACCTATGGTATCCTATACAATGTATTACCCAAAGTAATAATCGCAGTGTGAATTCTAGACTCATATACAACATGTCGCTTCCATAAGTATGGTTGTCCTAATAATACATCACAAACTTCAAGAGGAGCAACATCACACAATACATCATCCGTGAAGGGCTTGATGCTGTAGGGAATGCAACACTGTCAGCTGACATGTAGATCTTGTTGTTATTAGGAAATCTAGTGTCTATGCAGAGCTGCTAGTCCCACTAAGACTGGTAGCTATCTTAGAAACAAACTAACTAAAACTACTTTCGTTTTCCTTTATGAGAAGTAGATAAGAGGGGAACAAAGGAGACCAACCTTTGTCTTGCGCTTGGTTCCTTGCTTGATTCCTCTGCCTTCTGATAGATCTTTTCCACTCGCTTCCTCATCTAGCCAGCTTCAAAGAGCACCTGTGGAATCAAAGCAGCATAACACTATCCAAGAACAGAGATCTACTATCATAAACAATATAGGACCAGATATATATTGACCACACAAATGCATATGTCATCAATCATACAAGAATGTGGAGGAAAACTTGAATAACTTTATTAATAATCAAGAATACCTAGCATCATCCTCTCATCAAGAAAGCCCTTCTTCACCTCATGAAAAGCTTAGATCACCCAACACTATGATGTTACACCAAGAAACCAGCAGCACTTCCTTACAAGATACAAAATTTTAGCCTATGGATCTCTAGGATGAGGGATCCATATATAAATGTTTGCAAGGGGGGTGAGTCAGCTTCTGAGATTTGATTAGTGTCCTCTAATTGATAGTTCTTGATTCCACTTGGAGATTGATGATCTCTTACTCATCCCTGGGTGAATGCAGAGAGGCAAGTGTCACAGGAGAAGTTTCTAGAAGATTCCATGATCCTCTACCTCGCAAATTGACTCTGTCATTTGTCCACTCTTTCCCATCGCACCCCATAGAAGGGCTTTTCAGTATGCATCGCACCTCCCGTGTGCATTTAGGTGGGATGCAACACACTTTGACCATGGAGCAGGTGAGTGTTATAGACATTTTTGAGCACTGCAACCCAAATCATAAATGTCAATAAACCAAGGGCTCTTAAGTCCCTAAAAGTGTTGTTCCGACCCCTAAAAGAAAAAGGTCAACTGATTACATCTTCTCCTAGAAGTTCTCCATGAAAAACTACTCAGAACTGGTCAAAACTAGACCATTTCACCTGCTCCATAGGCAAAGTGCGTTGCATCCCACCTAAATACACACAGTAGGTGCCATGCATGTCAAAAAGCCCTTCTATGGGGTGTGATGGGCAAGAATGGACAAATGGCAGGGTTAATCCGCAAGGTGGAGGAGCATGGAATCTTCCAAAAAACTTCTCCTGTGACACTTGCCTCTCTACATTCGACCAGGGATGAGTAAGAGATCACCAATCTCCAAGTGGAATCAAGAACTATCAGAGAGAGGACACTAATCAAATCTCAAAAGCTGACTCACTCACCTTGCAAACATCTATATATGGATCCCTCATCCCAGAGATCCAAAGGCTGGAATTTTGTATCTTGTAAGGAAGTGCTTCTGGTTTCTTGGTGCAATATCATAGTGTTGGGTGATCTAAGCTTTTCATGAGGTGAAGAAGGGCTTACTTGCTAAGAGGATGATGCTCGGTCAGAACAATTGGTTGTAATCCTCTTTGCTCTTTCTTGATTATCAATAAATCTATTCAAGTTTTCCTCCACATACTTGTGTGATTGATGTTTTATGCATTTGTGTGGTTAATATATATCTGATCCTATATTGTTTATGATAATAGATCTATGTTCTCGTATAGTGTTATGCTGCTTTAATTCTACAGGTGCTCCTTGAAGCTAGGTATACAAGAAAGAAAGTAGCAAAGGGCTATCAGAAGGGAGAGGAATCAAACAAGGAACCAAGCGCAAGACTGAGGTTGGTCTCCTTTATTCTTCTCTCATCTATTTCTCATAAAGGAAAACAAAAGTGGTTTTAGTTTGTTTGTTTCTAAGGTAGCTACTAGCCTTGGTGGGATTAGTAGCTCTACATAGACACTATTTCTGATAAATTTCAATAAACCAAGGGCTCTTAAGTCCCTAAAAGTGTTGTTCCGACCCCTAAAAGAACAAGGTCAACTGATTACATCTTCTCCCAGAAGTTCTCCATGAAAAACTACTCAGAACTGGTCAAAACTGGACCATTTCACCTGCTCCATAGGCAAAGTGCATTGCATCCCACTTGAATACACACAGTAGGTGCGATGCATGTCAAAAAACCCTTCTATGGGGTGCGATGGGCGAGAATGGAAAAATGGCAGGGTCAATTTGCAAGGTGGAGGAGCATGGAATCTTCCAGAAACTTCTCCTATGACACTTGCCTCTCTACATTCGACCAGGGATGAGTAAGAGATCACCAATCTCCAAGTGGAATCAAGAACTATCAGAGAGAGGACACTAATCAAATCTCAAAAGCTGACTCACCCCCCTTGTAAACATCTATATTTGGATCCCTCATCCCAGAGATCCAAAGGCTGGAATTTTGTATCTTGTAAGGAAGTGTTGCTGGTTTCTTGGTGCAATATCATGGTGTTGGGTGATCTAAGCTTTTCATTAGGTGAAGAAGGGATTACTTGCTGAGAGGATGATGTTGGGTCAGAACAATTGGTTGTAATCCTCTTTGCTCTTTCTTGATTATCAATAAAGCTATTCAAGTTTTTCTCCACATACTTGTGTGATTGATGTTTTATGCATTTGCGTGGTTAATATACATCTGATCCTATATTGTTTATGATAATAGATCTATGTTCTCGTATAGTGTTATGTTGCTTTGATTCTACAGGTGCTCCTTGAAGTTGGGTATACAAGAAAGCAAGTAGCAGAGGACTATCAGAAGGGAGAGGAATCAAACAAGGAACCAAGCGCAAGACTGAGGTTGGTCTCCTTTATTCTTCTCTCATCTATTTCTCATAAAGGAAAACGAAAGTGGTTTTAGTTTGTTTATTTCTAAGGTAGCTACCAGCCTTAGTGGGATTAGTAGCTCTGCATAGACACTATTCCCGATAACAAAATGGCGACTCCACTGGGGAGCGAATAGATAATTTGTTCATCTACATTTGTTTACTTTATAAACTTACAGACGGAGTGTGAAGTCAAGCCATCTAACCTTCGAAATGCATTTGCTATGCAAGTGCAAAGTAGATCAACGCTGCTTTAGTCAATCTTCGGGTTTTGTTTATGAATTAAACAATTGGTTTACAAGCTCTCTAATTGCCCTTGTGGTGACTCTAGTAACCTCTTTTGATCTACCCCTGTGATTGATTTACTGATTACCACTTGCTCGGCCTAAATCCCTGAATTGAACTGCAAACTGTGACCCGGAACCCAATCCAAGTCTCGTCCCTCGTCCAGCGCACTGTCTGTTCTGTGAACTTCAAATGCAGCGCACTTCCCGAGTGTAGTAGGTGCGTTGCATTTCAGTTTCACTGTGTTACAAGTGCACTGATCAGACAAGGCCTTGTTCCTAAATTTTGGTTTCTGTGTTCATTCTTTTCAGCTCTATTCAGGAGTTTTGCTGCCTGTAGTCAGTACACCTCTGTTGAAACCCCTTTCCTTGCTGTTATTCCACCTCCATTGTGCAAAGAACTATAAATGTTTTTATGTATTTTTTGAGTCATTTTCAGTTCTCCTTTACAAAGAAGTAGCGTAATTGTACTGTCGTTTCTTGATTTGAAAGTGTCGCAAGTGTCATTTTCAGTCATAGAAGAGAATCTGATTGTTCTTGATAGTCAATTACCCTGTTACTCTTGTATTTGATCTGAATTAGTAGTTTTTCTAATGTCGAAAGCAAGTTTTCAATTCCAAATCACAAAGTGTTGTCATTGTCCTCATTTTGTTTTGAAAAAGAAACTTGTTAGTATTTGTCGCTTTGAAAAATAATTCAGATTTGCGCTTAGCTTTCTTTTTATCATTTACACATTAAGAAGGTTGAAAAAAAATACATGCATGTGAATTTGCATTTAGACTGTTTGTTGGTTTGATTTAGGACAATGCATATAGTGTGTGCTCTTTGCTCTTTGTTGAAAGAACGCCATCTCTCTTTCCTTAGTAGCTAGGATTTTCATTTGCAAAAGGAAGATTAAATGATTGTTTATCATCTTAGATTGCATTTTAGGAATTGTACATCTACATCACACGGTGAACCTGAAAGGAAAATTTCTTAAGCAAGATAAACTATAAAATAAATTTAATGAATCTAAAAACGCTTTGGAACCTAACACACAACATCTACAAGTCTAGGCTAGAGACGTTTTCTGGCGTCGTAAAGCCTGGTAACTGTTGTTTTCACTGTTGGTTGGGTGATTCCTCCACTTTGAGACGATAAGTGCCAGTACGGACTTGTGCTCCCACGTACCGTCGAGTATATTTTTGGAGACCACAATAGGCTTAATCCTTTATCCACAGGAAACCATGTCTGCCGCCCTATCAATCGCAACGCACTGAACATAGCATTCGGGAAGATTGACTGCCGTACCGTAAAAAGTATTCTGCAGTTTTGCGATTGGTTTGGTAATCCCTCTGTCTAGATTTCTAGAGTAGTCCCTTTCGTTCCTTTTCAGACTCCTTAATGAAAAGGTCCATCTAAGCACTTGTCACTTCAGGCTCATTAAAAATCGAAGGCGACTAGAGTCATCTTTTGTTTTTTCTCGACTCTTAAAAATTGAAAAAACAAGTTGTGTCAAAGCGTCTAAAATTTATTTTAAGTGGAATAATTGTCACCTTTCCTACATTGGTCTTAGGTTGAGAAAAATGGAGTCCACCAACCAAGGAGTTCCCCTTGGAGGAAATCCTAGTCCCTTCTCCTCTTGGGGAGATGTTGGTGCACCCCATATGGCCACATTGTTGCTTCCAGGATTGACAATCGGCTTGCCCATATGGCTCTTCTCAACCTCTGTCATTCAGAACACTACGATTCCTGAACAATCAAGTCAGCAACTAGACGATTCTAGAATTACCCCCCAACCCTCTACTTCATCCAATTCTTCCTCTCCTCCTTCCTCTTCGCTTGATGAAGTTGGTAAAGCCAAAAATCAAGTACCTAAGAAGAAGAAGGAAAAGAAGAAGAAGGAGCCAAAGGCGAAAAGGGGCAACCAAGCATCATCTAGCGAAAATCCACACACTGCACCGACCAGGCCTAAATCGCCATGTTTCATTTGCAAAGGAGACCACTATCATCGAGATTGTCCTTGCATCCCTCGGATCTTAAGGGACTGGTCTCCTCATTTGCACAATCCAGTGTCGTCGACCTCTGGTGATCATGTTGAAAGTACACCGTCAACTAGTGAAAGTGAAGCCCCTAGACAAAAAGGAAAATGTAAATTTCCTTGTAAACTGTGTGAAGGTGATCACGTCGTCCACCGTTGTCCCTTCTTAGATGAGGCTAAAAGAGTTTTGGACGACCGTCTGGTTTCACCGTTACGGCTTCCTCCTGGATATAAGAAACTCTTGCCGAGTCCGTCACTAGTTGAAAATCTGGCTGACACGCCCTTGTGGTCAGCCAGAGCATCTATCATTGAAGATAAACCATTTGAATCCACACCAGATGAAAGTCAAAAGGTTGAGGTGGCAGTTGACCCGGTCTTGCCTTCAGAGGTTCCATCTTCAGATGATACAGTCACCGAAGAGAACAAGGATGACACCATCCAAATTCTTTTCGTAAGCATAGACTCTGATGAACATGGGGGCAATCTACCCATTCCTTTACCACAGGAAGGAAGTTCGTTAGAGTCATATCCGGCCGTCTATTTGGTCCCACCTCCAAGCAACTTGGTTGTTTCCTTTAACTGGAATCTACTAGGCAGACCCCATTTACCGGCTAGTGTACCATTTCGAATCATTGCTCAAATATATAGAATGGTCATGGCCGGTACCACCATAGATGAAGGGGCTTCTGTGAGTATCCTTTCCTCAACTGCTTGGAAAGCACTTGGTTCCCCATCGCTTTTACCTGAGATGAGAAATCTAACAGGCTTTGACAAAGGAACCAGTCGACCGTTAGGGATCCTTCCCAATGTGCCCATAACATTGAGAGGGAAAACCGTTCACATGAACGTAATGGTAGTCCAAGGACCCCTGAATTATAATCTACTCCTTGGACGAGACTATATTTATTGCATGGGAGCCATTGTCTCATCACTCTTTAGAGTAATGCATTTTCCGCACGAAGGAAGAGTGGTCAAGCTCGTAGACCAGCTTTCATTTCCTGGTTCACACATAGCAAATAGTCATATACCAACCCTGAATGGTCTTTTCACGCAAGGAATATCTCATTAATTCCCATTCCATCCTCCTGATGAGCGCAAGTGATTCGGAGGGTATGATTGAAACCCAGGGGGCATGCACCCTGGTCTGCTTTGGCAGGAGAACTTCAGGTATAGGGTAGGTTTCCGCGAGGGATATATGACTAGTCTGACACACCCGTCCGTTTAGGAAAATGGGATTAGACTGGAATAAGATTCCCTCGTCAAAGTTATGTGAGTGGAGGCGTCTGCGCCATTCACCTTTGTCTATTTCGGTAGACATCGCCGAAGAAGTGTTTTGTTTGTGGTACAGATAGAACAATCTTTGGTAACCTGAAAGAGGTAGGCCTTTCCCGGAAAAAAAAAATGTTTTGTCTGCAAATTGAGGGGTAACCTCGAAACTCTATTTCTCTATACCTGGGGGCATGCAAACCTTTTGGCATGCAAGAGAAGAGCGACCATTTATCTTTTAAATTTGTAGGTCCTCTAACCCTTTAAACTCGTAGGATTGGTCGTTTCCTAACTTGCATAAAGAAAGGATGTGGGGCAAAGCTTTGAAATAATGCCATTTTTAGATGAGACATTCTTATTATACAACTGGATCGAGCAGTTTTAATGCAGACTTCAAGCTCGTTAAAAAATAAACATAAGCAATGAGCAAATGTTTCACCAGTGTTTAATCTCATTTTAAAATAAAAAATGAACCAATTTCCGGTAAATAACCATCATGAATGTAGTACTTCAGCCTTTAAAGCCTTGGTTGTGTTCTCATCATCACCTCCACTCTGTATTGGTTGATCATTCACCTCCATTTGATTGTTTACCCCTTTTTTGAGAAACAGCTGCGAAGAGTGATCCTGTTGGCCATCCTTGTAACGTTGTCGTGATTGGAAAATTCCAAAACTTACCTGGAATCAGCTGCGAAGAGTGATCATGTTAGCCATCCTTGTAACACTGCCATGATTGGAAAATTCCAAACGTTACCTGGAATCAGCTGCTACCCGAATTTATCACTCGTTCTCAAAGACAAGTATCCTTTAAGCTCTTTTCAACTGACTCGTAAAATATGAAAAGATTTCCGAGCCATTGGCCTCTCGAGCTCGTTAAAGTGACCGGAAGTGCTATCCCTCCTTTATATTTTAATCTTTTTGGACATGAGGGATTATTACACAAAAATATCAAGCGCTTGTTTTGTTCATCTCGTTAAAAGTACCGAAAATTCATCCCTTCTATATTGTTTTATACTTTTTCGGAATTAAGGGATTAGATGAGGAAAAAGGATTTTTTGGAGTTTCCTTTACGTCCCTTTTCAGACTCTCTAAAATTGAAAAGGACCGAGTTATCTTTGTCTTTAAACTCGTTAAAACCTAATAGCGATAAACTTGTCCATAACATACAAGAACGAGTTTCACTATTGCTAGGTTCATTAAAAAATAGTGATGGGTTTGCCCGAAGGGCGAATTATAGAACAAGAATATGTTATCCTCCTCAAGCTTGACAAAAATAAAGAGGTACTGGTAAGCAATGACTGGGGAAAAATTTGGAAGAAAACTTGAAGAAACTTTGTTGGTAGCAAGTCGCTCATGAACATGACACTTTCACTTCGCATCCAAGTCAGGTTGGGTTGTTCCATTCACTGGTCACATCACCATGGTTCGGTCACACCATCCACATTTGGAGTAATGCTACAAATCCATCATGTCAGTGTCGCCGATATGTTCAAGAGAAGTCGCTCAGAGAATTCACTTGTGTCTCACCCACTGCAATGCATTTATGCTCCATTCTTTCATGACCGCCACCCTGAACCTTATATCACTAGATCATTTTCACCTCCATTAAAATCATTTGCTCCGTTCCGCGTCATTGACGTGGCAATTTTCTCACTTTCGGTGACAGGTTTACATCAATGGCCTTCGACCGAAAGATTTTGCATGGTGTTCGACGCCAAGTCCTTTATTCACACCACATGAATTGTACTGTAGTACCTTGAGGGTCATCATCATTATCGGTGATTCCTCTCACACCTGTTAACAGCTTACATCATTGGTTGGTAATCAGGCGATGTCTTTCAATGTTTGACTCCAGAACATCTCTCACATGGATCGACTTGTACTTAGAGTGAATATCGAACGAGATTGAAGACCCCGGATCTAGTTTCATCCATCCGGGATGCGATATATATTCATGAAAATAAAGATATCAAATGTACATCATTGCTGCACATATAATCATCCAATCTAAGGGATGATGGCTCTACCAGAATCATCAGTCTACACTCAGACGATTGTCTGTCTCATGTACATGAAAAATGAATTTATAACGCTGAGCATGGGAATGCCCGCCTCAACTAGATCATGAAATTATTATGAAGATAATGTATTGTATTGTATCTTATTACAGGTCTCCTTCCAGCTTGAAAGAACTTCAGATCCTCATGATAAAGCATTTCACCTGACATCGACAAATTAACAACCTCATGCTTTAGGGGGCAACTGTTATAGAAATTTTTGAGCACTGCAACCCCAATCATAAATGTCAATAAACCAAGGGCTCTTAAGTCCCTAAAAGTGTTGTTCCGACCCCTAAAAGAACAAGGTCAACTGGTTACATATTCTCCCAGAAGTTCTCCATGAAAAACTACTCAGAATTGATCAAAACTGGACCATTTCACCTGCTCCATAGGAAAAGTGCGTTGCATCCCACCTAAATACACACAGTAGGTGCCATGCATGTCAAAATTCCCTTCTATGGGGTGCGATGGGTGAGAATGGACAAATGGCAGGGTCAATCGGCAAGGTGGAGGAGCATGGAATCTTCCAGAAACATCTGCTGTGACACTTGCCTCTCTACATTTGACCATGGATGAGTAAGAGATCATCAATCTCCAAGTGGAGTCAAGAACTATCAGAGAGAGGACACTAATCAAATCTCAAAATCTGACTCACCCACCTTGCAAACATCTATATATGGATCCCTCATCCCAGAGATCCAAAGGCTGGAATTTTGTATCTTGTAAGGAAGTGCTGCTGGTTTCTTGGTGCAATATCATAGTGTTGGGTGATATAAGTTTTTCATGAGGTGAAGAAGGGCTTACCTGCTGAGAGGATGATGCTGGGTCAGAACAATTGGTTGTAATCCTCTTTGCTCTTTCTTGATTATCAATAAATCTATTCAAGTTTTCCTCCACATACTTGTGTGATTGATGTTTTATGAATTTGTATGGTTAATATACATCTGATCCTATATTGTTTATGATAATAGATCTATGTTCTCGTATAGTGTTATGCTACTTTGATTCTACAGGTGCTCCTTGAAGTTGGGTATACAAGAAAGCAAGTAGCAAAGGACTATCAGAAGGGAGAGGAATCAAACAAGGAACCAAGCGCAAGACTGAGGTTGGTCTCCTTTATTCTTCTCTCATCTATTTCTCATAAAGGAAAATGAAAGTGGTTTTAGTTTGTTTTTTTCTAAGATAGCTACCATCCTTAGTGGGATTAGTAGCTCTGCATAGACACTATTCCCGATAACAGTGAGATGGTCCAGTTTTGACTAGTTCTGAGTAGTTTTTCATGGAGAACTTCTAGGAGATGATGTAATCAGTTGACCTTGTTCTTTTAGGGGTTGCAACAACACTTTTAGGGACTTAGGAGCCCTCAGTTTATGGACATTATTGATTGGGGTTACAGTGCCCAAAAATGTCTATAACAATCGCCCCCTAAAGCATGAGGTCGTTAATCTTTTGATGTCGGGTGAAATGCTTTATCATGAGGACTGAAGTTTTTTCGAGCTAGAAGGTGACCTGTAATAAGATAAAATACAATACATTATCTTCATAATATTTTCATGATCTAGCTGATGCGGGCATTACCATGCTCAGCTTTATAAATTCATTTTCATGTACATAAGATAGACAATCGTCTGTGTGTAGACTGATGATTCTGGTAGAGCCATCATCCCTTAGATTGGATGATTATCTGTGCAGCAATGATGTACATTTGATGTCTTTATTTTAATGAATATATATCACAGCCCGGATGGATGAAACTAGATCCGGGGTCTTCAATCTTGTTCGATCTTCACTCAAAGTTAAAGTCAATCCATGTGAGAGATGTTCTGGAGTTGAACATGGAAAGACATCGCCTGATTACCAGCCGGTGATGTAAGTTGTTAACAGGCGCGAGAGGAATCACCGATAATGATGATGACCCTCAAGGTACTACAGTAAAATTCACGTGGTGTGAATAAGGGACTTGGCGTCAAACACCACGCAAAATATTTCGGTCGAAGGCCATTGATGTAAACCTGTCGCCGGAAGTGAGAAACTTGCCATTAAGGCATGCAAGCTTCAAAGTACTGAAAGGGTTGTCCCTATGTCGACTTCTTAGATAATGAGCTGATGTTGACAAGAAGCATCCTGCCGTAGGAGGGCCTTAATGAATCCCACATCTACGGCACGCAACGAAGTAAATGATTTTGGAGGTGAAAACGATCTGATGATACAGGGTTCAGGGTGGCGGTCATGAAAGAATGGAATGTGAATGTATTGCAGTGGATGAGACACAGGTGAATTCTCTGAGCGATTTCTCTTGAACATATCAGCGACACTGACATGATGGATTGGTGCGTTAACCCCAAATGTGGATGGTGTGATGGACCAATGGTGATATGACCAATGAACGGAACAACACAACCCAACTCAGATGCGGAGTGAAAGTGTCATGTTCAAGAGCGACTTGCTACTAATAAAGTTTCTTCAAGTTTTCTTCCCAATTTTTCCCTAGTCATTGCTGACCAGTACCTCTTTATTATTGTCAAGCTTGAGGAGGATAACATATGCTTGTTCTATAATTTTCCCTTCGGGCAAACCCATCGCTATGTTTTAACGAGCCTAGCGATAGTGAAACTGGTTCTTGTCTGTATGGACAAGTTTGTCGCTATTCGGTTTTAACGAGTTTAACAACAAAGATAACTCGGCCCTTTTCAATTTTAGAGAGTCTGAAAGAGACGTAAAGAAAACTCCAACAATCCTTTTTTGTCATATAATCCCTTAAATCCGAAAAACTATAAAATAATACAAAAGGGATGAATTTTCGGTAATTTTAATGAGCCGAACAAAACAAATGCTCGATCTTTTTGTGTAATAATCCCTCATGTCCAAAAAGATTAAAATCTAAAGGAGGAATAACACTCTCGGTCACTTTAACGAGCTGGAGAGGCAAATTGCTCTGCAATCTTTTCATATTTTATGATTCAGATGAAAAGATCTTAAAGAAGACTCGTTTTTCGAGGAACAAGTGATAAATTCGGGTAGCAACTAATTCTAGGTAAGGTTTGGAATTTTCCAATCATGGCAGTGTCACAATGATGACTAATAGGATCACTCTTCACAGCTATTCCTCAAAAAGGGTAAACAATCAAATGGAGGTGAATGATTGGCGAATACAGAGTGGAGGTGATGATGAGAACACTACCAAAGCTTCAAAGGCTAATGATAATGCATTCATGATGGTTATTTACCGGAAATTGGTTCATTTTTTAATGAATGAGCTTAAACTCTGGGGGAAACATTTGCTCACTGCTTATGTTTAATTTTTAACGAGCTTGAACTCCACATAAAACTGCTCGATCCAGTCGTATAATAAGGATGTCTCATCTAAGACAGTATTTTTTCAAAGCTTTTCCCTACATCATTTCTTTATTCAAGTTAGGAAATGGCCAATCCTATGAGTTTAAAGGGTTAGAGGACCTACAAATTTAAAAAAATAAATGGTCGCTCTTCGCTTACATGCCAAAAGGTTTGCATGCCCCCAGGTATAGCAAAAAATTTCCAGGTTACCAAAGATTGTTCTATCCGCACTTCAGACAAAACACTTCCTTGGCAATGTCTACCAAAATAGACAAAGGTGAGCGGCGTAACTTGCCTCCACTCACATAACTTTAACAGAGGAATCTTATTCCAGTTTAATATCACAAACCAATCATATATCCTTCGTGGAAACCTACCCTATACCCAAGGTTTTCCTATCGAAACAGACCAGGGTGCATGCCCCCTGGGTTTCAGTCATGTCATCCCGAATCACTCGCGCTCATCAGGTGGACAGATTGGGGATTGATGAGACATTCCTTGCGTGAAAATACCATTCAGGGATGGTATTTGACTATTTTCTATGTGTGAACCAGGGAATGAAAGTTGGTCTACGAGCTTGACCACTCTTCCTTCATGCGGAAAACACATTACTCTAAAGAGTGAGGAGACAATGGCTCCCATGCAATAAATATAGTCACATCCAAGGAGTAGATTATAATCTATGGGCCCTTGGACTACCATTACGTTCATGTGAATGGTTTTCCTTCTCAATGTTATTGGCACATTGGAAGGATCCCTAATGGTCGACTAGTTCCTTTGTCAAAGCCTGTTAGATTTCTCATTTCAAGCAAAAGCGATGGTGAACCAAGCGCTTTCCAAGCAGTTGAGGAAAGGATACTCATAGAAGCCCCTTCATATATGATGCTACCGGCCATGACCATTCTATATATTTGATCAATGATTCGAAATGGTACACTAGCTGGTAAACAGGGTCTGCCTAGTCGATTCCAATCGAAGGAAATGACTAGGTTGCTTGGAGGTGGGACCAAATAGATGGTCGGATATGACTCTGATGAACTTCCTTCCTATGGTAAAGGAACGGGTAGACTGCCCCCATGTTCGTCGAAGTCTATGTTTACGAAGCGAATTTGAACGATGTCATTCTTGTTCTCTCAGGTGACTGTATCATTTGAAGATGGACCTTCTGAAGGCAAGACCGGGTCAACTGCCACCTCGACCTTTTGACTTTCGTCTAGTGTGGATTCAGATGGTTTATCTTCAATGATAGACGCTTTGACCGACCACAATGGCGTGTTAGTCGAATTTTCAACTAGTGATGGACTTGGCAAGAGTTTCTTATATCCAGGAGGAAGCCGTAACGGTGAAACGAGACGGTCGTCCAAAAATCTTTTAGCCTCATCTAGGAAGGGACAACGGTGGACGGCGTGATCACCTTCACACAGTTTACAGGGGAATTTACTTTTCTTTTCTGTCCCGACGTTTCGCTTTCACTAGTTGATGGTGTACTTTCAACATGATCGTCAGAGGTTGTTGACACCGGATTGTGCAAACGAGGAGACCAGTCCCTTAAGATCCGAGGGATGCAGGGACAATCTCGATGATAGTGATCTCCTTTGCAAAAGAAACATGGAGATTTAGGCTTTGACAGTGCAATGTGTGGATTTTCACTAGATGATGCCTGGTTTCCCCCTGTTGCCTTTGGCTCCTTCTTCTTCTTCTTCTCTTTCTTCTTCTTCTCCTTCTTCTTCTTAGTTACTTGAATTTTGGCTTTACCAGCTTCAAAAAGCGAAGAGGAAGGAGGAGAGGGAGAATCAGACGAAGTAGAAGGTTGGGGGGTAGCTTTGGTATTGTCTAGTTGCTTGCTTGATTGCTCAGGAATCACGGCGTTCTGAACGACAGAGGTCGAGAAGAGCCATACGGGCAAGCTGATTGTTAATCCTGGAAGTGACAATGCGGCCATATGAGGTGCACCAACATCTCCCCAAGAGGAGAAAGGACTAGGATTTCCTCCAAGCGGAACTCCTTGGTTGGTGGACTCCATTTTTCTCGACCTAAGACCAACGTGGGAAAGGTAATGTTTATTCCGATTAAAATAAATTTTAGACGCTTCGACACAACTTGTTTTTTCAATTTTTAAGAGTCGAGAAAAAACAAAAGATGACTCTAGTCGCCTTCAATTTTTAATGAGCTTGAAGTGAAAAGTGCTCAGATGGACCTTTTCCTTTAAGGAGTCTGAAAAGGAACGAAAGAGACTACTCTGGAAATCTAGACAGAGGGATTACCAAACCAATCGCAAAACTGAAGAATACTTTTTACGGCACGGCAGTCAATCTTCCCGAATGCTATGTTCAGTGCATTGTGATCGATAGGGCAGCAGACATGGCTTCCTATGGATAAAGGATATAGCCTATTGTGGTCTCCCAATATATACTCGATGGTACGTGGGAGCACAAGTCCGTACTGGCACTTATCATCTCAAAGTGGAGGAATCACCCAAGCAACAATGAAAACAACAGTTACCAAGCTTTACGATGCCGGAATACATCTCTAGCCTAGACTTCTAAATGTTGTGCGTTAGGTTCCAAAGTGTTTTTAGATTCATTAAATTTATTTTACAGTTGATCTTGCTTAAGAAATTTTCCTTTCAGGTTCACCGCGTGATGTAGATATATAATTCCTAAAATGCAATCTAAGATGATAAACAATCGTTTAATCTTCTTTTTGCAATGAAAATCCTAGCTACTAAAGAAAGAGAGATGATATTCTTTCAACATAGAGTAGAGAGCACACACTATATGCACTGTCCTAAATCAAACCAACAAACAGTCTAAATGCAAATGCACATGCATGTATTTGTTTTCAGCCTTCTTAATGTGTGAATGATAAAAAGAAAGCTAAGCGCAAATCTGAATTATTTTTCAAAGCGACATTACTAACAAGCTTTTTTTCGAGACAAAATGAAGACAATGACGACACTTTGTGATTCAGAATTGAAAACTTGCTTTCGACAATTGAAAAACTACTAATTCAAATCAAATACAAGAGTAACAGTGTAATCGACTATCAAGAACAATCAGATTCTCTTCTATGACTGAAAACGACACTTGCGACACTTCCAAATCAAGAAACGACATTTCAATTACGCTACTTCTTTGTAAAAGAGAACTAAAAATGGCTCATAATACATAAAAACATTTACAATTCTTTGAACAATGGAGGTGGAATAATGGCAAGGAAGGGGGTTTCCAACAGAGGTATACTGACTACAGACAACAAAACTTCTGAATAAAGCTGAAAAGAGTGAAGAAATACCGAAGTCTGGAGGCAAAATTAGCCTTTTCTGATCAGCGCACCTATTACACAGGGATTCTAGTATGCATCCCACCTATAGCACACGGGAAGTGTGATGCATATTGATATCCTTGAAGAGAGGGTGCGATGGTACAGTGTGAGACTTTTGATCCAGTTCTTGATCACAGTTTGCAGCACAGTTCAGGGATTTAGGCCGAGCAAGTGGTAAGCAGTAAATAAATCACAGGGGTAGATCTAAGGAGGTTACTAGAGCCACCACAGGGCAATTAGAGAGTTTGTAAATCGATTGTTCAATTCATAAACAAAACCTGGAGATAGACTGAAGCAGCATTGATCTACTTTGCACTTGCATAGCAAATGCAATTCGAAGGCTAGCTAGCTTGACTCCAGGCTCCGTCTGCAAGTTTATAAAGCAAAAAAATATAGACAAACAAACAATCTATTCACTCCCCAGCGGAGTCGCCATTTTGTTATTGGGAAATCTAGTGTCTATGCAGAGCTGCTAGTCCCACTAAGACTGGTAGCTATCTTAGAAACAAACAAACTAAAACTACTTTCGTTTTCCTTTATGAGAAGTAGATAAGAGGGGAACAAAGGAGACCAACCTCTGTCTTACGCTTGGTTCCTTGCTTGATTCCTCTCCCTTCTGATAGATCTTTGACACTCGCTTCCTTTTCTACCTAGCTTCAAAGAGCACCTGTGGAATCAAAGCAGCATAACACTATCCAAGAACAAAGATCTACTATCATAAACAATATAGGACCAGATATATATTGACCACACAAATGCATATATCATCAATCATATAAGAATGTGGAGGAAAACTTGAATAGCTTTATTAATATCAATAATAGCAACGACGATTACAACCAATTGTTCTGACCTAGCATCATCCTCTCAGCAAGAAAGCCCTTCTTCACCTCATGAAAAGCTTAAATCACCCAACACTATGATGTTACACCAAGAAACCAGCAGCACTTCCTTACAAGATACAAAATTCCAGCCTCTGGATCTCTGGGATGAGGGATCCATATATAGATGTTTGCAAGGGGGGTGAGCCAGCTTCTGAGATTTGATTAGTGTCCTCTCTCTGATAGTTCTTGATTCCACTTGGAGATTGATGATCTCTTACTTATCCCTGGGTGAATGCAGAGAAGCAAGTGTCACAGGATAAGTTTCTGGAAGATTCCATGATCCTCCACCTCGCAAATTGACTCTGCCATTTGTCCACTCTCACCCATCGCACCCCATAGAAGGGCTTTTCATTATGCATCGCACCTCCCGTGTGCATTTAGGTGGGATGCAATGCACTTTGACCATGGGGCAAGTGAGATGGTCCAGTTTTGACCAGTTCTGAGTAGTTTTTCATGGAGAACTTCTGGGAGATGATGTAATCAGTTGACCTTGTTCTTTTAGGGGTTGGAACAACACTTTTAGGGACTTAGGAGCCCTTGGTTTATGGACATAATTGATTTGGGTTGCAGTGCCCAAAAATGTCTATAACACTCGTCCTTGGTGAAGCCACCCAATGGTGTACATCTGTGGATGTGCTATTATCAGTAGGCCTAGCTGCTTCATGGCCTCTGCTGAAATGAGGTTCTTTTGCCTCCAATTTTCAACAATGAACTGTAGGAGAGAACCTTTCACCCACATCTGTGAGTGGAAGAGGTGTTCCTGCTCCTCTGGATCTTCTGGCTCATTCTTTTGGATTTTAGTGGTGGCCACAGTGGCACTAGGCTCTGCAATAATGATATGCTTCCATTCGTTATTCCCCTTGTTGGGTTTTGACTTAGAGTTGAAACATATGTCTGATTCAGAAGCCTTTAACTCGGCCACTAGTGACTGCTTGGCCGGACACTCACTTGTGTTGTGAGTGGATCTCTTATGGAACTCACACCATTTTCCTATGTCCTTATTTGTCTTCATGGTTTTTTTATTTCCTTGCGGCTTTGGTTGGTTTTCTTGGGCCACCCAAACTTGGCTTTGTCCTTTGCTCTGTCGTTTGGGGGGGCCTTTTCCTTTCTTTGGATTTGTAGATCCAAAACCTCGCTTCTTCTATTTAAACTTCTACTCAATCTTGACAGTGTATCGGTATGTCATGCCGAGCGAGGAAATGTCTAGGAACTCTATCTCACCTTCGATGTACTTGTGTAGACAGTCACGATACTTTAGTACCAAATGCTTCTTAAAATCCTTGATACCCAACTTATTTTGGAGGGTATGTAAAATATTTGTCAAATCTGGCACATCTTGGTCCCTTCCCTGTTGTAGAGTGGTCCACTTTATGTATTTATCTTCATAGCTCCCGACAGGGTAATATTTTTCCTTGATGGCATCTCAGAAATAATCCCAAGTGGGTGCAGCTGAAAACAGTGAGGATTCCCTCTCTTCCTTTTGTTCACAGTAGGTTTACCACTAGTGCTTGACATGTGGGGTGGCTTTGAGAAGTGAAAAAGTAATATTTTCCCGATCGGAAAATTCATGAACTGAAAAATATCCTTCCAACATATTCAACCATTTATCTACGAAGTCTGCATCTATTTTTTCCCTCAAATATGGGAATATTGAAGTTAACTTGTACCTTAAAAGGAGTGGTGCCTCTAGAGTGGTTGTTGGATGGAGATGTGCTGTCTACGGGTAGTAGTCGAAGGATCTAGGCAAAGTTCTCCATCATCGAATTTCTCTGTCACTTGAGGACTTCCTCGAGAAATATTTTGAAAGGATCTCTTGCCCCCTTGTCTTTATTTTTCTTCTGGGATGGGAGGTTGTTGGGGTTAATGAGGCTAGTCTTGCAAAGGTTCAACTAGATTGAGCCATAACTCCTTATACCCTGACCTGAATGGGGACATGCAAAGAAAAATAGAGAAAGATCAGATCACTTTGATACCACTGATCCAAACTTAAACAAGAACGCAAAAAATTACAAATATAACCATAAATACAAAAATGCAGTAGAAATAACACTTCATTTCATTCCTATCAAAATATTGCAATATGGTTACAAACATAATGGAAATAAACTAGCTCAGGCGATGCTACCTTATCTCTGAGAAAAGATGTTGTGGCTACATGCCCCTTAACTATGTTGCAATGAGGCTCAAAGGCTTATTTATTATTGAGAAACGGTGGAAAACTCTAAACATCCAAAAACCTAACCCTAGGAGTTGAAGCACTAAAATTGTGGGCCCCTTTTGGGTCAATTGGTACATCAACTTCCCGGGGTCATAACTTTGGCATACGATCACTGTTTGGCTATCATAATACCTCGTTTTGAATATCTCAAAGAGGAAGTTGTTTAGGGACTTAAAACAGCTCTAGAAGTTTAGGACACAAAAAAACTACCAAAAATAGTAAACCGTTTGATAATTAAGGAAACTGAAGAACTAAAAGAGACAGGGTCATGTTGATGCCTCAAAAATCATTGCATCAACATTGGGGAAAAACACCCGGTCCGGACCTTAAAGGTAGCTCCTTTTTCGTTTTGTGTGGTGGCTATGACTGGATGTAATGGGACCAATTTCCCAATGATTTATAAATGGGATGGATAAGTGATCGATTTTCTAATATCTAATGGGAATGGTGGATGATTTATTCTAAAATGCAACAATATAAATAACTAATCTATCCCGGGATGTCTTTCACTTAGTGCAATTTTTGGTGATTCTTATTGACAAGTAGGCATATAGATGACTCTACTTGTAAACAAAAATATTTATTCATATGATGATTACTTTGTTCAAGTAGTTGAACAAAGTAATAATTAAAACATTATCACACTAATCCTTATATATCATTGACATACATATATAAAAAAATAACAACTCTGAAACATTCAATAGTAATAAGTCAAAGAATTGCTGTGAAAACATATACATACATCAATAATAGCAAAATAAATAAATTCTAGTTCACATAAAAGCATGAAGCAAAAACATAGATAGTAGTACCATATGTATTTGAATCTCCTCCAATATGAATTGCATTCAAATCCCGCCTTTCAGCTTGGAAATTCTTTTACAGGAAGAAATAGTGCATATCACATAAAAGTATTCTTCATCAAAACTCAGAATTCAGGTCCAGTTTTTATAAAAAATAAATATATCGGAAGCACAGTAGTGCAACTTCCGATCCAAGTCTTAATACAAAAATTTGAGGACCCTTTCTAAAAACATGAAAGGGTCTATAAATACTATTAAACTAACAAACTATGAAATAAATGTGCTATGAGCTGGTATAACCAAATTACAAATATATGAAAATCTTCTCGAAATAGGCATGCTGCAGTCGGTCAGAGTGGTTCATTGTATTGGCTGACTATCTTGTGACTTGAGCTGACTAATGGAGAGCAATGGTTGAAGTTCTGGTGGATGACTCATGTTTGAGTGTAACTGGGCAGTATATGTGGCATCAGTAATTTCGGGAATCATATGGCCAATTGCATCAGTGAGGCATTTTATCACTGTCTGCTAACTATGTGGTTTAACAAGGAAAAACCAAAAGGTTTCCCATGTTAAAGTTTGAATACCTGCGATTAATATTTCCCTCTGCTCTAGCTCTTGTTTCCATGTCTGTTCTAATGCTTTCACTGATGGAAGTTTCCCTAGAGAACACTCTGTAATTAAATTGACAAATAAAGAGTATCATTAATCAATTCAACCATATTATTTGTTGCCGATCTGCATCTTGATGTTGCTCTTTCTGCTTTCATTAGTTGAGATTTCCATTCAACGAATAGGATTTCTTTATGCGATTCCAAAATTTGTGGTAGATTAGCAGCTTTTCCTTCTTTGGTTTCTTTCCAAGAGAGAAAATCTATTAATATTTCATCTGCTTACTCCAATCTTAGTCTTGCATCAACTGATTTATCAATCATGGATGATGGTAGTTCACATAGAGGAAGAATGAGTGACATATTATGACAAAATATGCTCAACTAATTAGACAATGCTTTGGTAATTTGGAGAGCCTATGATCTGAATTCTCCCACTTGGGGATTTTTTTTGAATCTTTCTATTTGGAGTGATAGTTGGGCGATCTGTTCTTCCTTTGATTTGCTCAATTGTTCATTTAATGATTTCAACTTGCTCAATGCTTGGGATAATTCTTGTTGCTTCTGAATTGCATGTTGATCAATCCTTTGTTTTTCTTTGAGAAATTGCTCATTCAATTGGTCATTGGACTGCCTCTGGGCTTCTAACTGCTATTCCAACTGCTCTATATTCTGCTGCTTCTCTTGTACCTGTGTTTCTAGCAAAATAATGCTTGATCTTTTACTTTGAGTAAGTTACTGACCTCTGATGCTTTGTCTATTGTAGCTGTTGTGTATGCTCCAGCGTACTGAGAAAGTTTAATGAGATCTTCAAAAGGATTGACTTCTTCTCTCCATACCACGTTTGTTATCTCCATTTGTAAAGTCAAAAGAGGAGATTGACCAAATTTTGTCTTTTTCCTTTGTCTTTATATTACAGCCCTATGCTTAGGACTGTAGAAGACATCCAATGGTGGTATTTCTTCTACATGTAGAACAATTTCATCGGATGGATTCTCAGGGATTATTTCTACATCCTTTTTAGTTATGGGTGAGCCACTAGTTCCTTCAGTCGAAAATTTATTGATTGCTGATTTCTAACCAGTTGTCACCTCAGGTGTGCTAAATCCTTGTAGGCTCTCAGTATTACTAATGATAGAGTCAAATTGATGCCATTCTTTGATCATTTTAGGATCAACATAAATACTTGAATCAATGAGTTCACTACTTTTTCCTTGTCCCTACTCCTACTCTGGTAATTTTTCTTTTTCGGGGATCTTCTCCACTACAGGAGTCTTGTCAGCTGCTTTCTATTCTCTTTGACTCTGTGGCTAAACAATAGGGGTTGTAGCTAATAGGTCCAAAGGCAGAGTTTGCAACCTCTAGGCTCTGAGGCTATTGAATGTTTCTAGCTCCTCTTCTTCATACCTGATCCTGAGCAATCCTTTAACTTGAAAAAATGTTTCGGCTGAAGCAAATAAATCATCAAAGTCATCCGCTTCATGATCGAATTTAGCAAGTTTAGTTTGAGCGGTAACATTATGGGAAACTTTTCTTGGATCATATTACCTATTTGGAATGGTGGCAAGATTCAACATTTGAATCTTCTCTGCCTCTTTCTCTACATGCTTGTAGTCATGTAAGGTGAAAATGCCACATCGTAGGGGGAATATAGGCCACATCTGTTTCTTGGAATCCCTAAGGATTCTTAATGTCCCTTCAATTGTTATCTGATATGCCAATTCCCATGCTAACAATTTATCAGGAACATATAGAGGGAGAACACGGGGTTTAGTGAGATTGCCAAAAAGCCTCACATAGGTAAATTTCTTCTCTCTGAACCAACTACCTACTGCTGTCAAGTCAACTGTTGCTTCCTGGGATATCCTGAGGGCAGGCTTATTGAAAATAGAATAAAGTACATGTAAAATGAAACTATTGCAAATTCTGTACAGGTGATTTTTATAGTGTGCCTTCCACAATTGTTTGTGATAAATGTGAATAGGATTCGGATCTTGGGAAGTCCACTTCCATCCGAGTACCGGGTATTCAGAATTAAAAAAAATAATATCTAGAATGTATACACTGTAGTAGAAAGGAGTAATGGTCCAGGAAGTTGTATATGCTTTCCTTCTATATTCTAATATCTCAATGGCTATTCTATCAGACAAAATATTTGCCCAATCCATAACATAACCATTAATTGCAGCTTCCATTAACGGGACCATTTCTATAGTGAATTTTGCAAAATCATGTTGTCCCCATAGTCTACACATCATAGCTCCAGCATAACAGTAAGGAGAAGCTAATGAGTCGACAGAGTACTTACCCGATGACTCGTGCTTGTGTTTCTCCGAGAAATGCCTCCAGTGCTTGATTGGGTTCGACTCCAAGTAATTTTCCTTTGCAAATTCTTCCAGGAATGCCTTGTTGTATCTCTTCTCGGGTGGAGGTATATGGTAAATTTGCCTGAGATCTTCAGGCTTAAATGAGCTTAATATCCTTCCATCAGCCGTGGAAAATGTTCTATTTGAAGTTGATATTTTCTCAACAACCCATCTAACCACATCAGTGTATGGCAAAATTTTCGCCCGCGCTGCTATCCTGTGAAGGTATGAACAGGCCAATTCTTTGAGAGTTCCCTCTGACTTGTTGGTTGAATCGGTTGTGGCTTCCTCTTCTAATTCCTTTGGCTCCTCTACTTCTATTAAATTATAAATTCTTTCCCAGCTAGCATTTCCCAGACCGAGACATGTTGTATCTGATATTAATCCCTTCTTGCTTGGTCCTAGTTCTTTGGCTGCAGGAGTTGCTTTGGATTTCTTAGATTTATTTCCCATCTTCTCTGGATTCATGGGTTCTGAGAAACTCTGCACAAGCAATTTCAAACCGTAACACAGAGATATCACTGCTAAAAGCCAATATGAAAATGAAAAGAATTACGATGATTAACATAGGATGAACCAGATGCAGTTAAGAATTACCACGAATGAAATATTTTAAAGGACTTATTCTTAACTTTAGAATCTAATATGCATTCGAACCACCAATCATGGTGAATAAATACCATAAATACCCATCTCGTCGATCGTATAAATGATTATTTCAAGCATGCTTCGGATTTCCTCGATTGGAGATCGACGATAAGTCACAAATCGCAATCAACAGTTTCAAAAGGAGAGGCTTTATGACTTGCAACAAATATCTCCGATTACCGAAAAGTGATTTATAATAAAGCGGAGTGTTATGCATGCAAACCGTTTTAGTGTATATTTTCCGCTTGAGATGTGCGCCTAATTGATTGATCGCAATCAAGGTTTGGCTTGCACTTTATGCCTTTGTTAACAAACATCTCCGATTGCCGATTGCGATTTCATTCTTTAGATCGGAAGATTTGATGAGGCCTTGTGTGTGTACCTTTGCCATATGACATCTCTGATTGCCGATTGTGATTTCCTTTATCGGATCGAAGGATGTGATGAGGTTTTGTTTGTGTGTGTCCCTTTGTCATTGCGATATGCAATCTCCGATCACTTTATCGCAAATGTGGAATTATTTATAATATTTTAAAGGAACACTTTGTTTTTTATCAAAAGTTTTTATAAAATGAATTATTTATGTCAGGCCTTTTGATAAAGATTTTTCTTGTAATGAGGTCAATACTAGTTTTATTTAACTCACAAATCTAACTAAGTTTATTTAAAAAGGGACCCATTTCATATTAAAAATTTTGTGTAAAGGTTTTATAGAAATGGGGGGTTGTTGTACAGCACATAAATTGGCGATTCACTGGGAGAAACAGTTATCTCTGAGAAAATAATATAATATTTTAAACCTTATTAAACTGAAAACCTTAGTGGATAGAGAAAATCTAATATAACTAGGTAATCATAAATTATGAATATAATGAAAACTATTTTTGCTATCTCTTTCTCATCTCAAAAATAAATACATTCTAAGTTTAAGTAAACCTGAATTGGTTGATAATGATAAAACAAGAGACTTCTCCAACTTAGCTTGTATAATGACTCCTTTGTCATAGGTAGAGCCACTGCTGCCAACAAACATTCATAGTCTCGGCAGGGTTACCTTTTGACCATTTGATTATTCATTGTCCCATCCATTTCAGAGTATAATTTAAGAGAATGAATCCAAAAGATATGTTTCCACACTTTTTGTATTACATTTTCTTTTTTCCTTATTTCTTTATTTTGTAAGATAAAAAGCCATTGTTTTGGTTTGGTGGCCAACTATTGACAATGCCATTCATTGGTTGTAATTTAACTGAACAAGCTAGCTTGTGATGAGACCCCTTGTCTTATAATTATAAGCCATTACCCTGTTTTGGTTTGTAGCGTTGGTAATGTCAGTTGAACTAGTCCCCTATGATTATGGTAAGCAGGCTTGTGATGAGACCTCTTATCTTTTATATCAAATATATTTTAGAATTACACTCTAAAAATCATAAACTTTGATGGATGGGATAAATAATTTTCTCCTTAAGAGAACATGGATGACAGTTTCGAGAGTTGAAGATGCTAAGATTGGATCAGTATTTGCTTTCTATTGATAACCTTTTTTAGGCTTTTAAAACGTTAGAGCGGTTTACAATATTTTCAAGTTTTGAGAAGATTTCACAAAAATAAAAAGGGTTTTCAGAGTTTAATTATACCTAATTTCCTAAATTTTTTCCCCTTTCCTTCAAGGCTTCCATGTATCAAAAGTAAACATTATGACTATTTTATTTTAAGTAACCTTTTCAAAATAGTAAAGATCAATAGAAGGCTACTTACAACTTTATTTTCTAAACTAATTATTCACACAAATATAGCTGAAAATTGAATATTTACAAAGTGAGAAGGGGTTACTTGCTCAATTGAAGAATTTTTTCAAAATAAGCCCATCGACAGGAAGAGAGTCTATCTTTGCTGATAGATCTTGCAATATGAATGTTTATGGGCCTATCTTTCCTTTATCCTGGTGGGCTTTGTCCCATTTAAATCACCAACTTGTAAATGTTTTGAGCCGGTTGAAGTTGTATCAAAAGAAGACTTAATAATTTGTTGATGCTTCACATGTGTAATTCGAGCTTTCTCCCTTTCTTCCTCTAGTTTCGGGATCTGATTATGTCTCAATTGAATAGAAGATGAGGGATTTTCTTCAATAAACTGCACTAAGGCTAGTGATGGAAGCACTAAGTTTGCTGGTATGACAACCTCCTTTCCATATACTAGATTAAATGGAGAAGTTCCTATTGAGGCCTTCATTGTTATATGGTCTTCCCATAATGAAAATATTAAAGACTTATGCCAATTCTTATGGTTCTGATTAATAGTTCTCTTAATGATTTTGATAAGATTTTTATTGGTGGATTCTGCTAAACCATTACCCTGAGGGTAGTAGTTTGTAGAATATTTCAATTTGAATCCTCTTTTGATAGAAAATTCAAGTATAGAATTACCGGAGAAATAATATGCATTATAAAAAGTAAGAGCGTTTGGGACACCAAACCTGGTAATGATGAACTGATCTATGAATTCAATGATTGCCTCAGAGTTTTTTGTCTTCAAAGGAATTGCTTCCACCCACTTAGTAAAGTAATATGTAGCTGTAAGGATATACCTATGCTGTTTGGATGAATGTGGAATAATTTCTCCAATGATATCCAATCCCCATTGTTCAAAGTGTTGTTCAATGTTAACTGGCTGCAAAGGAAAAGCTGGCTTCCTTTGTCTTCCACTGGTAGTTTGACATGTTCTGAATTTCCTTACATATTCATCAGTGTATTTAAATAAGGTGGACCAGCAATATCCAGCATGAATAATTTTGTGGGTTGTTGTATCAGCTCCAAAATGTCCTCCTGTCAGACCATCATGTAATTCCTGCAAGACCTTATGCGCTTCAAGTTTTTCTAAGCATCTTAACAAAATTGAATCATAATTATGTCTAAACAACACGTCATCAACAATCATGAAGTTTTTTTCCTACAGTCTTATGGCACATTTATTATTATAGGAAAGATTAGAAGGATCATATCCATTTTTCAAATAGGATATCAAATCTACATATCTGGATTCAGCATTACTGGTACTTATCTCATTGATTTCTTCAATACTGTTTGTACCTTCATGTGCCTGAATATTAGAAGCTCCTGCTAAAAACCTGCAAAAACGTTGGCCTTTGACAATCTTTGCTAGTCTAATGTCCAAATCATACTTTTGTAATGTCGTGACCTAGTTTGCCCTTTTTTCTCCCAATTCCCTTTGAACTAGTAATTGTCTTATTGCTGAAAAATGGACTATAACTTTTGTATGCGCCATTGATAGAAATGGCCTAAAGTGTTTAATGGCTTTGTAAACAGCAAAGGCTTGCTTTTCAACTTCGGAGTAATTAAGTTTAGCACCTTGAAGATTTGAACTATAAAATGAAATTGGTGCTTCCAAGTTTTGATTATTGATTTGTGTCAGGACTTCTGCGTCAGATGAATCAAATGCAAGAGTATATAAAATGAAATGATTTGAAAAATCAGGAGTGTTTAACGCGGTAGAATTGATTGCTTGCTTGATTGAATCAAAAGCCTCCTTTTCTATATGCCCCCATTTAAACACTGAGTTTTTGTTGATCGTGGTTTGTAATGGTAAAACAATCTGTGAAAAATCTGGAACAAATCTTTTTACAAAATTAATTTGACCTAAAAATGATGGCATTGTTTTTTTATTATGTGGAAATGGGATATCAGAAATCTCTTTGATTCTATCTGGATCAATATGAATAGCATCTTTTGAAACAATGAACCCCAAGAGTTTACCTTGGTCAAGAGCAAAAAAGGACTTCTTAGGATTAAGTGAAATGCCATACCTTTTACAGCGTTCAAAGATTTGTTTTACATGATTTGATATTTTCTTAGAGAAGAAAATAATGTCATCCAAATAAACAACTATTGATTTATTGATTATACCTTTGAATGCTATGTCCATCGCTCTTTGTAATGTAGCTCCAACATTAATTAATCTGAAAGGCATTTTTTGATAGGCATAAATTCCCCACTTAGTTCTGAAAGTAGTCTTAAGTCTGTCATCGGGGTGCACCAAAATTTGGTTATACCCATAAAAACCATCTAAGAAAGACATTAATTCAGAACTAGCTATTGAATGGAAAGTTTGCTCCATTGTTGGTAGAAGGAAGCTATCCTTTTGACTTGCTTTATTAAGATTTTTGAAATCAACACAAATTCTAATGTCACCATTTTTCTTCCTTACTGGCACTATGTTGGACACCCAATTTGAATGTCTAACAGGAAAAATTATCTTAGCTTTCAAGAGTTTGTTTAATTTGGCTTTTATTGACTCTCGAGGTTAGGATGAATTTTTTTTAATTTCTGTTGTACTGGTTTTTCTTCAGATATCATTGGATTTGTATGCTGTATAATAGAAGTATCATATGTTTTCAAATCATTATATTTCCAAGTGAAGACATTTTTATATCTATGCAATAATCTGATAAATACAATTCTTTCATCTGAAGTAATTCCTAATCCCAAATTGATGTTTTGTGGCTTGTCCTCTGTACCAAGGTTTATTAATTCAAATCTCAAAGTAGAACCTTGAAGCTTTGAATTAGTAACTTGTCTAAACCTATCTTTGATGTCATAAAGGTCTTCAAGTTTGACCATTAAGTTTTTCTTTCATTTGAAGATCATGCTCACTTTAATCAATAATTTAATCATCATAAGACTTATCAGAAGTTAAGAAATTTAAAATGTCATCATCATGATTGAACACTCGCCAGTTAGTGACATTATCAGGAATCGATGGTCTGAAAATCAACTCTACTGAAAATCAATCAAGACTGTAATTGTTGAACTAAAAATTATCACCTTGACATTCTACTATCTGTGTGAGTTCATTATCACTTATACTTTCCCCCTCTACAAGTTTGAAACACCAGTTCCTCATATCAAGCCTTCAAAGTAAGAGAAAAGCCCTCAAATTCTTTAAAACTCTGGTTCCGCACTTTCTCTTTGTATTACCTGCGGTCCCGCAGCTAATGGTCACGTCTCCTGCGCACCTGACTACTCTGTCTCTGTGTTAAAGGTGCGAACCCCTATAAAAGTTAAAAAGGCGCGAGTATATTATGAAAAACTCACTTTTAGCCATTTCTAGAAGTTTCTGGAAGGAATCTTGAGGTGGCAAGTTCACTCCCTTAAGGTTCATGCATCCCATACCTTAAGGAGCTAACCTCTTAATGTGAGGAGATTATCCCTTTGAAGGAGGATTCTATCCCTTCATAGGTGGACCTGTAACCTCCTCCCCTGCACTATAAAAGGAAGCATTGGACTGGTTACTTGGGAGGTTAGAAGCTGAATATTTTGGGGGTGAAATGATGTTGGAACTTAGTCTTCTTAGTTGAGTTTTTATGAAGAGAGATTACATACTTATATGGTCTCATTTGGAAGAGCGCAAGGCTTGTCAAAGTAAAGAAAATTCCTATTTCGAACCCCAAGAAGAGCTTGTTCAACATCAAGGCTGAAAAGGTTGTAAGGTTCTTCTACTTCAAAGTTAATACAAATAAGTTTGTTTTTCTCAATAAGTTGTTGATTCATGGTTTATTTTATGGATTCCTCAATCACCATAATAGACAGGATTTATGATATTTGCTATGCAGGTGCTATTTAATGTTTGCTTGTTTGTGATTGTAGGTTCTCAAAGGTAACTCTTTCGAACGATTGAGGGATGACTACTACAAACCAGCATTGGATCTAAGGTACGGTCTTAACACCTTCTAGAGAAAGATAGATTTGTTTATCTATTTTTTGCTAGACTATCTTCTGATACTAGGGAGATCGGCCTGTTAGGATATTCCGACACATAGGATATAGTTAAGTTCAACTTGGTCTAGTTTAGAGTTAGGTATAGAGTTAGGTAAAGTGTGTTTCTTTACCGTTGTACATATTGTAACTTACAATCCGACGGTCACGATATGTAGTGATCCGACGGTTCACTCTCACCTCGGTATTATCGACACTTGATCCGTGGCTTGACACCCGATTGGTCCATGAGTTCTATTTAAAGCGCATGGAGGGTCATTGTTCGGGTAATCCGTGCATGAGAGAAGCTTATGTAAATTTTCATTCTTTGATTAATAAATTGCCTGTAGTACCCACGTTGGGACAGGCCGTGGACTGTTTCCCTCCTTGCACTCTGAGGGTTTTAACCACGTCAAAAATACTGGTGTATTGATTTGAGATCTGGTTGTGAAAGGTGTCCTTTTGGTATTCTTTCTGAGGAACTTACCCTGTAAATTCCTACATGGTATCAGAGCTATTTGAGGGCCGCGTCCGTTGGTGATCCAAATCTGAAGCCGGTAGAACTGCATGTGGCTGTTGTTTCCTACATCTGCTGTTTCTGACTGCTTTCGGGCCGGGAGGACTGCTCTGTTGCGTTCGGAGCATCTGTTTCAATGAGGAACCCCTTTCGTTTCACGCGAAAAGGTTTCCGGTAGCCCTAGCTGCTTCATTTTTCAGATCGGGAGGTATACAGTGTTTTTTGCAGTTTACTGTTATTTTCTCTCTGCTTATTTCGATTTCGGTTTATTTAGCCTTTTTTTTTAACCGGATCTATACCTTTCATTTCTGCGTATGCTCTTTGCCCTGCGACTCTGTGCGATCTGGGCAAATCAGAAACAGAAAGGAAGGATTTTTCTCATGCGTATGCTCTTTTCCCTGCACCTTAGTGTGATCTCGAAAGATCAGAAACATTGAGAAAAATATTTAGTTTTTCGGCTAAAGCTAACTTTGAGATTTTTTTTAAAATTTCTAGTTTTTTGGCTAAAGCTAACTTCGAGCCGCAAGGTTCGTTTTTCTTTGCATATTCGTGTTGGGTTTTGTGTTTTGTGTTTTGTAGGGAAAAAGAGCTTTCTCAAGGCAAGCACGCAAATCAAGGCCCCCCCCCCCCGCCCCCTCTCTCTCTCTCTCTCTCTCTCTCTCAAATTTTTTGTATAGATCAATTGGTTCAAAGCTATTTTAAGAGAGTAGAGGTCTTGGGTTCAAGTCTCCATTTTGTGGGGGCGGATTTTTTCATTCCCGCACATTCGCGCACTTTGTCGGCATCGTCAACAATTTTTTTTAAAAAGCCATAACTTCTTCATCCGGAAGCCTTTTTCAGAGCCGTTTTTTTTAAAACCGCCTATTTTTTCGAGATCTATCCATTGGACCACTTACTTTCAGCATCTTCAGCTTCAGTTTTTCTTCAAAAAATGGAAAGTCCATGCCAAGTCATTCTTGACAGCACTAACTACTTCCAATGGGTAGCCTACATGGGAGATTTACTTAGAAGTAAAGGTCTCTACAGAATAGCCACAGACGAAGAGAAGAAACCAAAAGATGAAGACAAGGCGGCAAAATGGGAAAATAGACAAGATCAAGCACGTGGTTTGATAGGGATGTCTGTTTCTCCTGATCTTAGATTCCACATTGCAGAACTTGAGACTCCTCATGAAGCATTAGAAAAACTTGCTAAAGTTTTTGGAATTAAAAATGAAATTAGAGCCCATCAACTTGAAAATGAGCTGCTTACTTTGGATCCTAATAATTTTTCTTGCATTGAAGATTTCTTGTCCAAATTCAAGACCCTTAGATATCTCTTGGAAGGTGTTAAAGTTAAGAAAGAAGATGGTAACCTTATTTATTCCATCCTTACTAAGTTGGGACCAGCCTACTCTGTATTTGTTTCCACTTTCCATTCTACAAGGGAAGCTTTCATTTGTCAAGGACAAGAATACAAGGCCCCTTCCTTTGACTCCTTTTGTGATTCCTTAATAAGAGAACAAGAAAAACTCTTACACCTTGGTCTTCTTAATCTTGGAAACTCTTCCACGAAAGCGTTAGCCGCCCAGCAGCAACCAAATTCAAAGAATCCTAAGAAGTCATATCCTCAAAAGAATGGTCCTAAACCATCTCAGCATCAAAATGAAAGATCATTTCAGCAAAATGATAAGACCAATAAAAACAAATGGAAGAAGTCTGATAGACATTGTAACTTTTGTAATCGAGATGGCCACTTAGAATCTAAATGCTTTAAGAAGATGGAAGCCTTGGAAGCCGCAATGAAGAAACATAACATCCATGTGGAGCCTACTTCAACTTCAACTTCCGGAATGGCACTTTCTGCATGTCATTATCAATCATCTCAGTCTGGTTATGCATTAAATGTATCTTCTTCTTCTTCTCATTCTCATGAGTGGCTCATTGATTCTGGAGCCTCTTGTCACATGGCCAAAAATCAAGCCATGTTTTCTTCTTTAAATGATTGTAACACCAAAAATATATATATTGGTGATGATAGATCTCTTAATGTTGTAGGGACTGGAACTGTTCATCTAGACAATGGTCAGTTTAATGATGTATTATGTGTTCCAACCTTATCCTGCAACCTTCTATCTGTCTATCAGATAACTCATTCAGGTGAAGGTAAAATTGTTGAATTTTCACCTCATGATGTTGTAATCAAGGATCTAAAAGATCCTAAACAGATTCTAGCTACTGGTCTTGCTGATGATTCCAAAAGGTTGTATAAGTTTCACAACTTTGGGTCATCAAATCTTCCCTCAGTATTTGTTGCTCATAATGATGAAGTGAGCAAACTTTGGCATGAGCGATTTGGTCACTTAAACTATCGCTCCCTTCAGCATCTATGTAAAGAAAATATGGTGACAGGTCTTCCTATGGTATCTTGCAGAGATGGTGTTTGTTCCGGATGTGTACTCGGAAAACATCATCGGGACAGTTTTGACAAACGTGCCTCTTGGCACGCCTCAGCCCCTTTACAGCTTGTGCACAGTGATTTATGTGGTCCTCTTCCTGTTGCTTCATTCTCTGGCTGCAAGTACTTCTTAACTTTCATTGATGATTTCTCCAGACGCACTTGGGTATACTTCTTAAAACTCAAGAGCGAAGTATTTAACACTTTTTTGGCCTTCAAAGCCTTTGTTGAAAAACAATCTGGACATCAAATTCTTAATCTACGAACTGATAATGGTGGAGAATATGTTAAAAACACATTCATCAACTTTTGCACTGAAAATGGAATTCAAATGCAACATACTGTTCCATACACTCCACAACAAAATGGTGTAGCTGAAAGGAAAAATCGCACCTTAAAGGAAATGGCTAATTGTATGCTGCAATCTAAAGGACTCAGTCTTAGTTTTTGGGCCGAAGCAATTAATTGTGCAAATTATATAATCAATCGCACTCCTACTAAGGTTCTAGAGAATATCACTCCAGAAGAAGCTTGGAGTTCCATTAAACCAGATGTAAGTCACTTTCGTGTGTTTGGAAGTGAAGCATGGGCCCATATTCCAGATGAAAAGCATAAAGCTTTAGAACCTAAGAGTGAGAAATGCACTTTTGTTGGATATTCTGAAGATGTAAAAGGTTATAGACTTATTCCATTTAAGTCCAAAAATGTTATCATTAGAAGAGATGTAAAATTTGATGAAAATAAATCGGCCTGCGAGCCTAGTCCGGCGGATGTGCCACCTCTTCCTATCTCTTCTACTTTTGAAAACATTTCTTCTTCAGATGATGAAAGTGAGGATGACATTCCTCCCCCACCTTCTCAGGATCCTCAACTTCCAAGATGGGTCCGTGCTACTCGAGATGCAGCAGGTGATCTTGCCGGTGATCCTACAGATCAGCGACGTACACGTTCTCAGTTTGAAAGAGCCTCTTCTTTACTGGCTCAAGCTCCAGTAAATCATGATCCTGACACTTTTGCAGAAGCTTCAGGCCATCCACATTGGGAAGCAGCTATGAATGAAGAATATCACTCATTGATGACAAATGATACATGGGATCTTGTTCCTCTACCAAAGGGACGAAAACTTGTAAGATGTAAATGGGTTTACAGAACCAAGTATGGACCAGATGGCAAAATTGATAAACATAAAGCTCGTCTTGTTGCTAAGGGCTTTTCACAGGTTGAAGGCATTGACTACACTGAAACCTTCACCCCTGTTGCCAAAATGAACTCTATCCGCCTTGTTCTTTCCCTTGCTGCCTCTTTAAAATGGGAAGTCCATCAGATGGATGTTAAATCTGCCTTCTTGCATGGGGACTTGCAGGAACAAATCTATATGGAACAACCCATTGGCTTCATACAAACAGACTCCAGCCTTGTGTGTCGACTTAAGAAATCCCTTTATGGTCTCAAGCAAGCTCCTCGGGCTTGGTATGCCAAAATGGATAGCTTTCTTTTAGAATCTGGCTTTTCTAGGTGTCATTCTGACAATACTGTCTACACCAAGAAAGTGGGTGACTCTCTTATCATCCTTGTTCTTTATGTTGATGATCTTATCCTTACTGGTAGTGATCCCAACCTTATAAACCATGTGAAGTCTATCCTTAAAAAGAAATTTGAAATGACAGACTTAGGACACTTACACTATTTTCTCGGTCTTCAAGTCTTGCAATCCAAGGAAGGTATTTCCCTTTCCCAGTCCAAGTATGCTTGTGATATTCTTCGTCATTTTCACATGGAAGACTGTAAGCCAGCCCCTTCTCCCTTTCAGTCTGGAGTCAAACTTTCAGTCTCTTGTACTTCTCCTGAAGTTGATGCTACCTTATACCGTCAACTTGTAGGAAAACTCTTGTACTTAACCCATACTCGTCCTGATCTTTCCTTTGCTGTTGGCCTTGTTGCTCGTTTTATGCAAAAGCCCCGTGAAAGTCATTGGAAAGCAGCCAAAAGAATACTTCGTTATGTTCGAGGTACAGTACAGTTTGGGATTCATTACAGTGCCAAAGCAGCTCCTCTGTTAGTTGGTTTCACTGATTCTGATTGGGCTGGTGACCCTGATGATCGGAAGTCTACTGCCGGTTATGTCTTCACTCTTGGTTCAGGACCTATTACATGGGCTTGTAAGAAACAGGCTGCCATTTCTCTTTCGTCAGCAGAAGCAGAGTATCGTGGTGCCGTGGAAGCTAGTAAGGAAGACTTGTGGCTTCGTCAGATCCTATCAAAGTTTGGCTTTGAGCAGCAACATCCAACCACACTTTGGTGTGACAATCAAAGTGCCATTCAGCTATGCAAAGATCCAGTTCAGCATCAGCGCAGCAAACACATCGAACTACACATGCACTTCATCAGAAAGCTCATTCATGACCATGTTCTTGAAGTGCAATATTGTCCAATAGATGATCAGGTTGCAGACATCTTCACAAAGGCTCTCACAGAGGCGAAGTTCACTAAACTTCGATATATGCTTGGAGTTCAGGAAGTTGTCACTAAGGGGGGATAGGCTCTAGTGCCTCCTTCCTTCTCCTATTGTGTCATATTTGTAAATCCTTCAATCCTATCCCAAGTTGTTCTTAAGGGGGGATGTTAGGATATTCCGACACATAGGATATAGTTAAGTTCAACTTGGTCTAGTTTAGAGTTAGGTATAGAGTTAGGTAAAGTGTGTTTCTTTACCGTTGTACATATTGTAACTTACAATCCGACGGTCACGATATGTAGTGATCCGACGGTTCACTCTCACCTCGGTATTATCGACACTTGATCCGTGGCTTGACACCCGATTGGTCCATGAGTTCTATTTAAAGCGCATGGAGGGTCATTGTTCGGGTAATCCGTGCATGAGAGAAGCTTATGTAAATTTTCATTCTTTTATTAATAAATTGCCTGTAGTACCCACGTTGGGACAGGTCGTGGACTGTTTCCCTCCTTGCACTCTGAGGGTTTTAACCACGTCAAAAATACTGGTGTATTGATTTGAGATCTGGTTGTGAGCGGTGTCCTTTTGGTATTCTTTCTGAGGAACTTACCCTGTAAATTCCTACACGGCCTTGTCCACAAGATCAATTTATCCAACCAACAATTTGGTGACTCCACTGGGGATCTGAATTTGGTTTTTGGTTTTCCTTTTTTTTGACTTGAGAAAATTGTTTTCATTTCTAGTTTTTGGTTGATGTATGCTGGCTTGGGTTGTTTTTAGAATCTGGATTTTTTTTTATTTTTTTTTAAGTTTTCAGGGGACCGCACTTTCTCTTTATAGACAGTGCGGGCAACTCCACACTTTTCCTTTAGTAAACAGAGTGGAACCGCACCTGTTTCTTTTGGAAGCCTGCGAACCCTCTAAAATTTTTTGAGAAACCTAAAATATCTTCTTCCAGTTAAGTTTAAGTTTCATTTAGGGTTTATAGTGTCTACCTAGATCTGTATTTTTCCTATCAAAAATCTCTTGTGGGTGAGTTCCAATGGTATTTTTGTTTTAGATGATTTTCTAGAAGTTTTGCATGCCAGGAGTGATTTTCACTTGGTATTTGTAGTGACTCAAAGATCAGAAGCTTGAGAAACCTTAGATTACCCTGGTGTCTTTTTGTCTTCTTGATGAGTCTAACTTGGTTGTGAAATCTATCCTTTGTGAGAAATAGATTTATTTTTCTCCATGCAAATTTTTGAACAAACTTTGTTATAAGTTCTGAAGTGCATTTTTACAAAAGAAAAATATCTGGATGTTTTTGATTGGTTTTTTATTTTGAACAAATGAATCCTTAGTTTACTGAACAACTAAGTAAAACGTCCTCAAAAAGAATTGAAGCTTTTTATTCAATTAGTTTTTTAAAAGTTTTTAGATCTCAAAATTAGTTTTTGTAGTTTTGAGTGTTTTTCTAGAACTTGTAGATCTCTTTTGAAGCAAATTGTTTTTTGTAGTTTCGAGTTTTGAAAAAAGGAAAGGGATTTATTGTGAGCATTAATTATTAGTCTCATTTTGAGTTCTTACTAAAAAGAAAAACAAAAAATCTTTCCATTTCCATGTTGAAAGAAAGAATTGTTTCTTAAAGAATTACATTCTCGAACTCTTTCATTTAGCTAGAATTTCATTGAAATAAAAACGAATTGCTTATCATTTTAGGTGCATTTTTTAGTGTTTTTGGAGTTGAGTCTTCACACCATCAAAGTTTCATTTCCATACCTAATTACCTAAAGAACAACCCATAAAAGCAACACTTAACTAAAATTGATCTAATAATCTTTTTTATTTCTAGGGCTCTTATCACCAATATAGCTTAGGCTAGTATCTTGGAGTAGGGAGTAATTAACTCTCCAAGATAGTTGAAACAAACAAGTAGATACACCTTGCGGTAGGAAATAAATCCAATTGTAATTGATACATTCTGGGAAGCTTCTCTTAAAGGAGTCAATCACGAGATCATGTCCAAACCTTTGAGACAATCAATTTTGTTTCATTGGGAAAGATAGAAGATTTGCGCGTATTATAAACGGTAAGCCTCGGATTAACCATCGTCGAGGAGCCTAGGGTCACTTTTTGGTAAGCCTCGGATTGACCATGTCGAGGAGCCTTCAAGTGGATTGAGCTTTGTTACTCTACCCTTGTGCGTAGATCGGATCGTAGACTGTTCCCCCAGTTGTATTTGTTGTTGTTGGTAACCTTAGTGTCCATAAACTTAAGATTATTTCCTAAGGTGACAGTGAAAGAAGGATATCACTGTACCTGGAGCAGACATTGACTAGACTCACTTGGACTCTCTGGGGGGTTCTCTTCACTCGAGATGGTTTTGTGAAGAAACTTATGCCAGTCTGTTTTATTAAGCAGGTTGTCGGGGTAATTGTTCCAACCGCTCTTTCTGTATTAAACTTCTACGAAGTTGGATTTCATCACCAACTAGTGTTTTTAGTACGGGAAGTTACTGTTTGTGTGTGGTTTGAACTCTTAGATTTTTTAGGCGTGTGATTCAGTTATGTGTTTCTTTAGAGACTTTAGGTGGTTTTATTGAAATTTTCTTTGTTTGCGTGTGATTATTTTCATCCTACACCAAGAGGTTATTATCCTTCATCGATCATGTCAAGACATTCGTCTATGTTTTCCCAATCACCGAAAACATTTTTATACGGCTGTCCTTCTGTTCCTTCAGGGTACCATTCACTCTCTGATACTTTTTCAGGAGCAACTCCTCGACCGACTGAACATCAGTTATCACCTGGTAGTAATGGAACTCAAACATTGCACGCAGAGAAAATCCATATGATGTCTAGTAGTATTCTAAATCCTCAACCCCAAGGTATTCAGTTACTACCTGGGGGGCAACCCCAAGGTAGTCAGTTACCTCCTGAGGGGAAATCCCAAGGTAGTCAGTTACTACCTGAGGGGCAATCACAAAGGTAGTCAGTTACCGCCTGGGGGGCAACCTAAAGGTAATCAGTTATCGCTTGGGGGGCAACCTCAAGGTAGTTAGTTACCTCCTGAGGGGCAACCTCAAGGACAGTACATACCTTTAGGATAGTACATACCTTCAGGACAGTACATACCCCAAGGTCAACTCCAGACTCAGTATACTCCTCAGGATGCTTATCAACCCCAGAATCAGTACGTGCCTTAGGGTTATCAACCTCAAGGTCAGTACCCAACTCAAGGTTTCCAACCACCTTCTGGTCAATCATTTTTACAAGGAGCTGGAAATGTACTACTTAATTATCTGCCCTACGTTCAACCAGGTTATGATCCTCCATATGCACAACCTGTTATGAGTCCATACCCCATAATGAACATGGTGTGGAATCCACCTCAAACTCAACAGACTATGCAACCTAATGTGCAGTTATCTGATCAACCTGGATGATCCGGATTTAAACAGGAACGCAACAAATTACAGAGATAACCATATACACAAAGATGCAGCGGAAATAATACTTCATTTCATTAATGGAAAATACTGAAATATGCTTACAAACAGAAATGGAAATAAACTAGCTAGGGCGATGGTAGCTTATCTCTGAGAAGAGATGTGATGGCTACATGCCTCTGAACTGTGTTACAATGAGGCTCGAAGGCCTATTTATTGTTGAGAAACAATGGAAAAACCTTTAACATTCCAAAACCTAACCCTAGGAGATGAAACGCCAAACTGTGGGCCCCGTTTGGGGGTAAGTTGGTACATCAACTTCCCGGGGTCGTAACTTTGGCATATGATCTCCGTTTGACGCGTACAATAGCTCATTAGAAAGATCTATCCGAGCACTATCATTTTTGGAACGGGCAACACCATTCCATTCCATGGACTCGTGTTGCCCCCGGATTCCCCAAAAAACGTCGTTTAGGGCCTCAAAACGGCTCCGGAAGTTCAGGAGCCGAAAAACTGCTAAAAATAGTAAGTTGTGCTACAATTAAGGAAACTGAAAATGCTGAGAAAGACAATGGTGGGGGTCCAGGTGGACTTGGTAGGTGGCCACCAATATCCACTTGGATCATTCCTCCCTCCTTAGGAAGCAATGGTCCCCATTGCGTTGAGCTCCTCCATGAGATGAGGAAACTTCTGCTGAACTTGTTCCCTGGTGAGCCACTTGCCCTGCTGAAGGAGTTGGCCCGCTTTGACAACTCGATACAGTTGGATATTCTGTTGGTGAGTGTTCTTGATCTGTGTGTCCATGATCCGATCAGTTGCAGCTTGTTCCATGCAATCTGGATTTAATTCTGTGGGTTTGAGCTGTTCTGCAATGTCGGATGTGTCTAGCAATGGTGGAAAGTATGGCCGAAGGCGGTCCACATTGAATACTGGGTGCAGGCCAAGGAATGGGGGAATGCTAAGCTCAAATGCATTGTCTCCCATAGCCTTAGTAATGGTGTAAGGACCATATCAGAGTGGTCTCAATTTCCGATAGGCTCCAGTAAGGTGTTCCTTTTGCAAATGCAACCAGACTTTGTCGCCCACCTGAAACTTGTGTGGCACCCGATGTTGATCATGTCGCTGCTTGTACTTGGCATTTGATTTCTCAAGAATGTCATGGACCTGCTGGCGAATATGTTGGATGCGCTCAATGAAGCTGGTGGCCTTATCTGTTTCGGACTGGACATGAGCTGAATTCATGTGAGTAGCTGCAAGTGGCATGGCCACATCAATGGGGCATAGTGGCTGGAATCCCAAACCCACCTGAAAAGGGCTATGGCCAGTGGAGCTGTGAAGAGCTCGGTTGTAGCTGTGCTGAACGTAGGGGAGGCTCTCGTCCCATGTGCGTGGATGCTTTGAGTTATACATGCGCAGAATGTGCACAATCATCCTATTGACAACCTCTATCTGGCCATCAGTTTGAGGATGGAAGGCTGTGGACTTCGTGAGTTTGGTGTCCAGCATTGACCAGAGACTGGACCAAAAGGTGCTGAGAAACCGACTGTCCCGATCTGAGATGATAGACTGTGGGATCCCAAAGTGCACCCACACTCGTTCAAAGAAGAGTTTAGCAGTGGCTTTTGCTGTGATATTCTTCTTGCAGGCCATCATAATGGCCATCTTTGAGAACCTGTCGACGACCACAAAAACACAGTCATTTCCATGCTTAGTGGAAGGAAGGCCTGACATGTAATCCATGGAGATGGATTCCCAAGGTCGACTAGGGGTAGGCAACAGGGTATAGAGGCCTTGCTTCTTAATGGTCGGTTTGGCAATGGCACAGGCAGTACATGATCGGATGTACTTCCCAACATCCTGTCGAAGATTCGGCCAATAGAAATAGTTTTGCAGTACTGCCACTGTTTTCTCGACCCCGAAATGCCCAGCAGCCCGACTGTAGTGTGCTTCCCAAATCATCTTGGCACGCTCGCTTGAAGAAACACAAAGGTGACCAAGGTGGCATAATAGGGCATCTTGGAGGTGAAAATCTGCAACCTGCCGACCCTCCAAGAGTGTCTGGTATGTGTGGCCGAATTCTGGGTCGCTTTTGTAGAGAAGTGGCCAATCAGAAGTCTTGTGCCCGCAAGAGTTGAGCACGGTGGTTAGCGCCATGATCGGTGGTCGACTGAGGCAATCTGCAACATTATTGGTGCTGCCCTTTTTATACTTGATATTCAAGTGAAACTGTTGCAGGTATGTAGACCACTTCTGATGGCGATCATTATCATGGCGTAAATCTGGTAACGCGAGCACTGGTGCCGTGCAGAGGCGATCCTTCAACTCCCTGAATGCCTTCTGTTGAGATTCAGACCAAAAGAATTTTTCTTTCGCCCCGCCCTTGGTGACTTGACTCAAGGGCCAAGAAATATGAGAAAATCCCAAGACAAACCTGCGGTAGAAGTTGGCAAGACCTAGAAAGTTGCGGAGCTCTGTTAGAGTGGTTGGAGAGGGCCAATCCCGAATGACTTGGACCTTGGCTGGATCGACATGCACCCCTTGTTCATCAATGATGTATCCCAGATACTGAACCTCGGTCATGCCAAAAGTGCATTTCTCCAAATTGGCACATAGCTTGTGTTGCCGCAGTGTTTGGAGAACCTGTCGGATGTGTTGGAGGTGCTCTTCCCAACTTTGGCTGAAGATCAGAATGTCATCCAAGTATACTACTACAAAGGAGTTGGTGAATGGCCGCAAGATGTCATCCATTAGCCTCATAAAGGTTGCAGGAGCATTCGTCAATCCGAAAGGCATGACCAACCATTCGAAGAGGCCCTCCTTGGATTTGAAGGCAGTCTTCCACACATCTGAGGGTTCAATTGGTACCTGGTGATATCCTGACTTTAGATCGATCTTGCTGAAATATTTCGCCCCCTTTAGTTGGTCTAGGAGGTCATCAATCCGCGGGATCGGGTACCTATTACGGACAGTGATCTTGTTCAGCGCCCGATAGTCAATACAGAGTCTCCACGTCCCATCCTTCTTCTGTACCAACACTATCGGGCTCCCACAGGGCGAAGAACTCGGACGGATGTGACCTTTCTGCAGGAGCTCCTGAATCTGCCTCTTGATTTCATTGTTCTCCAGAACGGAGCGCCGATAAATTGGTCCATTGGGTAGCGGCGCACCTGGGGTCAGATCGATGGAGTGCTTGACTTGACAGTGCAGAGGAACCCCTGCCGGGGAGGTGAAGATGTCTTCGTACTCCTCCACAATCTTGTCCATCTGTAGCTGCCGTGTAGAGGGACCCCGTTTGGAGGCCGCGGCCACTGTCTTCTTCTTCCCTTGAGGGCGTATCATCAGGAAAACAAATTTCCTGGTTTTGGAAATGATCTTACTGCATTGTTTTGCAGTAATCAAATAGATGGCGGCAGGTGGTGCTACCTCTGGTATCCTGAACAACTTATTTCCCAATGTAATAATAACAGCACGGGGCCTTGATTCATACACAGCATGTCGCTTCCACAAGTATGGTTGTCCTAGTAATACATCACAAACTTCAAGGGGAGCAATGTCACACAATACCTCATCCGTGAAGGGCTTGATGTTGTATGGAAGGTGACACTGCTGGCTCACGCGAAGATCTCGCCCTTGGTGAAGCCACCCAATGGTGTATGGTTGTGGATGTGCTGTGGTCGGTAAGCCCAACCGCTTCACGACCTCTACCGAAATGAGGTTCTTTTGACTCCCGCTATCAACAATGAACTGTATCGGGGAGCCCTTTACCCACATCTGGGAGTGGAAGAGACGCTCCTCCTCCTCTGGATCTTCGGGTTCATTTTTTTGGATCTTTGCGGTAGCAACAGTGGCGCTGGGATCCGCATCAATGATCTGCCTCCCTTTTTCATACCCCTTATCGGGTTCTGACTCAGAGTCGGAACATGCATCTGATTCTGAAACCTTTAGCTCAGCCACCAGTGACTGCTTGGCCCAACACTCACTTGTGTTGTGAGTGGAGCTCTTATGGAACTCGCACCATTTTCCAGTGTCCTTTCTCGGCTTCGCGGCGTTGCTCTTTGCTTGCAGCTTCGGCTGGTTGTCTTGGGTTGTCCCGCCTTGGCTTTGTCCTTTGTTCTGTGGTTTAGGGGCACCTTTCCCCTGCTTTGGATTCGCAGATCCAAAGTCTCGCTTCTTTTGTTTAAACTTCTGCTTGACCTTGACGGCATACCGGTATGCTGCGCCGAGCGAGGGGATGTTTTGGAACTGTATTTCTTCCTGGATGTACTTGTGCAGGCAGCCACGGTATTTGAGTATCAAATGTTGCTCCGAATCCTTGATACCCAACTTTGTGCGAAGGGTATGGAAAAGATTGGTGAACTCCGGCACATCTTGGTCCCTTCCCTGCCGCAGCGTGGTCCACTTTATGTATTCATCCTCATAGCTTCCGACAGGGTAGTATTGCTCCTTGATGGCATCCCGGAATGAATCCCAGGTGGGTGCGGCTGAAAATAGTGAGCCAGTACTTTCATCCTTCTGCTCGCAGTAGGTTTCCCACCAGTCCTTGATGTGGGGGGCTGCTTTGAGAAGAGCAAAAACAATCTTTTCCCAACTCGAAAATTCATGAACAGAAAAATAACCCTCTAGCAGATTTAACCATTTATCTACAGCATCGGCGTCTATCTGACCCTCGAATATGGGGATTTCAAAATTTACTTGTACCTTAAAGGGTGTGGCGTTTCCAGAGGAGCTGCTGGAAGCCGATGCGCCGCTTCTGGGTAGCCGCTGAAGGATCTGCGCAAAGCTGTCCATCATCGCGTTCCGTTGTCGCTCGAGCGCTTCTTCGAGCAAGATTTTGATGGGATCTCCTACCCCCTCGTCTTTCTTCTCGTCCGCCATGGGAGGCCGTCGGGATTTGCGAGGCTGGTCTTGCAAAGGTTCAACCAGTTCAAGTCCTAACTCCTTATATCCCGACCTTGTTGGGGACATGCAAATAAAAACAAAGAAAAAGCAGACCGCTCTGATACCACTGATCCAGATTTAAACAGGAACGCAACAAATTACATAGATAACCATATACACAAAGATGCAGCGGAAATAATACTTCATTTCATTAATGGAAAATACTGAAATATGCTTACAAACAGAAATGGAAATAAACTAGCTAGGGCGATGGTAGCTTATCTCTGAGAAGAGATGTGATGGCTACATGCCTCTGAACTGTGTTACAATGAGGCTCGAAGGCCTATTTATTGTTGAGAAACAATGGAAAAACCTTTAACATTCCAAAACCTAACCCTAGGAGATGAAACACCAAACTGTGGGCCCCGTTTGGGGGTAAGTTGGTACATCAACTTCCCGGGGTCGTAACTTTGGCATATGATCTCCGTTTGACGCGTACAATAGCTCATTAGAAAGATCTATCCGAGCACTATCATTGTTGGAACGGGCAACACAGTCCATTCCATGGACTCGTGTTGCCCCCGGATTCCCCAAAAAACGTCGTTTAGGGCCTCAAAACGGCTCCGGAAGTTCAGGACCCGAAAAACTGCTAAAAATAGTAAGTTGTGCTACAATTAAGGAAACTGAAAATGCTGAGAAAGACAATGGTGGGGGTCCAGGTGGACTTGGCAGGTGGCCACCAATATCCACCTGGATCACTGGACAACCTTTGGTTTCTGGTCCAACCCAGCAGCCTGTCCAAACTACTATTCAAACCCCTGCACCTGGTTTAGTTCAGCAGCCTGGTCCTAGCTCACCTTAGACTCCACCTCAAACTGGTACAACTACTGTAACTTCTATTCAACCTACAACACATGTTTCTAGAGTATCTGTAGTGGAAACTCCTCAAGTCTCTGTGCCACAGTCAAGATCTATAGTTCAGACTTCGGTCCAGATGCCTGCAGGACAAGCTGGTCCAAATACGATTGCTAAAAGTCAACCACAATTCACTTATAAACCATACCAGGGACAGTATCAATTCAGTCCTACTGTACAAAACCCAGTTTATCAGTATCAACCGTATTCTGGCTATACTTATCAACAGCCTCAACAACCCCAGTTTGGTCCGGTTAATCCTGGTTTCCTAGGAGGTTATAACATTCCTAATGCAAATCCAATTCCAAGTTATCCTGGATATCCTCCTCCTGGATCTGGTCTCATTACTCAAGGTTTTCGCGACCTAATCGTTGGTTACCATTTATTGCAACTTTGGATTTACCTGATTTGTCGCGCCTTACGAACGATCCAATTTACTATCTTCCGTATTGGCTGCCAATGCCTAATAATTTTCCTAGTGATATCCCAAAATTCGAGGGTAAGTCAGGCAAGGATCCGTCAAATCACATTATGACTTATCACCTCTGGTGTGCATCTAATTTGATCATTGATTATTCAACTCGATTGCGTCTTTTTCAACAAACTCTTATTGGTCTTGCCACCAAATGGTACATTGAGTTACCACGAGGCTCTTTTTATAATTTCAATCAGTTAGCCACTGCTTTCTTAACTCATTTTCAATTGCCTGTCAAATATGACAATGGCAGAGAACTGTTAACTTCACTTAAACAATCCACGTCCACATATATTTCTGATCATATTCATGAATGGCGACGTAGAAGGCGTTTAGTGAAAGTTTTCATTCTAGATCAAATTTTAGCGGAATGGTTCATTAAATCATTGTTACCCAAAATCACTGAAGATGTAGCTAAGGGAGGAGTTGTTACTGAAGAGCAATTCATTGCTCAGGCTCAGTACCTTGGCCTCATCTATACGCAGTCCGATACTTTACATGAAAAGATCCTTGATCTTCCAAAACACGGTCAAATAACTATAGCTCCTTCAGGGTCTCATGCTGCTGATGGTATGATTGGTTCAGTCATTACTAAAAGCAATAAGAAATCTTCAAAGAATTCTTCTCCTACAATAACTTTACCTGATTCCCCGAAAGGAGATTCTTCCGCTGAAGTTTCTACCAACATCCATGTCGTAGATTCATTTACGACCAAATCTGGTAGTAAAGAGAAGGGCAAGAACAAAAAAGAACAAAATTCAAAAGATAAAATGGATAAAAATTAATCTACTGACGAAAAACGGAAACCTCGCTATCCTTGTTTCATTTGCAACGAGGATGATTTTACTAAAGAATACCCACATTGAGCAGAGGTTTAGAAAATTGTTAAAGGTTCTCAAACACCTGTTGTCTTGAAGGATCCTTTTCCTACTAAAGACAGTAAGATGATTGGTTCTTCCTCGAATGCCTCAGAAGAACCCATTATGATGATGTCTCATGTTAAGATTATGACACAATCACAAGATTATGGTAGTAAAAATCCTTTGGTGGTAAAGAAGCAGAATCTTCTAATTCAAACACATCAACTTCACCTCCTCTTGGTTTCGGTCCGCTGCAGATCAAGAAACCCAACCCTGACTTAGTAATCAAACCGCCTGCTAAAGGTATACTTCGAAAATCAGCTTTCAATCCACATGCGAGAGCTGCTTAGAATCATAACATTGTTGAAGACTTAGCTATTTCCCCTTAAGCAATGTCGGCTTTGGAAGTGCTGCAATCATGCCCAGCACAACATAAATTACTATTGTCTGCTATAGTAGTTGTCGATATTCAGGATTCAAACCTAATAATATTCGATTTAGAGAATAGTACACCCCGCCTACCTCATCAAATGGCTTTCCAGATTCCAGTGTTAGTCAAAAACAGGCCTTGCTTTCGAACTGTGATTGATGAAGGGGCTTCTAAATGTATTATGTCGATCTAGTGTTGGAGATTGCTTGGTTCTCCCACACTCAATCAGTCTCCGAAAATTGTAAAGGCTTTTGATGGCCGAGGGTTCCATCCTTTTGGTATTTTGCAGGATTTACCTATAGAGGTCAAAGGCAAAACCCTAAATCTAGATGTGGAAGTGGTTGATGCCCCTCTAGATTACAACCTTCTCCTAGGTCACAGTTGTCTTATGCTATGACTGCTATTGTTTCATCGGTCTTTCAGCTTATTAAGTTTCCTCATAACGGAAAGATCGTTACGATGGACCAGCTGACCTATTTCTCATCCAACCCAACCTCTACAGATAGTGTTCAGCACATCGGTAAAACAACTATCCCTTACAAGGATGTTGGAGTAGGCTTGATTAAAGATTCTAGTTTACTAGGAACTTTTTCCTTCCCTCCTCCTAACGTATCGCCTTCTATTGCAACTATTCATATGATTTCATCAAATATTGTTACTTTTGATGATCCTCGAATCATACCTTCCGATTCTGAGGTGGATTCATTTGATGTCGTGATGCCTTTGAGTCCCTTTGGAATTGCATATCAGTCTGTATAGTCGTTTTATGATTCCTGATCAAGGTCGAGGATGTTTTTTCCTGTGACAACCTCGTTAAAAAATGAAACTGGATGTCTCGAGGATAGTTTTTCCCTGTGTCAACGTCGATGAAAATGAAACCGGATGTCTCAAGGATATTTTTTTCTTGTGTCAACCTCACTAAAAATGAAACTGGGCGTTTTGAGCATAGTTCCTTGTCTTGTGTCAACCTTGTTAAAAAATGAAAAAAGGAGTCTCAAGGATATTTTTTTCCTGTGACAACCTTGTTAAAAAATGAAACCAGATGTCTCGAGGATAGTTTTTTCCTGTGTCAACCTCATTAAAAAATGAAACGAGATGTCTCTAGGATAGTTTGTTCCTGTGTCAACCTCGTTAAAAAATGAAACCAGGTGTTTAGAGCATAGTTCCTTGTCTTGTGTCACGCTCGTTAAAAAATGAAACAAGGATTATGGAGCATAGTTCCTTGTCTTGTGTCAAGCTCATTTAAAAATTGAAACAAGGGTTATGAGGATAGCTCTTTTACTGTTTCAACCTCATTAAAAAATGAAACAACTCCCTTTCCAAATCGAGTCTTTGATTAAGATCTCGTAAAATCCAAGTCGAGTCTTTCCAAGATCTCGAAAGTGAACTTTCATTCCATTCACCTCATTGAATGCAATGAAGCTTGGGGGGCATGTAACTCGATTTGAGTCATTATGCTGGGGGCATGCAGACTTATAACAAGCATGGTTTTTCGTTTCAAGCTTGTGTAAACATGAAACCGAATCCAAGCAGAGTTTTCCATGGTTCAAGCTTGTGTAAAAATGAACCCATACCCGTTTTACATCTCGTGATTGTCGTTTTTATCCGCTAAATTCTGCTAGATGAGACTTGGTTGTTTCATTCCATCGCCACCATCTCTTTGGTTGATCATGTGCTTTCAATTGGTTGTTTTTCCTTTCTTGAGGGACCGCAGCGGTGAGTGGTTTTATTAGCCAGCCTCTTAACCATTACATGTTTTGAGCAATTCCACCATTGTCGGAACCAGTTGCTACCCTTTATACCACTCGTTCCTCTAGGACGAGTCTTCTTTAAGCTCTTTTCTGATTCGTAAAATATGAAAAGATTGCCGAGTTTTTCCCTTTTAACTCATTAAACAGAATAAAAAGGCGGTCCACTTTTAGCTCTTTTCTGACCTTATAAACATGAAAAGATCGCCGGACTTTTGTCATTTTGAGTTTGATACTAGTTATGAAACGACGTGTTTTCGATCACTTTTCTACTTTTTTGAATCAAGGACACTAATTATGAGAAGTAATCCTTGATTGTAATGGTAAAGCAATTCTCTCGAGTATTATTTTATACTTTTTTGGGCTAGAGGAATACAAATTTACGAAAAAGGACCCCCCCTGGAGTTTTATTTTTTGTGTCTTTTTCAAACTCTCTAAACATGAAAAAGGCTCCGAGTTTTACCTATGTCGGACTCGTTAAACCCTGACGACATTGGACTCGTCACCATGATGAGACTAGAGTCCTCTTTAAATCCTTTTCAGACTCGTTAAATATGAAAAGATTGTCGAGCACTTGTCTTTTCCAGCTCATTAAAGTATTTGAAATGTCATCCCTCCTATATTGTTTTATCCTTTTTCGGACCTGAGGGATTATTTTATGAAAAATTAACCCCATGGAGTTTTCTTAAGCTTTTCTTCTGACTCCCTAAAATTGAAAAACACCGACTTTTTCCTATACTGGACTCGTTAAAATTTAACAGTAAAGGACCTGTTCAATTTTAAACAGGAACGAACCACTCCTTCCTAGGGTTTGAATTTTAAACTAAGTTGGACTCATCCGACGGATGATCATATAAACAAGAAAATGTTATCCTCCTCAAGCTTGTCAAAAATAAAGAGGTACTTGCCAGAAATGGTGGGGGAAAAGAGAGAAAAATGAACCTATTTGTTACACTTTGTTTTTTTTAGAAAATTCGTTAACCACTCTTGAACACGACACATTTTGTTCACCTGGGTTAGGAAATCTTTTGCCTAACAGTTAATCAAACCACATTGAAATTCTTCAGCCAGTTTCTGGGTATTAGCTTTGGGTCAATTGCCACCAAACCATATGCAGTGTTGTTATGTGTTCAAGAGAATAGTTCAAACAAACCATTCATCTGCAAGATATCTGTCATCCATTTTGACCATCCCTGAGTCAGTCCTTGCCAATATATTTCTTCAAAACTTGATCTACGATTTCGTGTTGTGGGCTTGCCTATGACAGATCACTTTCTATTGACTTCAGCTCATTATCTAGGAAGATGATCTAGAAATCATCAGTACCTTGAAATTTGCATGCCCTAATGGCAAGTTTCTCACCTTCGACGATAGGTTGCATCATTGACCTTCGATCAAATGATTCTATGACATGTTCGACTTTAGCTCATTTATTCACATTTCATGGATTTTACTGAGTACTTTGAGAGCCATTGACATTACTGGTGGTTTCTCTCACACTTGTTAACAGTTCACATCATTGATTGGTAATCAAGTGGTTTCTACCATGTTTGACTTCGACAAATTCATTCACATGGATAGAATCGTACTAGTTCAGGAAGAAGAAATCAAGACCCTGGATCTAGTTTCTACCATCCAGGCTGCGAGGAATTTTGTTATTCATTATACAGTAGACTATTCATAAACAGATGGCTGCATCCATATTGTATCTACATATGTCTATACTCTTGATGTATTACAAAATCATTCATGTATCAGAATAGCTTAGTCAATTTTCTAGTCAGCTTTGATCTGAGTATGGACTGCCTACCTCAACGATGATATGTCTACATATATATATTTTGCATTGAATGTTTTTACAGGTTCTGACTGGGGTGTCCACAGGATGATCCTTGAAATGATAAAGTACTTCACTCTTCATAAATGACAAACTCTATCTTCATCTATTACAAACTTCGCACTTTAGGGGGCAATATGTTGCACTAAAAATTGTCACCTTGACATTCTGCTATCTATGTGAGTTCATTATCACTCATACTTTCCCCCTCTGCAAGTCTGAAACACCAGTTCCTCATATCAAGCCTTGAAAGTAAGAGAAAAGCCCTAAAATTCTTTAAAACTCTAGTTTCGCACTTTCTCTTTGTCTTACCTGCAGTCCCGCACCTAATGGTCATGTCTCTTGCGCACCTGACCGCTCTTTCTCTGTGTTAAAGGTGCGGACCCCTGTAAAAGTTAAAAAGGCACAAGTATATTTTGAAAAACTCACTTTCAGTAATTTTTAGAAGCTTCTGGAAGGAATCTTGAGGTGGCAATTTCGCTCTCTTAAGGTTCATGCATCCCATATTGTTGTGGAGGTAAATCCTCTCTGCGGACAGAGACAATCCCTACTAGCCCAGACCGGGTCTAGCAACAATCAAACAATGTTGTCACGCAAGTTCCTAATTGCAAATTAAAGGTGGATGATGAGAACCTACTTGGATTCCAACACTAATATTCGTACAAGAGATGTTGCTCTCGTTCCTTTGCTTCGGCCGGTCACGATCCCCACGATCTCCGTGATTGGACACCTGCACATGCAAAGAACAACACAAATACAAGCATAAAATCCAATAGATGCAATTATATATCGGTCAGAAAAGATATAACTCAACATCAATCATAGGACAATGAGAGTGGAACCATAATGATAGTCATCTATTATTGATAAATAACAAAGAAGAATACAACCATAGTTCTGATGTCAAATCCTCCTTTGGCTGGGTAGTCAGCTACACAAGTCTTGCAAAGCTTGTTGGGATGGGAAACAAGCCTCTCTCTCTTGGGTGACAAGAATCTCCTCACTTAGATTTGGCCTTATGGGTGCAAAGAAGGCTCTTGCAACTTCAATCTCTTGAACTCCTGGAATTCTCTATCACTATGCTGGAACTGGAACCACTGACTAGCTTGCTCAAGGCATAGAGACAAGCTTTTATAGATAGAGAGGAAAGAGATAGGATCAACTACATTATTCATGGGATTGGCTTTATCACTTGGAAACTTCCATGAAAGGTGGCAAACCACTTCCCTTCTATGGAGATTCGAAGCCAAACCATCCTAACTCAACATAGATTCAGTTAGTGGATGGGTTAAGGAGAACCTTCATAAGCTTGTTCATTGCAAACTTTACTCAATTTGGTTAGCGCGAGTGCGACTCTGAGACAGAGCGCCAATAGCGTGCTCTCTTTAGAGGATTTCCTTCATTGGCGTGGGCAGTGAATTGTGGACCCACGCTAATGCAAAAAGAGTTGTTTTCATGAGCATTCTGCAGGAGATGTCTTTAGGGCATATGAAGCTCATACTCAGAGGAATGTGATGCAAGTGGTTTCAGGTCATGTCACTTCTCACAGGTCCCGGAATGAGTCCTCCAGTGTGCGGGAGAGGGGTAACAGGGACGGTGACAAATGGTGACAAATTGTTGTGTAACAGATGCCCCCTAAAGCATGAGGCCCGAGGGAGAGAGAGGGGTGAAATGCTTTACAAGACCATGCGTAACTGAAAACACTACCACCAGAGAACCTGCGTAAAGAAGTACAACTGATATCTCAAGTACATGATATATGTGGTATGGGCACAGCCATCCATAACAGAGCACATAATAATCTAGATCCAAGGTATGGACGCAGCCATCCAGTGAGGATCGATAAATAGACTCAGGCATGGTCGCAACCATCCAATGAATGAGTCATGTAATGATCATAATAAGCCACAAATCGCAGCCTAGATTCCAATAGACAAAATCCAGGGTCTTGCGCTCCATCTCAACCCGAATGGAGTACAAGTCCAAGCATGTGAATACACGGGTTGAAGTCGAACATGCATGAACATCGTCTGATTACCAGTCAATAGTGAAAACTGTTAACAGATGCGAGAGGTACCACCAATAATGACAATGGCCCTCAAGGTACTATAGGTACAATCTACGGCGTGTGAATCAATGAGCTGGTGTCGAACACCCGCAGAATCATTCAATCGGAGGCCAATGATGAAAACCTCACGTCGAACACGAAGAACTTGCCATTGAGGCATGCAGGCTCCAAGGCACCGGAAGGGAGTCTCTAGATCAGCTTCCTAGATAATGAGCTGAAGTCGACAGGAAGTGACCTTGATCAAAGGTGGGCCATAATGTTTCCCACATCATTGACACGAGACAGAGGAAGAATGTTGTGGTGAATCAAAATTATGTGAGGTATTAGAGGGAGGTTGTAATTTTGTAGAGGTCAACTTCTCTTGAAAATATCGGCAGCACGACAGTGGACTTGGCAGTATTTGACATTAAATGATCAAGGGTCATGGTGACAAGGCAATGAGCAGATGAGAGGTCAAATAGGATAACCCAAACCCACGGAGGGTAGTGTAAAACAAGATGAGATGTCCCCACCCAGACACGAAAGCAGACAAGTGCCATGTTCAAGAGCGATATACTGTCGACACGACAATAATTATGGGTCCATTTTCCCCACCATTTCTGGGGAGTACCCCAGTTATTTTTAACAAGCTTGACGGGGATAGCATATGCTTGTGAGGCGTCATCTCGACGGACTCCAATGTCATCAAGTTTTAACGAGTCTGACAAAGGAAAAACTCGGCGTCTTTTCATGTTTAGAGAGTTTGAAAAGACAGCAGAAAAGAAAACTCCAGGGGGATCCTTTTTCGTAAAGTTGTGTCTCATGAGCCCGAAAAAGTATAAAACAATGCTTGAAAGAACCGCCCGATCATTACAATCGAGGAGTACTTTTCATATGTAGTGACATCGACCTAAAAAAGTAAAAAAGCGATCAATATCACGTCGTTTCATAACCATTAACGAGCCTGAAACGACAAATACCCGAAAATCTTTTGTTTTTTACACAGTCGGAAAAGAGTTTAAATACGATCGCCTCTTATTTCCATTTAACGAGTCAAGAGGGAACTCGGCAATTTTTTCATCTTTAGACGGTCAGAAAAGAGCTAAAATCAGACCTCCATTTTTATTCTCTTTAACGAGTCAAAAAGGGAAAAATACTCGGCAATCTTTTCATATTTTATGAGTCAGAAAATAGCTTAAAGGTGACTCGCCCTAGAGGAACGAGTGGTATAAAGGGTAGCAATTGGTTCCGGCAATGGTGGAATTGCTGAAAACATGTAATAGTCAAGAGGCTGGCTAATAAAACCACTCATAACTGCGGTCCCTCAGGAAAGGTAAGACAACCAAGTGAAAGCATATGATCGGCCAAAGAGATGGTGGTGATGGAATGAAAACAACCAAGGCTCATCTAGCAGAATTTAGCAGATAAACAGCAATCACAAGATGTGAATTAGGTATGGGTTCATTTTTACACAAGCTTGAACCATGGAGAACTTTGCTTGGATTCGATTTCATGTTTACACAAGCTTGAAATGAAAAACTATGCTTGTTATAAGTTCGCATGCCCCCATCATAATAACGCAAATCGAGGTACATGCCCCCCAAGCTTCATTGCATTCAAAAAAGTGGATGGAATGAAGGTTCACTTTCGAGATCTTGGAAAGACTCGACTTGGATTTTACGAGATCTTAATCAAAGACTCGATTTGGAAAAGGAGGAGTTGTTTCATTTTTAATGAGGTTGACACAGTAAAAGAACTATCCTCATAACCCTTGTTTCATTTTTTTAACGAGCTTGACACAAGATCAGGAACTATGCTCGACCACCTTGTTTCGTTTTTTAACGAGGTCGCCACAAGATCAAAACTATCCTCGAGACACATTGTTTCATTTTTTAACGAGGTCGCCACAAGATCAAAACTATCCTCGAGACACAAGCTTGAACTAGGAAGGACTCTGCTTGTTGGAAATGCACATGCCCCCAGTGCAATGGCGCAGGATGAGGTACATGCCCCCCAAGCTTCATTGCATTCAACAAAGTGGATGGAATGAAGCTTCACGAGATCTTAATTGAAAGACGCGATTGGAAAGGGGGAATTGTTTCATTTTTTAACGAGCTTGACACAAGATCAAGAACTATGCTCGGGACTCTTTGTTTCATTTTTTAACGAGCTTGACACAAGACAAGGAACTGTGCTCCGACACCTAGTTTCATTGTTTAAGGAGCTTGACACAGGGAAACGAACTATGCTCCATTGGAACTTCACCATAATGAATAGAAAGTCAGGGCTTCCAAGATTTCCACTCTCGATGGAAGGGAAACATCTTGGAAGTCAAGGCCCAATGCCGCCAGGACACTATGCACGATGGTGGCATCACTGGATCCAGGCATGGGATTGGTGGCCATGTAGTTGATCTGTGGTGGGGTAGATGCAACTCGTGGATGAAAACTAGGAGGAGACGACAACGATGCAGGAGGCATCGGGGGACTAACGAATGACACTTGATCGATAGTCACAATTCTTCCATCGTGCAGAAAGCAAACAACACGGAAAAGCGAAGAAACGAGGGCCCCCATGGTGTAAACATAGTCGCGACCAAGGAGAAGACTAAAGTATAAAACACCTTGGGTAACCAGGACGTCTATATAGATGGTTTTTCCTCCCAAAGTAATAGGGAACTTCAGGAGAACTCCTAGAGATGGACAGGCTCCTCCGTCGAAGGCCAACAGATTCTGAGTGACTGGCCCAAGCTGCGGGGAACCTAAAGCTTGCCAAGTAGTGTACGGCATAAGACTGACAGACGCCCTTCATCCAAAACAGTGCCAGGTACTGCCTTAGCACAGGCATGTACTGTGATCTGGAAAGGCATATGGGATGGAAGGCGACCGACGATTAGGTGATTCCAATCAAAGGAAGCGACTAGACTACTTGGTGGGGGAATCGTATGATTGCCCCCATGTGCTAAAGGAACTGAAGGAGAACCTTCGGGAGCAGCTGGGTTAGGAGAGTCATTTCGGGACTCAGGAGAATCTGAAGAGACAAGAAGAACATGGGTGTGATGCTCGTCCGAAACAGAGTGATCGACGGGTGGTGAACTCGAGTCGACACTCTTTCCGACCAATGGTTGGTCTAGAACAGGCTGGGCACAGCCAGGTTCGGGAAGAGGAGGTTGGACAAGAGAAGAATATGAATCAATCTCTTTGTCAGCAGGGGAACGATCTGCAGCTACAGAGAGACATTGATAACCAACGGGAAGGTGGGGTGAAGGAGCTGTAAGACTGGCCAAAACACCGGAGGCTTTATCCATGAGTGGATAAAGGTGAAGGGGATGATTGCCTTCACAAAGTCTACAGGGGATTCGAATCTTCCCTTTCTCCTTACCTTTGTGAGTCGATAGGGGAACATCACCGTGAGCCTCAGTGGACGATGAGGGGCGGGCCGGATCACGAGACCATACTTCTAAGACCTTGGGGATGCCAAGACAATCACGAAGAAGATGGTCCCCCTTGCATAATCTACAAGGAAATTTGACCTTCCGCGGAGGAGCAGAAAGTGGCCCGACTTCAGGTGTACTTGGACTAAGAGCTGTACTTCTAGCCTCTCCCTTAGGAGCCTTCTTCTTCTTCGTTGTCTTCTTCTTCTTCTTAGCCACCTGGTTACTCGAATCTAGACTTTCACTAGGTGAAGTAGAAGATGAGGACGTAGAAGTGGGCGTAGAAGGGGAGAGATCCACCTTAGAATCAACATGATGTTGTTCAGGTGGAGGGACGGATTGACTAGACGGTGAGATGGCAGGGACCAAAGAGGTTGAGAAAAACCAAACCGGCAACCCAACAGTTAACCCTGGGAGGGACAACGTTGCCATATAAGGAGCACCAACATTTCCAAAAGGAGCGAAATGACCAGGGTTCCTGTCAGAGGGGATCCCTGGGTTGGTGAACCCCGGAAAAGTTGCCATCCAGAATGAAAAGAAGCCTACTCAAGCTAGCACAAACAAGATCTAACCGGGTAAATGTGAACACGGTCGAACAAATTTTAAGACAAAGGAACTGAACTTGACCTTTTCATGTTTTAAGAGTCGAGAAAAGGACAAAAAGATGACTCTAGTCGCCTTCGAATGTTTTGTGAGCCCGAAGTGACAAGTGCTCAAGTAAGCCTTTTCTTTTAACGAGTCTGAAAAGGATCAAAAGTGACTACTCTGGAGAACTAGGCAAAAAGGTTTACCAGACAATCCGTAAAACTGCATATACACCTTGGCAATCATATGAAAACCAAGGACTTTCCATATGGCAGTCAATCTTCCTGAATGTTGTGTTCGGTGCGTGACGACTTGTAAGGCGGCAGACACGGATTCCTGTGGATCAAGGATGATAACCTAGTGGGGTCTCCCCATATACTCGACGGCACGTGGGAGCTCAAGTCCGTGCTAAACCACTTGTTGCATCACGGAAGGAGGAATCACCCAACTTTAAGTGAAACAAAAGTGACTAGGTTTAACGACGCCGGAGCACATCTCTAGCCTAGACCTCTAAACAGTGAGCGTTATGTTCCAATGCATTTTTAAGTTCATTCAGTTCATTTTACGGTTGATCTTGAATTAGGTTTCGGTTTTCAGGTCCTACCGTATGTAATCTCTCAGAATTCCCTAAATGCAAGCTATATGCCAAAAAGTATCATTTCGTTCGATGAACACTAACTACGAGAGAGTTGAGAACTTTTCAATCAAACAAAATGACCATAAACAATCAAGAACCACTCTACTGCAGCTAATGGCAATAAACGAAACTTTTCTTTAAAGTCACTAATCAATGAAAAGCTCTAATTTTGATTAACTAATTCAACGCAAAAGAGACTGTTCGTTTTCTTTTCAATGGCAAAGTGCACTAAACAAATTTTGAGAGATAATAACACCGAGTAAAAGAGACAAACTTCACTCAATGAGAACACAATCAAGTCCCCGAAATACCAAGGCAGTCCTTCAAAATGAAGAAAAACACCAAAGACTTCAATGGGCCATGTGATCTAGGCCCAAAACGAAGCCGAGCGGAATCCAAGTGAAAAAGAAGTAAATCACTCGAATAACGCAATAAAATACTTAACAACCACTGAACAAGTGCAAGAGAGTAACCAAAAACTCGACTGGAATGATAGAAGACCAAAAATTCAACACGCAAAGCCACTAGATGTCCTAGGGCTAAAACGTGAAATTGATAGAAAATGGCAAACACCCAAAGTATGCAAATGTAATCTATGCACACTTTTCATTCATATCCTGAAAATGAGAATTCTAATTATGCAAGTGTGATCTATGCAAGAGAATTCTCAAACACACGATGATTCTAATGTAATCTAAGAACCAATCAAGTGAAAATCAAGAAAAACGGGTGTGAGTTCCAAAGATCATAAACTAAAAACACTCAAAGGCGATTAACACTCATACACAATTTAGCCCGCCCCCGGCGACTGAGGGGGAAATGTTTTTGCAAAAACAAAAGCAAAAAGATGCAAAATTGTGAAAAGACTGAGACAAACCTCCAAGTAATGATCAAAGGAAATCAAATTAAGAATTTTCCAAAAAAAACTCAAAACCAGTCAAACAAGACTCTGACACATTCAAGTGATTGAAAAAGGTGTAGCTAGACAGAAAACCCAAGCTTGGAAGGCTGCAAACAAGCAAACTGGAAAAGTTCATAGGCCTAGCGTGACTATCAAGCGGAAAACTAGCGCCAATTGAGGATTGGCGCGGGCTGTACACTGGCAAGTGGCACCGATTGGCGCGGTTGTCATGCAAAAAAGAGTGCCAATCAAGTTTGCTAGCTTAAAAATAAAAACAAGCAGTCCAAGGCTTGGTCAACAGTATCCAGATAGACGAGGAAGCAAGAGACAATAGAGCATCCAACCCAGAAAGCTATCTAAGCAATCAAAACAAGAGAAACCAAAGAGACAAGACAAACTCCAAGTTGTTTAGTTCGTAAACCAAACTGGAGATTGACTGAAGTGGCTTTGATCTACTTCACTAATGCAAAGCAATAGCGTTTCGAAGGCTATCTGGCCGTACTTCAGGCTCTGTCTAAAGTTTACAAATCGAACAACAAGCTAACTCCCCAGCGGAGTTGCCAAATTATTGTGGAGGTAAATCCTCTCTGCGGACAGAGACGATCCCTACTAGCCCAGACCGGGTCTAGCAACAATCAAACAATGCTATCACACAAGTTCCTAATTTCAAATTAAAGGTGGATGATGAGAACCTACTTGGATTCCAACGCTAATATTCGTAGAAGAGACGTCGCTCTCGTTCCTTTGCTTTGGCTGGTCACGATCCCCACGATCTCCATGATTGGACACCTGCACATGCAAAGAACAACACAAATACAAGCATAAAATCCAATAGATGCAATTATATATCGGTCAGAAAAGATATAACTCAACATCAATCATAGGACAATGAGAGTGGAACCATAATGATAGTCATCTATTATTGATAAATAACAAAGAAGAATACAACCATAGTTCTGACGTCAAATCCTCCTTTGGCTGGGTAGTCAGCTACACAAGTCTTGCAAAGCTTGTTGGGATGGGAAACAAGCCTCTCTCTCTTGGGTGACAAGAATCTCCTCACTTAGATTTGGCCTTATGGGTGCAAAGAAGGCTCTTGCAACTTCAATCTCTTAAACTCCTGGAATTCTCTATCACTATGCTGGAACTAGAACCACTGACTAGCTTTCTCAAGGCATAGAGACAAGATTTTATAGATAGAGAGGAAAGAGATAGGATCAACCATATTATTCATGGGATTGGCTTTATCACTTGGAAACTTCCATGAAAGGTGGAAAACCACTTCCCTTCTATGGAGATTCGAAGCCAAACCATCCTAGCTCAGCATAGATTCAGTTGGTGGATGGGTTAAGGAGAACCTTCGAAAGCTTGTTCGTTGAAAACTTTACTCAATTTGGTTGGCGCGAGTGCGACTCTAAGACAGAGCGCCAATAGCGCGCTCTCTTTAGAGGATTTCCTTCATTGGCACGGGCAGTGAATTGTGGACCCGCGCTAATGCAAAAAGAGCTATTTTCATGGGTATTCTGCAGGAGATGTCTTCAGGGCATATGAAGCTCATACTTAGAGGAATATGATGCAAGTGGTTTCAGGTCATGTCACTTCTCACAGGTCCCGGAATGAGTCCTCCAGTGTGCGGGAGAGGGGTAACAGGGACGATGACAAATTGTTGTGTAACACATACCTTAAGGAGCTAACCCCTTGATGTGAGGAGCTTATCCCTTTGAAGGAGGATTCTATCCCTTCATAGGTGGACCTGTAACCTCCTCCCCTGCACTATAAAAAGAAGCATTGGGCTGGTTACTTGAGATGTTAGAAGCTGAATATTTTGGAGGTGAAATGTTGTTGGAACTTAGTCTTCTTAGTTGAGTTTTTATGAGGAGAGATTACATACCTCTATGATCTCATTTGGAAGAGTGCAAGGCTTGTCAAAGTAAAGGAAATTCATGTTTCGAACCCCAGGAAGAGCTTGTTTAACATCAAGGTTGAAAAGGTTGTAAGGTTCTTCTACTTCAAAGTTAATACAAATACGTTTGTTTTTCTCAATAAGTTGTTGATTCATAGTTTATTTTATGGATTCCTTGATCACCATAATAGACAGGATTTATGATATTTGCTATGCAGATGGGATCTAAGGTAGGGTCTTAACACCTTTATAGTATTTATCTATAAATCGCATATGTCTAGAGAAAGATAGATTTGTTTGTCTGTTTGTTGCTAGACTATCTTTTGATACTAGGGAGATCGGTCTTATCCGCAAGATTGATTTATCCGGCCAATAGTAATCTTCATATGGAAGGAGATTAGAAGCAACATTGGCTAGTAAATTTGTTGTTGCATTCTGAGATCTAGGAATGGGAGAAATATTAAATGCTAGAAAATGGGATACAAGGTCTTGTACCAAGGATTGATAATGTTTAAGGCGACTAGAAAGACAATGTATAGTATTTCTGACTTGTTTTATAACAATTTTAGAGTCACCAAACACTTTCAAATATTGTACCTTAAGACCAATTGCTTTATAAATTCCTTGAATCAAGGCTTCATATTCAGCAGTATTATCCATGCACTCAAATTCTAATATACATGATATCATGGTTTTTTCCCCCTCAGGACTAATTAAAATACATCCTGCTCCCGCACCTTCATTAGATTTAGACCCATCAAAATATAATGACCAAAATAAAGGTTTATCTATAGTTTTATTTACAATTTCCTCAGTAGTTTTAACACACCTTAATGTATCTGTTTGGGAGAAATTTTCAATTTGAGATGTGAAATTATTAACTGAGAAAGGTGATGATTGAGCAGTAAAAACACCAAAGAATTATTCAGATGAGTAGTTACCAAGAATGTTATTGTTGAATGTTATAGGCTGGTTTTCTTATTCAAACTCTATTACAGTATAAGTCATATGATTTTCCCGATCAATCTTTATCTGATTTGGCTTTCCTTTATAGGGCAGCCACATGTGAAACCAATCGATAGAAATGTAACCATGAAGTTTCTCAGACCAGTCTCTACTTAAAATCAAACCATAGAACTCAGGAATATCAGCAATTAATATGTCAATTCTCTTAACCACTCTTGGATCAGCTGATAACCTAATGGTAACTGAGTTGATCTCTCCTAATACTTGGACCTTAGTTCTATCCAATTGGAAAATATGCACTGTAGACTTTTGAGGCTTAATATTTAGTTTAGAACAAACTGAGGCTGGCATTATATTCGAGGAAGCCCCTGAGTCTATCAAGCAACTGTGCAGATTTCTATTATAAATCTCGTAGGTCAAGAGAAAAGGAGGAGTATGGGAATTTTATCTATCTCTGATTAGAACAACATTAGTAGCTTCTACTCTACCAGGTGGTGATTTACCTATCTCATTAGCAGCTTTGGACAATACAGCATTTGGAAGGGGAGAAGAAGGTATTGCATCTAGTTCCTTGAGTAGAAATTTTTGTTGATGTTTGAGTTTACTATGCTCAAACATAGTGATATTTGCTTTTGTTTTCTTCATGTCTTCAGTGATGTTGTAATCCATAGAGTCTGCAACTACTAATGTTTTAGATGTTGAAGGTGGATTGGAAGCTGATGGCTGATTTTGAGTAGGTTTTGCTGTAGACTTCTTTGTGGGAGATTTTTCTTTAGTAGTAGTACCCATGTTCTTTTTCTTCTCAGTTACTTGAATAGGTTCTGGAGTGCCTTTACTCCTGGTACTTACTGGGAAAGCTTCCTGTTCATTTTCAGTATCAGAATTGGGCAAAATGAAGTCCCACATTCCATGACATTCTTCAGTTACCTCTTCTTCAATTTCTTCAGATGATAAGACTGTATCTTCTTCTTCATCGTCCTCGGGGTCTGACTCTATGTTGGATATAGCATTAGGGGGCTTTGATTCTGGTTTCTTAAAGTTTCTAAATGGATTTTTAGTTGAAGTCTCAGCTACTTGTTTCCTGATTTCTATCATTTCATTTGGCATAGTCTTTGGAAATTTTTGGAGACCTTCCATATTGTATGGATCTTTAGCCATTTTCTTCTTTGAATCATCTTTGAAGGTGACTTTTTTAGATTTTCTATCCTCAAGAGCAGTTTTATTTTCTAAGGAGATGATATGTTTTTCCACAGCAAGTGCCTCTTTCATATTTTCTGCTAGAGTAGGTTTTGTAGCTCTATCTACAAAGATAGCTATGTTTGAAGGTAAAGTTGTTATATAGCATTCACTTCTAACTTGTTCACTAGGTTTAGAGACAGTAGGAATCTTATTTAAGAGTTTATTAAATCATGAATTGAACTCTTTTATAGGCTCTCTAGACTCTGTTTTAAGATTTGAAAGATCATTGATTAATGTTGCTATAGATCTGTCATCACCGTATTTAGTTAAGAACTGTTCTTGGAAAATATTCCAACTAGTAATGGATCCTGATGGTAAGGAAAAGTACCAAGACCCTGCTGATCCTTATAAGGTATAAGGGAAAAATCTGTCAACCACATCTTCCTCAGTAACTCCTTTTAAGTTGACTGACAACATAAATTTTTTTATGTGTTCATCTGCCTGTATGCCTACATCTAGATTGAATTTTGGCAACCATTTTTCAGGATGAGCTGGCAATGGGTGCAAAGGTGCAGGCATTGTGACTGCACCAGGATTGTTCCATGGGTTTTGTGCCATTGTCGAGCTACTAATGGATGATAGTGCCAATGAAGTTCCAGATGGTTGGGAAGGAGCAGATATTGAAGTTTGAGATGGTTGAGAAATAGATGTTGAAGTTCCAGTACCCTGTTGAATGACAATCTGGAGTGGAGGAGTGGATGGTTGACTTCGCACTGGAGAAGATGAAATGGATGATGATGATGACAAAGTTTCACTATCAGACACTTCAGTTGTCTTCCTTTCTCTTTTCCCTTTAGGAAAAGGTAACTCAGTAGGTTCAATACCAAGCTTTTCACTCTGAAGTCTGGTGAGGGGTGAGAAGGAACGAATTGCAAAGTTACACTGCCTTGAGATAACTCAGATTTCTGTGGTGATATTGAGAATCCTTGAAGTTTGTGAATTAGAGACTATACTTCAGAAGATTCCAGAGTTGATTTATCTGAGATGTTTTTGGGTTGAGCAGTGGTTGTTATTTCCTCAACTTCTCACTTGAAAACTGGAGTTCCAACATGCGAGGGAGAAGTCGGAGGTGAGGTGGAGGAAGATTTACTCTCATAATGGACTATAGATTTGGGTTTTCTCACCATTCACAATTCATGCCCTCCTTCTAGTGCCAAAAATGTTGATGCCTCAAAAATCGCTGCATCAACATCGGGAAAAACCACTCGGTTCGGACCTTAAAGGCAACTCCTTGTCCGTTTGGTGTGGTGGATCCGACTAGATATAATGGAACCAGTTTCCCAATGATTTATAAATGGGATGGATAAGTGATCGATTTTCTAATATCTAATGGGAATGGTGAATGATTTATTCTAAAATGAAACAATATAAATAACTAATCTATCCCGGGAAGTCTTTCACTTAGTGCAATTTTTTATGATTCTTATTGATAAGTAGGCATATAGATGACTCTACTTGTAAACAATAATATTTATTCTTATGATGATTACTTTGTTCAAGTAGTTGAAAAAAATAATAATTAAAACATTATCACACTAATCTTCATATATCATTGACATACATATATAAAAAAAATAACATCTCTTAAACATTCAATAGTGATAAGTCAAAGAATTGTTGTGAAAACATATACATACATCAATAATAGAAAAATAAATAAATGTTGGTTCACATAAAAGCATGAAGCAAAAACATAGATAGTAGTACCATATGTATTTGAATCTCCTCCAATATGAGTTGCATTCAGATCCCGCCTTTCAACTTGGAAATTCTTTTACAGGAAGCAATAGTGCATATCACATAAAAGTATTCTCCATCAAAACTCAAATTCAGGTCCAGTTTTTATAAAAAATAAATATATCGAAAGCACAGTAGTGCAACTTCTGATCCAAGTCTTAATACAAAAATTTGAGGACCCTTTCTAAAGACATGAAAGACTATATAAATGTTATTAAGTTAATAAACTATGAAATAAATGTGCTATGAGCTGGTATAACCAAATCACAAATATATGAAAATCTTCTCGAAATAGGCATGCTGCAGTCGGTCATAATGGTTCACTGTATTGGCTAACTATCTTGTGACTTGAGCTGACAAATGGCGATCATCGGTTGAAATTCTGGTGGATGACTCATGTTTGAGTGTAATTGGGCAGTATATGTGGCATCAGTAATTTCGGGAACCATATGGCCGATTGCATCGATGAGGCATTTCATCGTTGTCCTCTGACTATGTGGCTTAACAAGGAAAAACCAAAAGGTTTCCCATGTTAAAGTTTGAATACCTGTGATTAATCTTTCCCTTTGCTCCAGCTCCTATTTCCATGTCTGTTCTAATGCTTTCACTGATGGAAGTTTCCCTGGAGAACACTCTGTAATTAAATTTGACAAATAAAGAGTATCATTAATCAATTCAACCAGGTTATTTATTGTCGATCTGCATCTTGATGTTGCTCTTTCTGCTTTCATTAGTTGAGATTTCCATTCAGCGAATAAGATTCCTTTATGCGATTCCATAATTTGTGGTAGATTAGCAGCTTTTCCTTCTTTGGTTTCTTTCCAAGAGAGAAAATCTGTTAATCTTTCACCTGCTTGCTCCAATCTTAGTCTCGCATCAGCTGATTTATCAATCATGGATGCTGATATTTCACATAGAGGAAGAACGAGTGAGATATTATGACATAATAGGCTCAACTAATTAGACAATGCTTTGGTAATTTGGAGAGCCTCCAATCTAAATTCTCCCACTTGGGAATATTCTTTGAATCTTTCTATTTGGAGTGATAGTTGGGCGATCTGTTCTTCCTTTGATTTGCTTAACTTTTCATTTAATGATTTCAACTTGTTCAATGCTTGGGATAATTCTTGTTGCTTCTGAACTGCATGTTGATCAATCCTTTGTTTTTCTTTGAGCAATCGCTCGTTCAATTGGTCATTGGACTGCCTCTGGGCTGCTAACTGATATTCCAACTGCTCTATATTCTGCTACTTCTCTTGTACCTGTGTTTCCAGCAAAATAATTGCTTGATCTTTTTCTTTGAGTAAGTTACTGACCTCCGTTGCTTTGTCTATTGTGGTTGTTGTGTATGCTCCAGCATACTGAGAAATTTTAGTGAGATCTTCAGAAGGATTGACTTCTTCTCTCCATACCACGTTTGTTATCTCCATTTGTGAAGTCAAAAGAGGAGATTGATCAACTTTCCTCTTTTTCCTTTGTCTTTTGATTACATCCCTATACTTAGGGCTGTAGAAGACATCCAATGGTGGTATTTCTTCTACATGTAGAACAATTTTATCGGATGGATACTCGTTTCTACATCCTTTTGAGTTATGGGTGGGCCTATACTTCCTTCAATCGGAACTGTATTGATTGATGATTTATGACCAGTTGTCACCTCAGGTGTGTTGAATCCTTGTAGGCTCTCAGTATTACTAATGATAGAGTCAAATTGTTGCCATTCTTTAGTTTAGGATCAACATAAATACTTGAATCAATGATTTCACTACTATCTCCTTGTCCCTGCTCCTGCTCTAGCAATTTTTATTTTTTAGGGATCTTCTCAACTACAGGAGTCTTTTCGGCTGCTTTCTGTTCACTTTGACTTTGTAACTAAACAGTAGGAGTTGTAGCTAATAGGTCCAAAGGCAGAGTTTGCAACCTCTGGGCTCTGAGCCTATTGAATGTTTCTAGCCCCTCTTCTTCATACCTGATCCTAGGAAATCCTTTAACCTGAAAAAATGTTTCGGCTGAAGCAAATAAATCATCAAATTCATCCACTTCATGATCGAATTTAGCAAGTTTAGCTTGAGTAGTAACATTATGGGAAACTTTTCTTGGATCATATTGCCTATTCAGAATGGTGGCAAGATTCAGCATTTGAAACTTCTCTGCCTCTTTCTCTGCATGCTTGTAGTCATGTAAGGTGAAAATGCCACATCGTAGGGAGAATATAGGCCACATCTGCTTCTTGGAATCCCTAAGGGTTCTTGATGTCCCTTCAACTATTATCTGATATGCCAATTCCCATGCTAACAATTTATCGGGAACATACAGAAGGAGAACAAGGGGTTTAGTGAGACTACCAAAAAGCCTCACATAGGTAAATTTCTCCTCTCCGAACCAACTACCTACTACTGTCAGGTCAACTGCTACTTCCTAGGATATCCTGGGGGCAGGCTTATTGAAGATAGAATAAAATATAGGTAAAACAAAACTATTGCAAATTCTGTACAGGTGATTTTTATAGTGTGCCTTCCACAACTGTTTGTGATAAATGTGAATAGGATTCGGATCTTGGGAAGTCCACTTCCATCCGAGTACCAGGTATTCAGAATTAAAACAAATAATATCCAGAATGTATGCACTGTAGTAGAAAGGAGGAATGATCCAGGAAGTTGTATGTGCTTTCCTTCTGTATTCTAATATCTCAATGGCTAGTCTACCAGACAAAATATTTTCCCAATCCATAACATAACCATTAATTGCAGCTTCCATTAACGGGACCATTTCTATAGTGAATTTTGCAGAATCATGTTGTCCCCACAGTCTACACATCATAGCTCTAGCATAACAGTAAGGAGAAGCTAATGAGTTGACAGAATACTTACCCGATGACTCGTGCTTGTGTTTCTCCGGGAAATGCCTCCAGTGCTTGATTGGGTCCGACTCCAAGTCATTTTCCTTTGCAAATTCTTCCAGGAATGCCTTGTTGTATCTCTTCTCGGCTAGAGGTAGATGGTACATTTGCCTAATATCTTCAGGCTTAAATGAGCCGAATATCCTTCCATCAGCCGTGGAAAATTTTCTGTCTGAAGTTGGGATTTTCTCAACAACCCATCTAACCACATCAGTGTATGGCAAAATTTTGGCCCGCGCTACTATCCTGTGAAGGTATGAACAGGCCAATTCCTTGAGAGTTCCCTTTGACTTGTTGGTTGAATCGGTTGTGGCTTTTTCTTCTAATTCCTCTGGTTCCTTTGCTTCTATTAAATTATAAATGCTTTCCCAACTAGCATTTCCAAACCGAGACATGTTGTATCTGATATTAATCCCTTCTTTCTTGGTCCTAGTTCTTTGGCTGTAGGATTTGCTTTGGCTATCTTAGATTTATTTCCCATATTCTCTGGATTCATGGGTTCGAAGAAACTCTGCACAGGAAATTTCAAACTGTAACACAGAGATATCGCTGCTAAAAGCCAATATGAAAATGAACAGAATTACGGTGATTAACATAGGGTGAATCAAATGCAGTTAAGAATTACCACGAATGAAATATTTTAAAGGACTTATTCTTAACTGTAGAATTTAATAGCCATTCAAACTGCCAATCATGGTGAATAAATACCATAAATACCCATCTCGTCAATCGTATAAAGGATTATTTCAAGCGTGCTTTTGATTTCCTTGATCGACGATTGATGATAAATCGCAAATCGCAATTGGGAGTTTCAAAGGGAGAGGCTTTATGACTTGCAAAAAATATCTCCAATTTTTGAAAAGAAATCTATAATAAAGTGGAGTGTTATGCATGCAAACCATTTTAGCGTATATTTTCCTCTTGAGATGCGTGCCTAATTGATTGAACGCAATCGGGGTTTGGCTTCCGCTTTATCCCTTTGTTAATGAACATCTCTGATTGTCGATTGTGATTTAATTCATCGGATCGGAAGATTCCATGAGGCCTTGTGTGTGTACCTTTATCATATGATATCTTCGATTTCTGAATGAGATTTCCTTTATCGGATCGGTGGATTTGACGAGGCTTTGTTTGTGTGTGTCCCTTTGTCATTGCGATATGCGATCTCCGATCGCTTTATCGCAAATGTGGAATTATTTATAATATTTTAAAGGAACACTTTGTTTTTTATCAAAAGGTTTTATAAAATGAATTATTTACATCGAGCCTTTTGATAAAGATTTTTCTTGTAATGAGGTCAATACCAGTTTTATTTAACAACTCGCAAATCTAACTAAGTTTATTTAAAAAGGGACCCATTTCATATTAAAAATTTTGTGTAAAGGTTTTATAGAAATGGGGGGTTGTTGTACAGCACAAAAGGTCCAAGTGGAATAGGATGGTGGCCACCAATATAAACCTGGATCACTTAGCAAGCTCACTAATAGAAAATTGGGGCTCTACACATGACTCCTTGTTTTGAGTCATCCATGGGAAAATGTGTCACTGGATTTTGTAAGAATTTTTCATTTTTCTAGGAGAGGTCGTGACTATTTGTATGTTGTTAAGTATTGATTTAGAAAAATGTGTGTCTTAATGCCTTGTAAAAAGTAGGTCATGACAGAGTAGATTGCTCATCTCTTCTTCTAATTTGTATGCGTCCACTTTGGTGTGCCCACATCCATTGTGTCTGATTGAGACTCTCGCTTTCTTGGAGCTTTTTGGACAAGTTTGTGTAGAATGATGGACACCAAGTTGAAGAGGAGCACGACATTTCATCCGTAGATTGACAGAAAAATAGAGGTTGTTAACTGCATAATGATACACTTACTTTGAGCCTTTTGTGGCAAGGATCCCAAGTTGTGGGGCTAGAAGCTTCCTTATGTACAACATGCATACAACGGGGCAGTGCATTCATCCACTCAAAGCTCACCATTCGAGACATGCTTTGGATATTTTCCAAAGGATACCTTAGACATGATATTTGGGAGAGATTAAGACTCCAATGGGAAAGATGAGATGGAAAAAGCGCAGAAGTTCATTTGGCGAATTCAAATGATTCACTAGGCAGTGCAGGAGTAGTTGGAGAAAAGTCAAGCTCAATACAAAGCTCAACATGACAAGCACCAAGTCGATCACCAACTCTAGTTTGGGGACAAAGTGTGGCTCCACATTAGAAAAGACAGGATGAAAGGGGAAGGAAAGAAGTTGAGACGAACCTAATATGGCCCATTCACCATATTAGAGACGATTGGAGACAATACTTTTCTTCTCAATTTGCCAACATACATGCAGATGTACTCGGTGGTGAATGTTGAAAATTTGAAGTTTTATGAAATTTTGTTGATCATGGACACCGAAGAGGTTGGACAGATTCCTATATTGGATTACTTTGCACCTAAATACTTGGACAAGATACCTGAGAACATTGTTCTTGACAGGAAGACCAAGTCTTCATGAAGTGGAGACATGGAGTACCTTTGTATTGGTTTCAAGGGAATGCATCCAGGTAAGGCCCGATGGATTGAAAAGGAGAAAGTGGGGGAGGAATTCCCTCGCTTTCTAATTGAATGATAAAGCTTTTAGCAGCCCAAAAGCTCATTAGTGGGGAGGAATGGTCTAGGTGGCTCAAGAAATAGAAGTGGCCTTGAAAAAGGTCAAAATAAAAGTCATCATATTAAAGTGAAACTAGTACCAAATCTTAGTGCTCATTATCCTGATTCAACTGGTGTGAACGTCACTCAAATCCAAGTTCGTATGCTCAAGATATATCCGGTCAAATTTCTGGGCAAACTAGGCCAAGTGACATTCACTAATGGGCCAATAATTTCGCAAAGGGACAGTGCATGGAACTTGGCAGTCAGACAGGGAGAATTTTTCACCTCTTTAATTTTCATAGTGGCCCTTAAAAACTACCAATGAAATTTTTTCAATTATTATATATATATATATATATATATATATAAGTTGTGGTGGCAGGCCATCAGCCCCGCCATCCCCCAATTGCATTATTTAAATTTAGATAAATATGGGTCTGGGTCGCGGTGACGCGAACTCCACCCAACTATATAACGGCACACATATGGAGGAGTCAGCGGGGGTCAAACCCACCTGACCCACGTGGGTTGGCCTACCAATAGGCGGCGTCAATATTCAAACAATCATCAACTATATAAAACAATGTTGTTCAATTCAAAACCAACACAAGTCATATATGGGGTGCACAGGTTTTGAACCCGATCTACCCCCATCCTAATTGCCTCTACCACCAATAGGCCAACATCTTATTCCTTGAAAACCCCACCCACACAAACCTATAAAAACTGACCTTTATCATTTGACCAAAAGGAGCACTGGCAAAACCATGGACCAGAACCAAGTTATAGGTGGAATCAAGAGCACATCCAGGTTAGAACCACACCTAGGTGGGCATGGAATTTGAGAAATATTTTGAAGGACTCTTGGGTGAATCTTTTTACATGGAATTTAAAGATTCCTTGGAGCTCCAAAGGTCACTTTCTCAGAATATGATCAAGTTTATAGTCGTTTGAAATGATTTAATGCCACGAATCCAATGGTGATGTATGTTTCTACATTTTTAATTTTTCGTTCATGACAAAAACTGGAGATATAAGGTTCATTTACATAAAGTTGATTGTAATTCATTTTTATTCCATTTAATGAAAGAGGCATCCCACTTTGAGTAGGTCCCGGAGACATAATCCACACTAGGCAGTCTCCATAATCAAGTCGTTTTGTGCCTTTGATCTCATGGTTGTTTTATGATTTCCACTTATTTTTCATGTGTTTAAGTTACTTGGTTACATGCTATTTTATATGAAATTTTGTATGCATCCTTGAAGTAAAATATCTGGATCAGCTACAGAGAGGAGGATCTTTGCGGGCTACACTAAGACAACACATATTTACAAGGTATACATTCCTTCTATAAAAAATATTGTTTTGAGAAGGGATGTGAGATTTTATGAGGAGATAGCCATGAGGAGCTCTCTAGATCAAGATCTGAGCATGTCACCAGATGAGGAGATTATATCTCCCAAGGAGGAGCCTTAGTTAGATTTACAGAGTCAATCTTTTCTAAGGGGGAAGAAAACATTCTAGGAGGATGATGTGGAGCAGCCACATGATGAGTAGTAGAGAGTAGGTTGAGTGGAGGCACCCACTCACTTAGTGACTCCCATATAAGGGATGAATAGGACCAAGTTGGTTGATAGATTGGTGCATGAAGCTCGAGAGCAGGTTGGAGCTCCTAGTTCCTCACATAGGCAGTGCAGATCACCAGATAGCTACACAGGATACATGGCACTCATGACAAATTTTATAGATTCTAAGCCAACTTCTTTTGAAGAGGTTGTTTCCCTGCAGGTGTGGGTAGATGCCATGGTGGAGAAGTATGACTCCATCATGAAGAATGATGCTTGGGATGGTTCTCCTAGACCTAAGGGAAAATATTTTATTGGCTAGAAGTGGTTGTATAAGGTGAAACATGTAGTAGATGTAAATATTGAGAAGTTCGAGGCCAAATTTCTGGCCAAGGGCTTCTCTCATATTGAGGGGATTGATTGTGAGGATACCTTTTCCTGACTAGCAAGGTACTCATCTATCAAGACAATACTTGCATTATTTGCACAGATGAGGTGGAACATCCACCAAATGGATGTCAAGACTACCTTCCTCAATGCAGTGTTTGAGGAGGATATCTACATTGAGCAGACTGAGGGGTTCGAGGTATTTAGCAGAGATACACATGTATGCAAGTTGAAGAGAGCTCTATATGGGCTTAAGCAGGCTCCCTAATCTTGGCACACTCATACAGATACTTGTCTCATAGGATTGGGCTTCACCAAGAGTGATGCATATACCAATCTCTACTATAATATGGTAGATGGTAGTCTGCTCATCTTGGTACTCTATGTGGATGATTTGACTCTGACAGTTTAATATAGGATGGCAAGGAGGACCTTTCTAGAGAATTTGAGATGAAGGATATGGGTTTGATGCACTACTTCCTTGGCTAGGAGGTTTGGAAGGGATATGGAGAGATATTTGTTACATAGTGGAAGTATACCTTTGAGATCCTTCAGAGATTCCACATGCAGAATTTCAAATCCATGGATACTCCTCTAGGTACTAACTAGAGGAACAAGGATTCTTCCACAATAGAGATTGTAGATGGTACTATCTATAGACAATTTATTGGGTCCTTGATGTATCTGATGAACATAAGTCCTGATATTTTTTTTGTTGTGAACCAGTTGAGTCAGCACATGGTGGATCCTTCCAAGGTCCACTGGAAAGAAGCAAAACATGATTTGAGATATCTTAGAGGCATAGTAGAGATTGTATTGTGGTACATATAGACTAATGGATTGAAGCTTCAAGGCTTCACAGATGTAGATTGGGTAGGGAGTACCTCAGATAGGAAGATCACTTCAGGAGCAATCTTGAGTATTTGGTCAGTTGGAGTTTCTTGGTATAGCAGGAAGAAAAGGTCAATGGAACTCATTACAATAGAGGTTGATTCTATGTCTTCTAGTTAGGCAACATGCAAGGTTATTTGGATGAGGAAGGTCCTAGTAGGACTCTTCAGTCAGGGGATGGATCCTACATTCATCCATTGTGATAATCAGAGTTGTATAAAACTCTCTAATAATCCAGTGTTTCATGATAGTTCCAAGCATACAGACATCAAGTATCAACACCTTAGAGATCATGTGTAGAGGAGGATTTTTATGCTACAGTACATTCCTACAGGGGAGCGAGATGTAGACATTTTGACCAAGTCACTGTCAAGGGGAAAGTTTTAGTTCTACAAAATCAGGATTAGGGTTTTCCATAATCCCTTCCTCAATAGGAGGGAGTGTTAAAATTGTAGCAAGGAAGGGGTTCTTTTGACTTGTGTCTAGTCAAAGAAGAAGATTCAAATTCAATCTCCTAGAAATTTGAATTAGTTGTCAATTAACATGTGAGATGTGGCCTATCACTAGTTTATTGTTAGTTAATTCGAGTTATATGGATTTCAGTGAGTTGTGTGCAGTTGATTTCTATAATTTAGAAATATAATTGAGTTAACTACCAGTGTGTGTTAGTTAATTAATATCTAGTCTAGAATAGAGATGGTTTAGAGTCTAGTTGGGCAGTTTAACTTCTGTTAACTCAAATGACTCTCATTTAAATAGTTCCAACTGCTAAAATTAGCTCTAGTTGGTCATGCAATTCGAATCCCTTATTGAGAATGATGGAGGCATAATTGTAATCACTATTGCACAACAAGTTTTGTGCCCAAGCTTGAGAATTGAGCAAGCCTATGTCTCTTGGGAATTGCACAAGGAAATAGGAAATTTCCCTATGTTTTAGGGGATAAATTTCTCAAGGAAATATGAGCATCCTTGCAGGTTGATTTGGCTAAGTGTTGGGTAGTTATTGAATAGGAGTTGATCAGTATTATATAGGCTTTAGGAATGAAGCATATGCTTTGTAATAGATCAAATTGCTCAGTTGATAATACAAGCAAGAGGGATTTTTCCCAGTTGGGTTCCATAGATAAGTATTGTGCTAAATGTGTGATTGATCTATTATCATTGTGTTTCCATTCTTTGTTTTCATTCTACATAAATTTGAGTAGAATAAACCTTATTTCTTTTATTATCAGTTTGATTTCATTAGTAGTTGCAAGAGTTTCAGGATTTTCTACAAATTGTAGTGAATGTGTGCTTGGATTAAATCTAAACAAGTCGTAGAAAATTTTTGATATATAATTACATGTTAGGCATAGTATGGAGAGATCAAGCATGAAATTTGTCAGTAAATAACAAAAATTAGCATTATCTATGGGTAGTGTATAAAATAAATATGAAATAGGGATAATAGTGGTTTTTAAAGGGTAAAACAATAGAGGCAAAGTAAGAAACGAAGGATATATCTTGTTGCTCGGTTCCATGAAATATTTATTTCTACTTGTGCACCCTTGCTACTAACTGTGAAAATAGGGAATTTTGCAATTAACCTTGAGAACCAGTTACTTTTGGTATAGGTTTCAATTCCTATTGATCATCAAGCAAAAGCTACAATTTAAACCATTGAACCAAAACCACCAAATAGCACTGAGTCAAAGAACCTAGTATAGTGGAAAATGAAGGCACTAAGGTAAATCCATGATTCAACAATTTCATTGAATTCCCATACAAGGAATACCAAACTATAGGATAGGACTAGAAGGGATGCGGGCCCAAATGGGAGGTATGCCTTAGATATGTTTCCACCCTTAACTTATAATGTTTATGGGATACTAATTGGGCTTATTCCATTGTTGGCTATCAATCTCACTATCAAACCATGATTGGAAGAAATGAAAGCTCCATATATGGCTTTGATGCTTCATCCTAGACCACCAATAAAAAAATAATCTTTTCTTTTGGTATTGTTGGTGAAAAAATGGGATCACTAGCATCATCAACTAAATAAATAGGTGAAACAACAACTGGTGAAGCTACTACCTTGAAATGTGAGGATGCTCTCTATGTTGCTTGATAATGGCTCAAATGCAGTGATAAATAAGTAGTTAAAGGTATATATTTTTTATTAATCAATGTAGGTTATTTGTGCATCTATTGGTGGTTATGTGTCAATATGATCTAGTCCTGAAGCTGCTATCTGATAAAGTACACAAGTACATGAGTGTGGAGGTGAAGGAGTGTGGAGATACGAGAAGTGCATACTTTTTTGCACCTTCACACTTCCACATTTGGTGTACAATAAGGTCCCCATAGTATTCTATAGCATAAAAGTAAGTGATATGGATTGGATCATCATATTTCTTTTATCCATCTTAATGCTTTTGTAGTGGAAAAAGTGGAGGAATCAACTCACAAGATCGATTTTACTAGCAGGACCCAGTTTGCAAAAACAGGGTTTGAAACCTTGTGAGAGTGTTTTGGGAAATCAAACGACATTTTTTGGGGGTGAAACTTTTCCGATTTAGCATAGAACCTTTTGTTTCCTAGTATTCACACATAAAAATTTCCAATGGTGCATGAATCATGTCAATCAAATTATTTATCATAATTTATGCCACTCAGAAGTTGACCTTCATATTTTCACCACCATAATTCAAGAAGATGCCACGTTAGCCTACATTATTCATGAAAAAGGGGCTAGCTATGTGATTATGATGTAGAAGACTCTAGAATAATATATATTGTAACTTTGGTTAATACTTGAGGTAATCAAACCTAACCACTAGTAGGCTACCTGGTTGTGTTATAATCGAGCCACTAGGAGGAAAACGGGTTCCTTACTTTCGAGTGAATTTGTTCCACAGTTGAGAAAAAATAGCCAAGAGGGATAGGAGGTAGAGAACATAGAGAGGATTTGTGTAGTGTAGCAGCCCATGAGCCACAAGCCATAATTCTTTGTACTTGTTATCACTCCTCCAGATCTCTAATGTTGAGAAAGAGTCTAGCTAAGGTAACCACAGACAAATATTTTGACTTGGTATCTAGCCCTGCCAAGTCGGAGAGGGATCTCTCCAAAGGATTACAACCCAAAAGGGTTGGATGGATTAGGGTTTTAGGCTAGATATAGTAGCTCATGGTTTTGATTTGATTTGATTGGGGTAGTCATTGGATGAGTGAATTAGGTCAGAGAGTGAACTAGGTTAGGGCAAAAGAGAATCAGAATTGCAGACATCTAATGGGGCAAGGTAGGAAAGTTACTTTAACACTTTGTAGTATATTGATGAAATGGTTTAGACTGATGAGGTGCTAAAAAGAGCATTGAAATCATGAATTCTTTTTAAACAGAAGAAATGAAACAAATCATGATGATTTCCTAAAACAAAGCATAGAAGATGAATTTTTCTTATCACCTTTGAAAATAAAACATATTTAGAAGTGAAATGGATAATGGAAAATACAAAACATTCACACATATGTAACAGAAGAACCACATGAATCCCACCAAAATAGTTGCAACTCATCTAATATATTCCATGCCAAATTCAGAAACACTAGTACAACATCCAATGGAGTCCAACCTCTAAAAAGAGTGAAGAAAGGGAAGATATAGACCTTAAAAAAAATACTCCCATCCTCAGGGGTCAAATCCATGAGAAGAGGAGAAATACCACCAAAATAGGAACTGATAGCTAGAGTGTAGGGTGGTCAAAGTGACTCATCCCTAATTACATTGCAACTGATTCATCTTGACTTGATGAAGACTATTAACCTAATGTACTTACCCCTAGGTAATAGTAAAATACCATAATTACATCAATCATATCAATTACATCATTAAAATATTGATTTCCCATAGGTAAAAATCAAATATGGAGAAGAACAGTGAAAAACTAGACCAACTGTCAAGTGCGCAACACCTATGTCAACAGAGCAGTGCCTGTGGCAAGTGCACAGCGCCATCGTTAGACCTAATTTTGCCTACCTTCCCAGTGTCGAAATTGAGCCTAGCTTAGCTCATTGGAAATATTATCCTATCAAGTTTCCAAATATGCCTTTTTTTTTCAAAATGGGCTTCATTTGACCCTCCAAAACACCATTCTCCCAAAACTAGTCAAGTGCGCAACACCTGGCTAAAAAAGAGGGCAGAAACATGATTTTTTGGTAGTTTTTTTCCCTTTTCACCTGCCATTTTTTCATTCCAGGGCTAAAACATGGTTTTCCTAGATTTATTGGTCCTTCTACATCCATTGGTGGCTTCCATTTCTCCCAAAATTGTCCCAAAAAAGTGCACAGCAGCCGTTTGACCATGCAACTGATATTTAAATTGCCTAAAAAACACAAAAAACATATCTTTGCCAAAATATGGTAAGAGACACAAAAATTGATCAAGGATTTGATGTTTGGTGTAGATAGGCTTGGATTGAAGCCTCTTCAAGTATGTCAAGATTCTCCTTCTCTTTTTGGTGAGTTAGGGCTTCAATTTTTGCCTTTGCAGCCTTGAGTTTTTCCATGGCATTCCTTTCTCTATTGGCATAGTGTTTGGCCATTCTCGCTTGAAAGTTGTTGTCATTTTTAGATTTCTTCAATAACTTCTTCAAGTGATCATTGATGGCCTGAAGCCAACCTTCAGTGTCTTCTTTGATCATATCCAATAATTGATCATCAAGCATAGCTTCATCAACTATCTCTCTTTGCCTTTGCCTTTTAAGTTCCAAGGCTCTTTTCAAACCTCTCATTCTAGGCCTGCCTCTTGGTGCTTGTTCATATTTCCATTTCAAGCAAACCATGCTTCTCAAGTGTATCGTCTAAAAAACCTTGAATTTTTCTTCCTCACTATATGGTTTGTTTTCTTCTTTTGCCATGGTGTTTTATTGTCAAACCCCAGGGAGGTATTAGGTTGTTGGAGTGTGGTTTTTTGGGAGTAAGGAATGGGGAAGGAAAATTGAATGAGATGGGTAAAGGGATTTATGTAATGGAGGAGGGGATAGGGAGTATTAATATGATGGATTTGGGGGTTTGGGTTTGGGAGCCTAGGTAGTTGTAGCACCTAGGTCTTAGGGTTTTGGGACAAAGGTTTAGAGAGTATTGGGAATAAGGGTTTAGGGAAAGGGAGTGAAAGTGTAGGGGAGTTGAAATTTTAGAATTGAGAGTTCAAGGATGGTTTTGAGGGAGATCTAGGGTTTTAGAAGTGAGAAAAAACACCAAATCTTCAATAAACTTTTAAAACAACTTAATAAATGAATGTAGGAGGAGAAGAATGTTATCTTTGTCTATCACTCACTTGCTAGAGGTTTGGACGTGATTTGATGAAGTTTGGAGGTGATTCTAGCTTTATTGGACAAGTGAGTAGTGCCACAAGGAAGTGGGCAGCGCTAGAAGGAAGTGCGCGGCACCAGAAGGAAGTGCCTCTTTGGCAAGTGCGTAGTGCCAGAAGAAAGTGCACAGTGCCGAATTCAAATTGACTTTTGAGTGCATTCTCAAAGTCCCAATTGAGGCCATGATAGCTCGTTGGAAATCTCTCTCTCTCTAGTCTACACAATGGACCTATCAAGCACTAAAAATTATCGATTATAACCCCTCAAAAATCAATTCTCCCAAGACTGGTAAAAAATTACAGAATGAGGGTGCAACAATTAAGTGTGATCTTGCCGAAAACATTTGGAGATCTTCCTCAACTCCAAATTGATCCCATTATATCTCATGGGAAATATCTTTCTATCTACGTATCATGTGACTCATAATTAAATTCATTTGGATGCTCCACCCAGGAGAAATATTGATTTTCCAAAGGTCACTCCAAGAATGCAGAAAACCTCTTGTAGCAACTGTAGTTTTGACATTTCTCAAAAGCCATGACACCTATGTAAAATGTGAATGAGGAATAAGTCCCCTAGAGCTTTGCGTCAGAACCCTAGCAGAGCAGTAGTATTCTACAGCAAGAAACAAGCATTCAACTCAGGCAACATGCTTAAACAAACTAACCATGCAAGGATGAACATACCCGGATGTCCTTCGTTTGGGTAGTTCCAGCCACGGTTCAAGCCCTCTGCAACTCTTGATGATATTCAAACCTACAAATCAGCCAATTCAAGCACACATAACAACATATAGATAAATCACTATAGTGGAATCAACTTTATATCATATATATAGATGGTTAGTTATACATTGAAATAGTCATTCAGATATAAACCATAACAATAACATCATATGCATAAAAAAAGTTGATATCAAGAACAAGACAATGCTTCTTTTATTGTAGAAAACTATAATAAAAACATGGAAAGATTTCAGCTGAGTCTTCCTCTTCTGGCTCCAAGTGGAACCATCCTCCAGATCTGTCCAGTCGCAGTCTTCAATAGCCTCCTTCCATAACCAATTCGATGATATCTCCAAGCATATGAGAGAACATCAAAACTCAAGGAAACAAGGGTTTCCTCAACTTGGGGAAGTGCTTGAAGCACGGGGATTCTTCAGACTTGATCAGGGGATAATCTCAGTATAGTAATTCTATCCCTTTTCTCCTCCTTAAGGCCTTCCCATTGAAGTCTTTTTATACTTCTCCCAAATTAGTTTTTTAGTTGGGAAATAGTTGGGAAACAGTTGGGAACAGTTGGGCCACAGGCACTAATAGGTAATCAATTGGTAAAACCATGATCTTTGTCCATAGTTAAGGAAATTTAATTTGTTTAAGTGTTTTAACACATATACGTGGGTTGGGTATAGACTGACTCGTGTGTACACACTTTTAACACAGGCAAAGAAGCATACGAGTAAAACACTGTTTTTAAAATATTTGGACCAAGTCTAGAAGGAGGGGTTTCCCTAGGCCATAAAGAAAGCATCACAAATACACAGGGTGATATTTGGAGCTATAACAAATGCCCCCTAATACATGAGGTCATAAGGGGAACATGATGGCCGAAATGTATTAAGTATATGGAAAGGAAACCTGTCAAAAACTGAGAATGACTTCACCAAATTTCAGCGTGCCAAGCCAGCAAAAGAAGATCAGAAAGAAACAACTATCTGAGGCGGGCATACCCATGCTCAGAGAAAGTAAAGCATGTTTGCATATCAATTACAAGCGGATCCACTATGTATACAAGTATAAGGAACTGAAAGTACATAATGGGTCATCTAATCATGATCGAACAAGTACATGTCTGAATATCACATATAAGAATATGATCAATGAATCTAAAGATGGAGCTGATCACTGCTGTCAAAAACTTATCCCAATAGTACCAAATGAACATGATGGAATAAGATGATACTACATCGCAACTCAGATGCCAACATATAGGATGTCACTGTGAAGGACTGCAACATATAATGTGGAATGGTGTCAACTAGCAGCAATAGGAGCAACTAATAAGTGAACCAAAGAATGTTGATGCAACCGGAGGTCTTCACCTACTGTCGTGGTACATTTCTACACAATGGGAATAAATGATCTGAACCCGACCATGTGAGAAATCATTTGATTGCCAGTCATTGATTTATACCGTTAACAAACACGAGACTGCTCATTAATAATGATAATGAGACTCAAGGTACCTAGTACAATCTAACAAGTGCGAATAGATGAGCTAAAGTCGAACACCTGGAAGAATCTATCAATCAGGAGACAATGATGGTTTCCCACTGTCGATAGTGAAGGATCTGCCACTGATGACTGCAAACCCAAAGGTACTGCCAAATGGACTCTAGACCTTTGCCCCAAAGGAATGAGTTGTAGTCAATAGGGAAAGATCTGCTAGAAGGAAGGAATTAAGGCATCCTTCATCAAGCTAGCGTGGGCGTAACCCATAGGCCAATAATTTCAAAAGAATTGGACAAAAAAATATGTAGTAACCCGACCGAATCACGTTTCCGACGTACACAAGATGTAGCTAGTGCATGATAGAAACCCTCTGAACCAACCAATAATGAAAGCTGACATAGAGGCGAGGAATCCACCAATAGGGTCAAATGGAAACCAAGGCACTACATGAATCCCAATGTTTGATAATGAAAGCTGATGTCGAACACAAGGGAAACCACTCAGTAAAATACACATGATATTGATCGATGTTGAGCACAAGGTGACCTATCAATAATGAAAATAGGGCCAAGGTGCAGCTCTAGGCCTGTCCTTAGAGCAATATGTCATCATTGATAAGGATAAGACCTGCCAGCAAGAAGTTAATGGAGACCTTCTTAAACCGGCATGAGTAAAGGACCAATATAACTGATGTGATGATAGACAAGACGCTGACAACCAGGGATGACCAACTGAAAAATAGGTCAAGAGACACCGCAAAGAGGCCGACTCAGGCTTACTTCCTTGAACAAATGCACAACTCAGTGATGAATATGTGGTAGCATATGATGACTCTCTATAAGCTCGTCATGCAGGAGGCACGAGAAAACTCTCCATATGATTGGAAGAGTTAACCAACCGGAGGAGAATTGACTCAATAACAAGGTTAAGGCATACCTAAGTCAAACTAAATCCCGCCCAAATTAAGGAGAGACTTTCTTTTGAGTGCTTTGTTCAGGGGCGACACAACTAACTCTAGCTGCTAACAATATATGGAAATGTTGTCCTGTTCCCACTCTTTTTTGGAATATGTAATTTCTTTTGTCTTTTTCTTTAAGCTCGAAAAAGAATAAAAGAATGCTATAGTATAGTGGAAAGAACGAGTGTCAGTGAAACAAATGATTTAGTTCCTGGGATGGGAACATTCCTATGCTCAATGCAGGGAGGCGAAGCTGGTCAAGGACACTCAAAGGGATGTTCCTTCCCCAGGACTAAGGGTGTGTCAAGTTGCAGAAGCTAAGGGATTGCATGTTTGATTTTTGCAGAAGACATTGTCAAAAAGTGGCTTAAACATGAGTCCACGTGAAGCCGGCTCAAGGCCAAAAGGTGCAAATGGTCAAAATGCAATGCAGTAGTACAACTCAACACAAAGCAACCTCTAGGGTATAAGGCTAGAACAAATCGAAGAAGCAAAGAGGAATGAGTCTTCAATGCACAAGTCATGGCGAGACTAGAGAGGACTCCCGAGCCTACTCAATGAAACAGCATGGGCAAACAATGTCAGTGAGGTGCTAACTACGATGCCCATGTAAAGGATGGCTCTACCATTGTGTCATGATTTAAAAATTGGCGAGTGAACATGGTTTATTAACCATAACATGATGGGATCGACCCTACGGCAAGCGTATTGACAAATGGAGGCTAGTATACACAATGCAACAAAAAAATGGTTTCCCTAACCTATATGCCAGTGAGTAAATGATACATGCCATGATGGGTCAACAGTCATGGAACTGATGTGAAATTTCCGAAGAAGCATCCAAAATGTCCTGAAAAACAAACTATTCTTGACAATCCAAGCTCACAAGTTAAAAGATTCATGAGACGAAAAAACCAAGTTTTGAAAAAAATTGACATTTTCAAAGGTTATAAAATGACTTTTTGACTCACCATTTTTACCATTTTTGTTGAGAGAAAAAGCTGTGGAGAAAAAGAGAGCAAACTTGCCCCCCAAAAAATTAGACCATTCAAATTATATAAAAATCATCAGGTAACCCCCAATCTTAGCTTGCATTAATTTATGATCGTTTTTAGAAATTTTTTGACCAAGTATGGAAGGAGGGGTTGCCCTAGGCCATAAAACAAGCATCACAAATACACAGGGTGATATTTGGAGCCATAACACCAAGGTCTCTCCAGAAATGCAGAAAACCTCTTGTAGCAACTGTAGTTTTGACATTTCCAAAAAACCATGACACCTGTGTAAAATGTGAAGGAGGTTTTTTATACTTGGCCTATGATGGACAAAAACTGCTCTTACTTTTTCCAAATTCATCCCTTTTTAGTCAGAAACATAGTTTGAAGAAAAACTGGCCCTATGTGTGGAAAATGATTTATCCCTTGGAATGAATTCTTGAAAAATGATGGAGACATGATGTTTATGAGTTGGAATGGCCTCATACTTGCTACAATGACCTCCCTTATGCCTCCTCTGCTAACATGTCTCTGATTCCATAGCCAACCCTAGCTCAATGGGAAAGGAAATTAGGGTTTAGTGCTTGTTGACAAAGATTGTTTGGATACCCTTGGGAAAAGACAACTTCCTTTGGGATTCGCCTAAATTTTTGAAAATTTACCCTTTCACTTGACTATTTCCTTTGACAAATTGATCTTTTGATTGTCTTTAAAAACTCTTTGAATTTGAATTTTCTTTAATGGAGTTGGCATATAGAGATTGAGTTGGCAACTTAGGAACAATACTTATTACATATAGTGAACATAAAATTACATGATGAAATAAGCATTTCTCTTTACAAATCATCTTCACATGGTGAAGAGAGGTTACTAATCATTTTGACACTTACTGGCTTTATGCAATGGAGTGGTGTTATCGGGAAATCTAGTGTCTATGCAGAGCTACTAGTCCCACTAAGACAGGTAGCTATCTTAGAAACAAACAGATTAAAGTTACTTTCGTTTTCCTTTATGAGAAGTAGATAGGAGAGGATCAAAGAATACCAACCTCGATCTTTCGCTTGGTTCTTTGCTTGTTCCTTCTCCTCACCGACAGGTCTTTGCCACTTCTTGCTTGACCACTCCACTTCAAAGAGTACCTGTAAAGTCAAAGCAGCATAATACCTTCAAAGTGCGGAGATCTATAATCATAAGCAATATAGGAACAAATATATATTGACCAAAAAAATGCATATACTATCAGACATACAAGAATGTGGAGGAATACTTGAATAGCTTTATTGATGTAAAGATTAGAAGAGAGGATTACAACCCATTGATTTGACCCAACATCATCCTCCCAGCATGACAGCCCTTCTTCACCTCATGAAAAGCTTAGGTCACCCAACACTATGATATTCCACCAAGAAACCAACAACACTTCCTTACAAGATACAAAATTCCAGCCTCTGGATTTTCTTATAGTTCTTGATTCCACTTGGAGATTGATGATCTCTTACTCATCCCTGGGCGAATTCAGAGAGACAAGTGTCACAGGAGAAGTTTCTGGAAGATTCCATTATCATCCACCTCACAAAATATCTTTGCCATTTGTCCATTCTCGCCCATCATACGCTACAAAAGGGCTTTCCAATATGCATCGCACCTTTTACACTGGGCAAGTGAGATGCATCACACCCTTAGCACTGAACAACCTGTATGGTCCAGTTTTGACCAATTCTAAGTAGTTTTCTGTGGAGAACTTCTAGGAGATGATGTAATCAGTTGACCTTGTTCCTTTAGGGCATGAAACAACACTTTTAGGGACTTAGAAGCCCTTGGTTTATGGACATATATGATTGGGGTTGCAGTGCCCAAAAATGTCTATAACAATTTCCCCCTAAAGCATGAGGTCGTTAATCTTTTGATGTCGGTTGAAATGCTTTATCATGAGGATCTGAGGTTTTTCGAACTGGAAGGTGACCTGTATTAAGATACAATACAATAAATTAGCTTCATAACATTTTCATGATCTAGCTAAGGCGGGTATTCCCATGCTCAGCTTTATAAATTCATTTTCATGTACATAGGACAGACAACTGTCTGTGTGGCAGACTGATGATTCTGATAGAGCCATCATCCTTTGACTCAGATGATCATCTGTGCAGCAATGATGTACATTTGATGTCTTTATTTTCCTAAATATATCGCAGCCCCGATGAATGAAACTAGATCTGGGGTCTTCAAACTCGTCCAATCTTCGCCCGAAGTACAAGTCGATCCATGTGAAAAATGTTCTGGATTTGAACATCGAAAGACATCGCCTAATTACCAGCCAATGATGTAAGTTGTTAAGAGGCACGAGAGGAATCACCGATAATGATGATGACCCTCAAGGTACGACAGTACAATTTGCGTGGTGTGAAAATGGGACTTGGCGTCGAACGCCACGCAAAATATCTTAGTCAAAGGCCATTGATGTAAACCTGTCGCCGAAAGTGAGAAACTTGCAATTGAGGCATGCAAGCTTCAAAGTACTGAAAGGGTTGTTCCTAGGTCGACTTCTTGGATAATGAGCTGATGTCGACAAGAAGTGACCCGTTGTAGGAGGGCCTTAATGAATCCCACATCTACAACACGAAACAGAGCAAATGACTTTTGAAGGTGAAAACGATCTGATGATACAGGTTTCAGGGTGGCGGTCATGAAAGAATGAAGCGTAAAGGTATTGCAGTGGATGAGACACAAGATGGGTTGGTGAATTCTCTGATTGACTTCTCTTGAACATATCAGCGACACTGAAATGGATTGGTAACATTAACCCAAAAAATGGATGGTATGGTGGACCAATGGTAATATGACCGGTGAATGGAATAACCCAACCTGACTCAATCATGGTGATGGAGTGAAAGTGTCATGTTCAAGAGCGACTCGCTACCAATAAAGTTTCTACAAGTTTTCTTACCAATTTTTCCCCAGTCATTGCTAACCAGTACCTGTTTATCTTTATCAAGCTTTAGGAGGATAACATATTCTTGTTCTATAATTTTCCATTCGGGAAAACCCGTCGCTATGTTTTAACAAGCCTAGCGACAGTGAAACTCGTTCTTGTCTGCATGGACAAGTTTGTCGCTATTTGTTTTAACGAGTTTAACAACAAAGACAACTCGGTCCTTTTTCGATTTTAGAGAGTCTGAAAAGGGAAGGAAAGGAAACTCCAGTGATCCTTTTTCATCATGTAATCCCTTAAGTCCGAAAAAGTATAAAATAATACGAAAGGGATGAATTTTCGATAGTTTTAACGAGCCGAACAAGACAAGCGCTCGATCTTTTTGTGTAATAATCCCTCAGGTCCAAAAAGATTAAAATCTAGAGGAGGGATAGCACTCTCGGTAGCTTTAACAAGCTGGAGAGGCCAACTGCTCAGCAATCTTTTCATATTTTACGAGTCAGACGAAAAGAGCTTAAAGGAGACTCGCCTCTTGAGGAACGAGTGATATTTCTAGGTAGCAGCTAATTCCAGGTAAGGTTTGGAATTTTCAAATCATGGTAGTGTCACAAGGATGGCTAACAAAATCACTCTTCGCAGTTGTTCCTCAAAAGGGGTAAACAATCAAATGGAGGCAAATGATTGGCTAAAACAGAGTGGAGGTGATGGTAAGAACATGACCAGGGCTCAAAAAGTTGATGATAATGTGTTCGCAATGGTTATTTACCATAGGTTGGTTCATTTTTTAATGAGCTTAAACTCTGGGGGGAACGTTTGCTCATTGCTTAGGTTTAATTTTTAACAAGCTTGAACTTCACATAAAAACTGCTCGTGGTGGGTTTATTTTTTAACGAGCTTGAACCCTGTGGTAACACTGCTCATGGCGGGTTTATTTTTTAACGAGCTTGAACCCTGCGGTAACACTGCTCATGATAAGTTTGCATGCCCCCATCACAATAACGCAAATCGAGGTGCATGCCCCCCAAGCTTAATTTCATTCAACACGGTGGTTGGAATGAAGGTTTACCTTCAAGATCTTTGAAAGACTCGACTTGGAAAGGGAGTTGTTTCATTTTTTAATGAGGTTGACACAAGATAGGAACCATCCTCGGAATCCACCATATTTACAGTATTTGATAGAAAATCAAAAATTAAAGGATGATTAAGGTTGTTGGAATAATCTTCTTGGTAATTCGGAAGATGGGAACAATGGTGGTAATATTCCCATGGTGCCTCTCCTATCATCTTTGAATGATTGATTCCTTCGTCTGTAGAATGTACATGCGACCAAGGATCTGAAGAGGTGCCATATTCCTTAGACCTATCTATCCAAACACTCGATGAGCATTGATTTGGGTTTGCCCCCAGGCCAAGAAAATTGATTGCTACAATATTTCTATTAGGGCGATGATCCATGCTAACAAAATGTTCAGGAATCTTCTGAATCTAGAAGATATCATGTTGCAGGTTCCCACTGTTGCCACTTCCACCAGATTGTTTGGAGGTGGTAGGGAAAAAATCCCCATCAAATGTAGGGTCTTTTAGTAGGCCTACTCCGATATTTTGAAGCGAATGAGGGCTTCCGTGGATCATCGGAATGCTTCTCGTAACTTGTGAACTATTGGGGAGAAATGGTTGTTGATCGACGATTGTAATTCCTCCTTGAAAAGGAAATGCAATCTTTCTAAAGTATGTTGACACAACTGCAGCCATAGCATAAATCCAGGGCCTTCCCAGTAGGATGTTGTAATCAAGGTTTCCATCGATAACCTCAACGTCAATTTCTACTATTTTTCCCCCAAATTCGACTTTCAAGTTACTTAAAATCCTGTATGGGGTGTATGTTCGTCAATCAAATGCTTTTAATGTTGTCAATGATCACAACAAGGGTGGAGATCCTAAAGTTTTCCAGCAACTCATCGACATAATACATGTAGATGCCCCCTCATCAATAATTGTTCGATGAACAGTTTTGTTGAGTGATTTCACTTGAATAAGGAATGCTAGTTGAGCTGGTAACTAAGGGTCATATCCTTTGTGATTAAAGGACACAAGATTGGAATCCGTTGGGTCAATCCCACCTATCGCTGATAATAAAGCCTGCTTTTGGGAGGGGCAATTTTGAGTACCTCAAGTGTCAACATAGTGGACGATGATTGGGCCAGATCCTCCACTATATTATAATGTTGTGCTGCTCTAGCATGAGGACTAAATGTTGATTTGTGTACTAATCCCTTCAGCAGCTTTATCGTTAGTTAAGGAATGATGGGTGGCACAACTTCGGTCAAAGTTGTTGTCGAATTACTAGGATGATCATTAGCCTTGTTGTCCGACAGCTATGGATTCCCGTAATCTTTATTCCTTGTTGATATCAAAGCATCATTTTTCTACTTCGAAACAGATAACATTAGCACTTGGGATGGGGAAGCATTGTCACTAGCAACTAGATTTTTTCCTGGATTCGGAAACGGATCAGTCAATACCGCCGAGGTTTTTGAATTCTTTAAGAATTTTCTAATCTCGGCTTTATGTGGACAATCTTTCATCCTGTTATCACAAAACCTAGCCTTGATAGGCTGCTAACTAGGAAGACCTTGTGTAACTCTTTCAAACCTACTTTTGGCTGAGGCTTAGCCTCCCCAACCTGAGAGGGCTCTCTCACAAACTTAAAGATTTTGATAATGAATAAGATGGCTAACTCTTCGAAACAAATGAACAAGTGTAAAAGGTTGAAATATAATTAGAAAATATTCATTGGGCTTATGGAGTCAAACATGCTTCAGTATTGACAATAATGTTAGCTTTACATAGAAGTCCGGGCATAAGAATTCAACATATGGAGAATATATCAGAGAAACATAGGACCACACAGTTTATAAATGTGAGAAGGAAGTTAGAGCACAATCAGTGATTTCTAAGTAATCACACATTCATACCACTGTAGATAATGAGAGGAGAACAACACAAGACAATCTGAACATTGAATTCCTTCTGATTCCTGAGAAGCAAAGCCAAGTACTGTATTACTGAAAATAGAGTATTACACAAAGCACAATATGAGAGTTTCTCTGAAAAATCTTTAACCCTTTGTACATCTCATTTTCTCCTATATATATAGATTTTTACATAACTGAGATTCCTCCTCCTGCATGAGGGGAACTCGAATTCTCCCTACTATGACACCTATTGACACTTTAACTAACTATTAAATACAACTAACTGCTAACTAGCAGTTTGAGAGACATAAAACAACTAGGAGTCTAACTCCTTATCATGTTGGTAGTAGCATTTAATACAATCCAAATTCGTTCTCTGACAGATGGCCATCTTCAGTTTAGCTTTGGTGGTTGTTTGAAACTCCTTGTTGGCCCTTGATGCCCCATGCCTTAATTGCTCCTGGAAATTAGGAAACTGCTCCTGCTTTTCTGTCTTTGGTCTCCACAAGGATCTTCGAAATTAATTATCCCTGTTGTTCTTCTTGATTACACAAAAATGTATTGAGCCATCCTATTTTTCATGCACTGTAGACCTGGCCCATGTATACGTGTGAAGACAAAACCTCTTTAATGTTGCCTGAAGCATCATGAACAAAACTAGCTATGAATAATGACCATTTTTATAACACATAGCTTTAGAGTTCATATATGTCCTTTCTCTGCTTGTTTTGCCATTGCTGGATGCTCACACTTTGTTAATGATCCTCTTCATAAACTTCCTTTCAAAAATATTTGCCCTTTGTCATTCGCAATTGGTCAACTGAATTATAATATGCAGCTATAGCAGTTTCGTAGCGCACTATGAAACTACTGTGTAATTTCAAAAACATAGTTTAATGCCAAAATTTGACTATCTTGAGCTTATTTATCTTGAAATGTCCTTTTCATCTACCCTGAAACTGTTCAAAAATGAATGTGGAGGCACCATTTTTCAAGGAAAACTTCAAAAAGGTAAATCATCAAAATTTAGGACTTAACCTTACTTGTTGTGTGATTTTCCTTAGCTAAGGAAATCCTTCCCGCTGGCTTAGTTGTATCTTCAAATCCTCGATTTGCCTCTTCATAGTTCTAATCCCAGCTCTCAGTCTCATATTAACCTTTCTGATGAATTTTTCTTCCTGTATTGTAGGGACTGACCAGGTGTAGTATTGAGCATGACAGTCGACCACCTCGGGTATTGAAATTGTTTTGTCTTCCCACAGAGCCTCCATTTTATTAAAATGGGCTTCCTTGATTGCATGTTTCCTTGAGGCTTTCTTCAGTTTAGCAATTTCAAGGTTTCCTAATTTCAACTTCTTTTCAACTCTTCAACACTATATTCCTCCTGAAGGATAACTGCCTTACCTTTATCGTTTTTATGTAGCTGAGATAGTGTTTCTGATGTAGTCACAGGTTCTTCATGGGTTTTTGCTACCTCCTCTATTTCACTTGACTCTAGTTGTACCTCTTTTGAATTCCTTGTCACAAGTCTTCTTGGCTTAAAGACAAATTTAGAAACCTGATCATCAAATTTGAGATTTTTAGAGGCTTTGGTCTTCTGGGTTTTGTCTTTACCTGATTCTATCAAGTCTGCTCGAACCAGAGGAGACTCCTCAATATCAATAGCTTGAAGCAAATCAATTAGACTTCCCTTTGAAACTGGGCTTTCTTCAGTCACCACTGTCTTTCCTTTGTCTTTATCTAACTGGCTCCTGGTTATTCTTCTCTGAACTGCTTCACCTATAGACTACTCGTGTACACTCTCTTTGCTCTGAGCTTTCTCTTTTTGTGACTGTAGAGGTGTGCCTTGAATTACTAATGGTCTGGAGGGCCCCTTTACCTATTTCCTAGCCTTCAATTTTATGAATCTCCTCGATCTTGTTCCTGCACGATGACTGACTACCGATGGGGAACTCTTCGTAGCCTGGGGGCTGAGGCCAGTTTCATTTTTAAAACCAGGCATAAACATGAACATGGACCATCCCCTATCTACTTTCTGGAGCTCATGCAAATTGATCAATTTTACTAAGCCGTGATGAAACAATGAGGTCTCACAGGCTTCCTTCTTTAACTGAACTTTGTCACACATTTTGCCTAGGCTATGAAACAAGTAGAAAGGCAAATCAAGAGATATCTTTCCTGTGAAATGCAGCAAAAGTTTGAAGTGATATGAATACACCTTATAATACCTCCCCTCGCAGGTAAAGTACCTCTGTATGCAGGTAAGAAATTGGCATATGAGTCCTTGACAAAACTCCTGGGCATTTGTTTAAGTCTGAATTAATGAACTCTGGCTTCAGAAACTCTTTGCAGGGGGTCATATCAAACTTGAAATTTTTAAACCATATTTCCTATCCCCTTGGAATCTCAGTGACTACAGATATAACCTCTGGAGAAATTGGCAATCAAGCACCCCAACTTTCGAATTCAGTCCTGTGAACTTTAAAGAAAATTCCTTGGTGACTTGCATATGGCCTCCTTGAAGTTTTTCGCAAAACCTCCAACAGCCAACCTGTTTGAAGGCTTGTTCAACTTCATCATTCTTTAGGAGGATATCTAAACCCTTAGGTTCATTCCTCAAACATTTTCCTGACCTATGATCCTTTCTTTCTGCAGACCCCTCCATGAAATTTCAAGGGAATGAAAATTTGAAAAATTGGCACTGTCTCAATCTTCAATTACTGCCTCGCTTGATCTTCAAGGAAATCCAACTAGATGCTTTTCAAGTTACTCCTCATGCACGAACTCAAACATAATTATGACTGTGAGTATTTAGCCTCTTTTGAAATTTGTAACCTGAGCGTACCAAGACATTTAACAACCCTAATGATGAGGATAAGTGGTTGAATGTGATAGGAAAAGTGTATGGACTGACCATTGATGATGTAAAGATAACTAATTTTGATAGATTTGACAGACGAGTAAGATTTTCTATGGATCTGTACGAATCCCCGATTTCGTAGCGCAGCCAGTGCAAAATTTGGGTTTTGCGCTACAAAATCACCTAGATTGGGTTTTTGTGCTATGAAAACTCCTAGATAGTTTCACACTGCATAAGAACCTTGAAACAAATTTGATACATGGAATCTACATGAGTTGTGGGACCATTGATGAATGAGAACGGAGTGTTGATCCTATTTGACCATACCAACAAGACTCTTTTCTAAATCTTAGACACTAAAGCGACCATGGAAAGTCTAGACCAAGACTAACACCAGTCCTTTGGAATCTTAGTGATGTCAAAACACATGGTGAGGCTTTTAGGACATGGAATAAGGCTGTGAAACTTTTTTTTTCTAAAAGAGAATGACACTTATTGAGATGAGATGACTCAAAACCTATAAGACTATGACTAGAAACAAGGCAAACTTTCCAAAGCTTAGAAACAAAAGTTTTGGAGTGATAACAGTGGCTCCACTAGGGATAGTGTGCCCTTGTGGTATACTGAGAACTTGTAGCTCCAGTGCCACTATCCATCCTCTAGAATAAAACTATGAACTTCTGCCCAATTTGCTCCTCAAGCCTTTAATGATTTCTGAAAGAAGAATTCAAACTACACCTACTGAAACAGATGCTCAATCAATCTACCTTGAGCTTATTTGCACATTCCTACCTACCCTATCAGCTGGAATCTCCACTTGTAGCTCAAGGAACATGAAACTTCCAATGAAGCCAGTCATCAATCTGATCTGACACTTGAATCTCTTGACTATGCTTGAAGCAAAAATAAACCAGATGCTGAAATAACCAAGGCAGCATGAGGTGTAATTGTTCTTCAAGATGAAAATATAACTGAAAGCCTAAACAGTAAATCTTTTCCATGTAATCAGCTATAGGGTCAAAAAATACATGATTAGTTTGATGATCATCATAACATTCTATATCTTCAGACAATTGATTCTCAGCCACACAAGATTCTTTAGATATGCTATCCAACTGCGTTTCTACATGATTTCCATAAACAATGTAATTTTCCTCATTATTATAGTCATTCTTTGAAGTAATCTACTGCAAGGAATTACATAAATGATGAACCTTTTCCTATACCTGAGGGTTATAAAAAAATTCTTCCAGTATTTATTCTTGGTGTTTGCAATTGTTTTCATACTCTTTATGATCTAAACATTAACAAGTCTGCTGCATCTCTACATTAATCTCGGAGGATGTAATATGATTTTCATAAGTAAACCCCTACTGATTTTCATGTTGCATTTCATGGGATGTTATCCTTTCTTCTTGGTGTTGAAATGTATTGTTATGAAGAGCTTCTAAAATTTCTTCATCCATGAATTCATCATCATCATAACAATCCTCCAAATATTGAATAAAACTCGTAGAATGTTTACAACAATCTTTGACCAAAAATAAGGAGGGATGACACTCTTTATACATGTCATAGAATACATCATGGAAATCAGCAAGAGAATATAATGAACCATTTTCCAAGCTTTTATACCAAGACCATGCTTTTCCTTCTAAAGTGGTCATAAACATCTTCATGAGACAATCTTCAGGGAACTGAACCTTAAGACTGCGTACATGCATATGGAACCTAACCAAATGAAGAGCAACATTGTCCTTCTTTTCATCTTTGAATATTGGAAGATCATCTAACCAATCAACCTTTGGCATAGGATTTGGAAAACTAGGAATATGAGACCGATTCATAGGGGCATACCTGGCATTCATTCTTGCAATGAAACTCATCTTGAAACCTCATCAAGCTACTAATCTTCTAGCAGTGGAGTCACCTTTCAATTTGTTATTCGATGTGTGGAGTCACCAAGGTAGTTTTGCAGCCTCGAAAAGATGTCTGAGCTCCTGCTACCTTCAGAAGTTCAACTTCTTGATTTCGGGAATGAATAGGCTTCAGGATCTCATATTGTGCTTTGTGTAATACTATGTTTTCAGTAATACAGTACTTGGCTTTGCTTCTCAGGAATCAGAAGGAATTCAATGTTCAGATTGTCTTGTGTTGTTCTCCTCTCATTATCTACAGTGGTATGAATGTGTGATTACTTAGAAATCACTGATTGTGCTCTAACTTCCTTCTCACATTTATAAACTGTGTGGTCCTATGTTTCTATGATATATTCTCCATATGTTGAATTCTTATGCCCTGACTTCTATGTAAAGCTAACATTATTGTCAATACTAAAGCATGTTTGACTCCATAAGCCCAATGAATATTTTCTAATTATATTTCAACCTTTTACACTTGTTCATTTGTTTCGAAGAGTTAGCCATCTTATTCATTACCAAAATCTTTAATTTTGTGAGAGATCCCTCGGGGAGGCTAAGCCTCAGCCAAAAGTAGGTCTGGAAGAGTTACACAAGGTCTTCCTGGTCAGCAGCCTATCAGGGCTAGGTTTTGTGATAACATGTCCAATGATCCTCTTCACATATGAAGCATGGATGACTTGGTTTCCTATCTCTAGAAGGGTTTGCAGAAGATTTTTCAGGAGACGACTCATCCTATTTTTTCTTCTTCCCTTTCCTTTTCTTCTTACCCCCTAGTTTCTTTGGTTCTTTTCCTTTGTCAGTCGACACGGCATTTACCTCTGAGGCGAGAAGTTCCTCATTTTCATTTTGACTTGAAACCGTACGAGACTTCTTTGATGTAGCTTTTATGGTTTCATGCTAGTCTCACCTATCACACCATTGCCGGCATGAGAGTCTTTGCTTGATTTAGGATGGGAAGGAATGGAGAATTCTGGTCTAGGAGCATCAGGGATTTTATCATAGAGCATGCTAGACTGAGTATATATCAAGTCTATATATTGCGCACGAGCAATGACTTGCTCTTCAGTGACGACTCCTCCCTTTGCCACATCTTACGTAATAGAAGGTAATAATGACTTAATAAACCATTCAACTAGCAACTGATCAGGAACATATGTTTTTACCATTCTACGACAACGTCGCCACTCATGAATATGATCAGATATGTGAGTGGCCATTGTCTGTTTGAAATTGGTAAGAAGCTCTGTTCCTGTTTCGTACCTTATGGGTAATTGAAAATGGGTTAAAAAGTTTGTGGCTAGGGTGCTGAAGTTATTGAATGAAGCTCTAGGCAATTCAATATACCATTTTGCTGTCAGACCAGTTAACGTTTGCTGAAAAAGGCGAAGCATAATCAAATCATCATTTAGAGTGTTAGATGAACACCACAGATGGAAGGTCATCACATGATTCGGTGGGTCTTCACCCGAATTTCCATTAAATTTAGGAATATCCAACGGAAGTTTATGTGGAATCACCGACCACCAAGGGGTGTAAGCAATTGGATCGTTTGTCAGCCGATTTAGATCTAGTAACTCCAAAGTTGCCACGAAGGGAAACTGTTGATTCAGGTTCGGTGACGCATACCCAGGATAAGATGGGATTGCCTGAGCAGTGGGTCTTTGCATACCAGCATAGTGCATTTGATGCTGATAACTTTGGTAAGGTTGATGGGCATAACCACTATGAAATGGTTGATGTTGACCGTTTTGAATATACGGCCGCCCATTACTTGCAAATATTTGGTGCTCAGATCCTTGGTAAACTTGTTGGAATTACGGTTGTTGATATTGCACCAGCCATGGTTGTGAAACCATTTGCTGTTGTCCAATATTGGTTGTTTGACCAAGATGAGAGGTGATGGTACCCGTTTGAGCCTGGGTCACTCCAATTAAGGAGCCACTAATTGACGATTGTGCTGGCGTCGTAGAGACAAGAGGTTGTTGTATTACGACCTGAGAAGATTGAGGTTGGGATACAATAGGTGTTGTGGAGGTAAATCCCCTCTGCGGACAGGGGCGATCCCTACTAGCCCAAATGGGGTCTAGCAACAATCAAACAACGCTAACACGCAGGTACCTAATTGCAAATCAAAGACCGATGATGAGGGTCTACCTGGATTCCAATGCTAGTACCTGTAGAAGAGTCGTCACTCCCGTTCCTTTGCTCCGGCTAGTCACAATCCCCACGATCCTCGTGAACGGACACATGCACATGCAAAGAACAACAAAAACACAAGCATAAAATCCAATAGATGCAACTATATATCAGTCAGAAAGGATACAACTCAATCATCATTACAAGACAATAAGAGTGGAACCATAATGATAGTCGTCTATTATTGATAAACAACAAAGAAGAATACAACCATAGTTCTAATGTCAAATCCTCCTTTGGCTGGGTGATCAGCAGCACATGCCTTGCAAAGCTTGTTGGGAATGGGGAACAAGCCTCTCTCTCCTTGGTTACTTGGACAAGAATCTCCTCACTTTAGATTTAGCTCCATGGGAATGAAGAAGGCTTCTTGTAGCATGAGCTTAGCAATTCTCAGACTTTGGGACTTAGAATTTGGAACTTGGAGACTAACTTGTCAAAGGCAAAAGGACCAGCTTTTATAGAGAGAGGAGAAGGAGTTAGGGTCATCCACAAGATTCATGAGATTGGCTTTATCACTAAGAAGCTTCCATGAGAGGTGGAGAAGTACTTCCCTTCTATGGAGATTCGGAGCCCAACTGAACTAACTCAAGATGGAATCGGTTCATGAATAGGTTAGGAAGAACCTTCGTAAGTTTGTTTGTTAAAAACTTTACCCAACTGGGCTAGCGCGAGTGTGACTCTGAGACAGAGCGCCAGCTGGTGAGCCCTATTTGGAGGATTTTGCCCCATTGGCACGAGTGATCCACAGTGGAACCGCGCCAATGGAAAAAGGGTTATTTTTATGGGTATTTTGCAGAAGGTGTCTTCAGGGCATATGAAGTACATACTCAAGGGGATACAATGCAAGTGTTTTCAGGTTATGTCACTTCTCACAGGTCCCGGAATAAGTCCTCCAATGTGCAGGAAAAGGGGTAACAGGAACGGTGACAAATTAATTTGTAACAATAGGCAATGCTTGTACTTGTGACACAGTCATAATAGCTGGCGTAGTGGGGATATTTGACATAGATAGACTTTGTTGCATTGAGTATACAACTCTTGGTTGTTGAGGCAGTATCGGCACCCAACCGCTAGATGTAATTCTAGCATAACCTGAATTATGTTGTGAACTCTCGTATGTTTGTTCTCCTAGAGGAGACAGCGAAAGGGTATATTGCCCCCCATACGGTGGTAATCCAGTGCTCAGAGGAATGATTTTCCTTTGAGGACCGAACTGCCCAAATTGACACTGCGAAGGATCAATTTGCTGAGACTCAACATAAGAGATTCCAGATATTATTCCGGACGAACAAACAGGAACAGACCATACTATCAAAACAGCCCCTGGATGGATTCCATCTAGCAATTGAGAGCTAGTTGGGACAGACGGTACGTAGGTGAACATTGCTAGAGTAACAGCAGGAAGTTCTACCGCTGTTGTGTTAGATGACACAGTCCTAGATGTCGAAAGTTGTTTAGACATATCTAGTCTATCCAAAAGATTTCCTAGCAATTCTACAGGAACTTCCGATGATGGGAGACTAATTTCTGACGAAGAAGGATATAGGGTGATCCCAACTCCAAAATGTGATGGAGTACTAGATGGAGGATCCTCCACAATCTCTTCTATAGCAATCAATCCAGGTGGAAAAGGTAGACCATCAGGTCCGTAAAATATTTCCGGTGTCGAAGAAGGTATAGATTCTGCAATGACAGATGTTTGGGGAATAAAACCTTTCAAATCAGCTGTAGATATATTATATTCTACTACTAAAGAAAGAGATATGATATTCTTTCAACATAGAGCAGAGAGCATACACTAGATTCACTATCCTAAATCAAACCAACAAGCAGTGTAAATGCAAATGCACATGCATGTATTTGTTTTCCACTTTCTTAATGTGTGAATGACATAAAGAATGCTGAGTACAAATCTGAATTATCGTTTCAAAATGATAGTACTAACAAATTTCTCTTCAAAAACGAAAGGAAGATAATGACGACACTTTGCGACTTTGAATTGAAAACTGCTTTCGACACTTGAAAAACTACTAATTCAAATCAAATATAAGAGTAACTGTATAATCAACCATCAAGAATGATAGGATTATTTTCTTTGACTGAAAACGACAATTGCGACACTTCCAAATCAAAAGACAACAGTTTGATTACACTACTTTTTGTAAAAGAGAACTATAAATGGTGCACAATACATAAAAACATTCACAATTCTTTGTACTATGGAGGTGGAATCATGCAAAAGAAGGGAGTTTCCACAGTGGTATACTGATCACAGACAGCAAAAATCCTGAATAAAGCTAAAGAGAGTGAACAAAGAAACCAAAATTTGGAAGCAGAAGAGGTCTTATCTGATTAGCGCACCTGCAACACAGGGAAAGTGCAATGCAGCACACCTACTGCACACGGGAGGTGCAATGCATCCAGAATCCCAAGAGGAGAAAGTGCGATGGTCCAGGGACGAGACTTCAACTTGGTTCTTGGTCACCGTTTGTAGCTTAGTTCAGGGATTTATGCCAAGCTAATGATAGTCAGTAAATAGAAATCACAGGGGCTGATCTAATAAGGTTACTAGAGCCACCACTAGGGAAATTAGGATGTTTTCAAATCGATTGTTTAGTTTATAAACAAAACGCGGAGATAGATTGAAGCACCATTGATCTACTTTGAACTTGCATAACAAATGCAGTTCGAAGGCTAGCTGGCTTAACTTCAGGCTTCGTCTATAAGTTTATAAAGCAAAAAAATATAGACAAGAAAACAATCTATTCACTCCCCAGTGGAGTCGCCATTTTGTTATAGGGAAATCTAGTGTCTATGCAGAGCTGCTAGTCCCACTAAGTCGGGTAGCTATCTTAGAAACAAACAGATTAAAGTTACTTTCATTTTCCTTTATGAGAAGTAGGTAGGAGGGGATCAAAGAATACCAACCTCGATCTTTTGCTCGGTTCTTTGCTTGTTCCTTCTCCTCACCGACAGGTCTTTGCCGCTTCTCCCTTGACCACTCCGCTTCAAAGAGTACCTGTAAAGTCAAAGAAGCATAATACCTTCAAAGTGTAGAGATCTATAATCATAAGCAATATACGACCAGATATATATTGACCACACAAATGCATATACTATCAGACATACAAGAATGTGGAGGAAAACTTGAATAACTTTATTGATGTAAAGATTAGAAGAGAGGATTACAACCCATTGATCTAACTCAGCGCCATCCTCCCAGCATGAAATCCCTTCTTCACCTCATGAAAAGCTTAGATCACCCAACAATATGATATTCCACCAAGAAACCAACAGCACTTCCTTACAAGATACAAAACTCCAGCCTCTCAGGATCCATCAGGGAGGTGAGTTAGGATCTTCATATATTCCAGATTGATTGGGCGAGAGGGCAAGTGTGGAGTTAAGATTCCATGATCATGCAAACTGGCCATTTGTCCATTCTCGATTAGTGTGCCTTCTCTCTTCCATATGTTCTTGATTCCACTTGGAGATTGATGATCTCTCCACTACTCAATCCATGGGCTGAATTCAGAGAGGCAGAACGTGTCACAGCTGGGAGAATTATTTGTAACTGGAAGAGATTCTTCTATGCATGTATCTTGATCCTAATCCTTAGATCGATTACAGATGTATGCTTCTTGTCCTTTTCTTGTGCCAGGATTCATAGCTTTGCATTCAGTTGTTACTGAGGGCATTCTGCATTAGATACTGCACCCTACCGAAGGGCTTTCCAGTATGCATCGCACCTTTTACAATAGGCAAGTGAGATGCATCGCACCCTTAGCACTGAGCAACCTGGGTCCAGTTTTGAGCAGTTTTCTGTGGAGAACTTCTGGGAGATGATGTAATCAGCTGACCTTGTTCCTTTAGGGCATGAAACAAAACTTTTAGGGACTCAGAAGCTCTTGGTTTATGGACATATATGATTGGGGTTGCAGTGCCCAAAAATGTCTATAACAAGTGAATGTTATTGAACCATGAAAACCCTAATGACCTAATGGAGACTTTGAGAGGTTGTGACTATGATGAAAATGACTATCATGATGAAGACAAGTCATGACTAATGGAATACTTCAGCAAAAGTTGAAATGGGCCAGCAAGGGGTAAATTACTAAAAATAGTAAAAGAAACCCTAATTTAACCTTTAGTGACCAAATTTTTGCATGATGACTTGGTTGAATGACAAAAATTTCAGAATGGGACCCTAACATGATAAGAAAAGAGGATTTTGATCACTGATGGCAGTATGAAAATACTAACACTAACAATTGCCTTATTGGAGATGGAAGCTCCTTGGAGGGGTCAACAACACCGTAGACCAAGTGCCTAACCATGTGGGCCAATACGGTCAAAAGCTAAAGACTAACTGAATCCTAAAAAATTGACTCAATAAACTGACTCGAGACTGACTAAAAACTAACTGAAAACATGATCTGGATTTAAACAGGAACGCAATAGATTACAGAGATAACCATAACTACAGAGATGAAATAACCATAAACACAGAGATGCAGCGGAAATAATGCTTCATTTCATTAATGTAAAACACTGAAATATGCTTACAACCAGAAATGGAAATAAACCAGCTAGGGCGATGGTAGCTTATCTCTGAGAAGAGATGTGCGGCTACATGCCTATGAACTGTTCTCAACTGTGTTACAATGAGGCTCGAAGGCCTATTTATTGTTGAGAAACAATGGAAAACCCTTCACATCCCGAAATCTAACCCTAGAAGATGAAACACCAAATTGTGGGCCCCGTTTGGGTAAATTGGTACATCAATTTCCCAGGGTCGTAACTTTGGCATACGATCTCTGTTTGACGTGCACGATAGCTCGTTAGAAAGATCTATCCGAGTACTACCACTTTGGGAGGCAACATGGGTCCATGGACCCATGTTGCCCCAGATTCCCAAAAAAACGTCGTTTAGGGCCTCAAAACGGCTCCGGAAGTTCAGGACCCGAAAAACTGCTAAAACTAGTAAATTGTGCTACAATTTAGGAACTGAAAAGACTAAAAGAGACAGTTGTGGGGGTCCAAATGGGATAGGTGGGTGGCCACCAACATCCACCTAGATCATTCCTCCCCCCTTAGGAAGCAATGGTCCCCATTGCGTTGAGTTCCTCCATATGCTGAACTTGTCCTACAATCTCTGATGTGTCCAGTGATGGTGGGAAGCATGGTCGACGATGGTCCACATTGAACATTTGGTGTAGGCGAAGGAATGGATGAATGATGTGCTCCAAAGCATTGTTGCCCGTAGCCTTGATACTGGTGTAAGGACCATGTCGGAGTGGTCTGAGTTTCTGATGGGTTCTGGTAAGGTGCTCCCTCTGCAGATGTAACCAAACTTTGTCGCCCACCTGAAACTTTTGTGGTACCCCTGTGGGTGAGAAGTTGTTCCTGTGTTCTGTCATGACCGTATTCCTTTGCTGTTGCTGCTGCGTAGAGGAACCCTTTGCAGGGGTCATGGATGTAGCAACGATCTTCCCCATACAGATGAATTTCCTGGTCTGAGAGATGAGTTTGTTGCCTTTCTTAGCAGTGATCAAAGATGTGGCGGTAGGTGGGGCTACCTCTGGTATCCTGTATAATGAATTATTTAAAGAAATAATGACAGCACGAGGCCTGGACTCATACACAGCATGTCGCCTCCATAAGTATGGATGACCTAATAATACATCACAAACATCCAGAGGTGTAACATCACACAATACCTCGTCTGTGAAGGGCTTGATGCTGTAGGGAAGGCGGCACTTCTAGCGAAATTTTAGATCTCGTCCTTCATGAAGCCACCCGATACTGTACGGCTGTGGATGCGGTGTAGTCAGTAGGCCCAACCGCTTCACGACCTCTGCTGAAATGAGGTTCTTTTGGCTGCCACTATCGACAATGAATTGTAGCGGCGAACCCTTCACCCACATCTGTGAGTGGAAAAGACACTCCCCTTCTTCTGGATTTTCGGGCTCATCTTTCTGGATCTTGGCGGTGGCAACAGTGGCGCTGGATCTGCATCAATGATCTGCTTCCCTTTGCCATTCCCCTTGTCAGGTTCTGGCTCAGGGTCAGAACATGCATCTGATTCGGAAGCCTTCAACTCGGCCACCAGCGAATGCTTGGTCCGACACTCACTTGTGTTATGAGTGGGACTCTTGTGGAACTCACACCACTTTCCCGTGTCCTTCTTCGGCTTCGTGGTATTGTTCTTTTCTTGCGGCTTCGACGGGTTGTCTTGGGTCACCCCGCCTTAGCTTTGTCCTTTGGGCTTCAGATTTGCAGATCCAAAGTCGTGCTTCTTCTGTTTGAACTTTTTCTCGATTTTGACAGCGTAACGGTATGCTGTGCCAAGTGAGGAGATGTTCAAGAACACCATCTCTTCCTGGATGTATTTGTGCAAGTAGCCACGATATTTGAGTACCAGATGCGGCTCAGAATCTTTGATACCCAACTGTGTGCGAAGGGTATGAAAAATGTTTGTGAACTCCGGCACATCTTGGTCTCGCCCCTGCCGCAGTGTGGTCCATTTGATGTATTTGTCCTCATAGCTTCCGACAGGGTAGTACTGCTCCTTGATGGCATCCCGGAAGTCATTCCAAGTGGGTGCGGCTGAAAACAGTGAGCCTGTACTTTCATCCTTCTGCTTGCAGTACGTTTCCCACCAGTCCTTGATGTGGGGGGCTGCTTTGAGAAGAGCTAAAACAATCTTTTCCCGACTTGAAAATTCATGAACAGAAAAATACCCATCTAGCAAATTTAACCATTTATCTACGGCATCTACGTCTATTTGACCCTTGAGTCTATTTGACCCTTGAAGATGGGGATTTCAAAATTAACTTGTACCTTAAACGGTGTGGCATTTCCAAAGTCGTTGTTGGAAGCCGATGCGTCGCCTCTGGGTAGCCGCTGAAGGATCTGTGCAAAGCTATCCATCATCGCGTTCCGTTGTCGCTCGAGGGCTTCTTCGAGCAAGATTTTGATGGGATCTCCTGCCCCCTCGTCTTTCTTCTCATCTGCCATGGGAGGCCATCGGGATTTACGAGGCTGGTCTTGCAAAGGTTCAACCAGTTCAAGCCCTAACTCCTTATATCCCCACCTTGTTGGGGACATGCAAAGAAAAACAGAGAAAAAGCAGACCGCTCTGATACCACTAATCCGGATTTAAACAGGAATGCAATAGATTACAGAGATAACCATAACTACAGAGATGAAATAACCATAAACACAGAGATGCAGTGGAAATAATGCTTCATTTCATTAATGTAAAACACTGAAATATGCTTACAACCAGAAATGGAAATAAACCAGCTAGGGCGATGGTAGCTTATCTCTGAGAAGAGATGTGCGGCTACATGCCTCTGAATTGTTCTCAACTGTGTTACAATGAGGCTCGAAGGCCTATTTATTGTTGAGAAACAATGGAAAACCCTTCACATCCCGAAATCTAACCCTAGAAGATGAAACGCCAAATTGTGGGCCCCGTTTGGGTAAATTGGTACATCAATTTCCCAGGGTCGTAACTTTGGCATACGATCTCTGTTTGACGCGCACGATAGCTCGTTAGAAAGATCTATCCGAGTACTACCACTTTGGGAGGCAACATGGGTCCATGGACCCATGTTGCCCCAGATTCCCAAAAAACATCGTTTAGGGCCTCAAAATGGCTCCGGAAGTTCAGGACCCGAAAAACTGCTAAAAATAGTAAACTGTGCTACAATTTAGGAACTGAAAAGACTAAAAGAGACAGTTGTGGGGGTCCAAATGGGATAGGTGGGTGGTCACCAACATCCACCTGGATCAAAAAAGATGCTCAGAATTGAAATTATTTGGCAAGGCCTACTCTAACTGATCCATTCATCACCTGATCACGTGAAATGGAATAGTTGATGCAACCATGTAAAAAATTTGGCTTCTATTTGAATTCTCTGCAAGTGCTTGCTTATGAGCAAGAATATAGAACTACTGAAAGGAAAATCCCATGAAAACTTGAAATCAGATAGAATCTTGAGGAAATTGCAAAAGAATGAGCCCTCCAATTGACCTCAAAAATGCTACAAAATGATCTTCATATGAAAACATATTGTTTTCTAGCCCATATAATACATTATTGTTTTCTCTAGGTAGTCTTCATTTCTTGATTTTAAAATTTTCCCAACATCCGTGCTTTCTTCCCTTGATGATTGCAACAAGTTGACAAAAGGATCCCGAAACTCATGAATGACTAATTTTTCTTGATGATGAACAACAAAACAAGAATATGCTTAATTACTATCCTGATATCACTGCAAAGTTTCATAGGAGCTTTGTAATGAGACTCCTATGAAAATGACAAAGAAACCAGCTATCGGATCAAGTTTATATCAACACTCTTTTCATGCTCACAATTAGCTAATGGAGAAGGACCTTTACTACAGATATCATCCAACACATCCGCTATAGGGTCATGAAAAACTTGAAAAGACTGTTGCAGCCTATTTTCCATTGGTTCTAATGAGATTGCTTGACTTTCTATAGGCTGCTCATCCTTTGTTTTAGAGATATTATGAAAATTTTCCTTTAAATACTTAAATGCTTCAAAACATAATGGTACAAAATCATCTTGCATCATTTGATCACATGTTTTAGCTTCCAAGCCTTCATCTGAAATTTGGGATTCAATGGAATTTGGTGGTTGCAAATCTAGAGTGAAGGAGGATTCTATGTTGCAAATGATTTCCTCAACCATTTCAGGAGAAGGTTTATCATTTATAGTGTTGACCGTTTGCTTATCTTCTTGCTTATAGTTTTCTCTTATTTTTTCAAATGAGGAGAAACACAAGGGTAAGGACCTCTGATCAATAATTTTGCTATCCTCTTGATTTTCAAGATCAAAACTTAATGATTTTTTATTTCTGATTGCATCAAAGTTGTCTCTGAAGAATTGAAATGAAGTAAAACAAAGAGGCAAACATCCTTCACATACTTCCAAAAAAATTTCACTTTCCTCTTCACTGCCATAACTGATATGAATTGGTTGATCATTGTATTCGAGCTGCTAAAACTGAACTTCCTCCTCCCACAAACCAACTATTGATTGCTCTGCAGACTCAGCGTTAATTTGGAGAACATAATCATCATCCTACTACTTAAAGTTTGGCAAATCATTAAAAGAACGAATGTCATCAAACATACACATTAGATTAGCATATTGCTTCTCCTCAGATTGATTTACAAATCCATTTTCCGATCTATGGTAGCTGGAATTAGATGGCAAGTGTTTAGGGACAGCAACCTCTTCTTTTTCTGGGATAAGTGGGTCATGGTGATCATGAATGGCAAATTCATCTCTCACAGTGATCTTTTGCATCATTTTCTCCATTGCACTCACCAAAATGTCAAGATTTACTTCTGAAGATGTCAGGTGCTCTACATCTATGTTCTCCTTATTTTCTTCCTTCAACTTTTCCCTTTTGATCAGCAGATTAGCCTCTACATCTATTACACTATTCTGCATCTCTTCAAGTGTTGCAAGGTTCCTTTCTCTCAGTTGAAACTCCATTTCTAGATCAAAGGCATTCGAGTAATGTAAGAGAGTTGAGCCGGTAGGAGGTCTTATATTGGCAGATATTGAACAATAGACTTGATTGAATCAGGTAGAAAACTATTGTACTGTCTCCCCTGGCCATCTTTTCAGTTGGTCATACTCTTTTAGAATCAAGAAAGGGTTTTCTTTGACCACCCACTTGTCAAGGAAAACTTTGATAAACTGCGAGAAATTTGAGATGCTTGCAACTGATAGGTTTTTGAACCAACTCTTGACTTTGCCTTGCAAAGAAAGGGAAAACAACCTAATACTGACATTCTCTTCATCAACTACAAAAGGGCCGAGTAAAGTCTCAAAACTATGAATATGTCTCTCAACAGTGATGTTGTCACATTCACCATCAAACCTTGGTAGATATACGTAATGACTTTCAAGGAAAGCATGGGCTATAGGAGGTAAGATGAGTCGTTTCTTGTTGAAAATAGCAACAAGAAATGCTAAAAATAACATTGCTATAATAGTAGTTCGGGTACTAGTGTTGGACATAGCAATAAGGAATGAAAAATGGAAGTGCTAAAAATAGCATTTAGGGATAGATTCCAATTTTAGTTAGTCCCTAGACTAAAATTGAGAAGTAAAATTCGAATTTGTTCTTAACATCTATTTGATTAATAATTAATTAATTCATTTGAGTTAATTAGTTGGAGAAAATCAAACATGAAGTCTATGTGAAGACATGCAACAATTTCTCCATTGATTGAGGAATTTATCCCTTAGTTAAGGATATGAGGATGAGTTTTACTTTGAGTTGTAATTAGTTAGCTCAGTTATCTGAGTTAAGTCCATTTAGATTAGTTCTAATGGTTTGTAGAATTAATTGTGTGTTCAGTTAGTTAATGCTTGCATGCATGTAACTGCTGCTCTCTAGATAATTGAATATTCTCTCATAAATAACTCATGCATGTCAGTTCAGTCAGAGACCTAGTTGAGATCAGAGGAAGGGGTAGTTTACTATCAGTTGGAGGAATTTTCCTATATAGGAAACTCATCCATGCAAAAGGAATCATCTCCTTCAGGATTGCGTAGTTACTAATGAGCCAAGTGAGCATGAGGTGGGAATTCAGACAAGTGGAAGCACTAGATGCCAGGAAAAACTGTGCAAGGAAGTAGGAGACTTGGAGGGCAAAGGAGAAGGTTTGTGAGAAGCCTTTGATTGTCTATGAGCAGCAAAGGGATTGTACTGAGAGTTGGATAGCTTCTGAGCTAAGGCCTTGTGTAATCCGGACTATTTTCCACTTGTTTGATAATACAGAGATCGGGGTTTTTAGCTAAGGCTTTCCCCAGAGCATTATTTTGTGTTCATGTGTGATTGCTTTCTCATTATCGGTTATATGTGTTCTATTGATCTTGCTCATATTCGATTAAGCTTCCGTAATTTTGTTGTAGAAGTAGATCTTGTATTTTGCTTTAGTATATTTCATAATTTGTTGATCTACAGTGAGAAATTCTACATGGTATTGGAGCAAAGGTGATCAAAGGAGAGAACAGTATACAAAGAATGGAGAAGTTCGAAGGTTGAAGTTTCTGAATATAGAAATTGAGTTCTTATCACATCTCAATTTCACCAATGGTGTTCAACAGTTTAAGACTCGAGTATGCCCTTGATGGCAGCTCAAATTATATAGCCTGGATCGCATGGAAGCAGTATTAGAGGATAATGGTCTAAAGGACTTCATTGATCAAGAAGTCCCCAAGCCCACAGTGGCTAATGCTACAGAATTGCCAGAATGGAAGAAATGTGTGGCTAGAGGAAGGAGAATCCTTCTGGAGGGAGTTCGAGACCACATAGTATCAAGTCTCCATGGGAAGGAGACATTGTTTTCAATTTGGAAAACATTGAAAGATCTATATCAGAATAGTAACAATCACGGGAAGCTAGAGCTGAAAGACAAGCTTCAGAAAATCAAGTGTTAAAAGGGCGACACAATCTCTATGTATCTGAACAAGCTCACCACCTGCAAGGATGAGCTTGGAAGTGTAGGGATCACAACAGCCAATGATGACATGGTGAGTCTTGCTCTCCTCGGTCTTCCTAAGAGCTGGCATAGATACCAAGAATCGGTAAATGGAAGAGAGAAACTGCCAGATTGGGAGTGACTTTGGTCGGATTTGATGCAGGAGGAGATAAGAAGAAGCACTAGAGATGGTTCTTCATCTGAGGAGGATGAAGAAAATTGTGCCTTAGTGAGTAAGGAGAAGAGAGGGAAGGAGAAGGATTCTCATCCAAAATCGAGTTCTTCCCATGGTGGGAAGAAGTTTGACAAATCGAAAGTGCGATGCTTTCATTATCATGAGGTGGGCCATTTTGCCACAAATTGTCCACTGAAGAAATCCAAGATGGGATCCAAGGAAGGATCTGAAGGTGAGGCATTAGCCTCATAGTTCGAGTTGGATTTCACCCTCTTCGCATGCATGGTTTCATCCATGGTGGGATGTGGTTCGTCTCTTGACAGTGGAGCTTCTTTCCACATGACCGATGATAAGAATTTGTTTGGTACCTTGGAGGATAAAGATCTCCAGATACTCATAAAAATGGGTAATGATGAAAATTATAGTGTCTTAGGTGTAGGCACGGTTGTTTTTCAGAGGGAGCATGGAGCTCGCATTACCTTGACCGATTTCAAGTATGTACAAGGACTGAAGAAAAATTTGGTGTCGATCGCAATGCTGGAAGGCCGAGTGAGAAGTGTGAGGTGGGAATTCACACAAGTGGAAGCATTGGACCCCAATAAAAAATGCGCAAGGAAATAAGAGGCTTGGAGGGTAGAGGAGAAGGTTTGTGAGAAGCCTTTGACTGTCTATGAGTAGCAAAGGGGTTGTACTAAGAGCTGGATAGCTTTTGAGCTAAGGCCTTATGTAATCCATACTATTTTCCACTTGTATGATAATACAGAGATCGAGGTTTTTAGCTGAGGCTTTCCCCAGAGTATTCTTCTATGTTCATGTGTCATTGCTTTCTCATTCTCAGATATATCTGTTCTATTGATCTTGCTCATATTCGATTAAGCTTCCACAAGTTTGTTGTAGAAGTAGATCTTGTATTTTGCTTTAGTATATTGCATAATCTGTTGATCTACAGTGAGAAATTCTACATTTCTATCTACTTGGAATTTTACAAGGTGTAGGAGTATGTACAGAAGTTGTAGGATCAATCTTGATCTCTTGAGGTTCATCAATTGGAAGATGGTCAAGATTCGGAAAAAGGGTCTGGACCAAGATCAAAGGCATACAGGGAATTTGTATTTACAACCTTCAAAGGAAAGCAATCCAATGGAGTTTCATGATCTTTTCTCAAACATAATATACCTTGGAAAACTTTTTGGAAATTCTCAAGAAAAGAGAAGAGATATTTCATGATAAACAACATGATGTCTTGAACAAAAGTCCAAGTTGAATACCTGATCTTCCCATGTTGTCCTTTCATATTTCTTGGCAAGGTTCATCATCTAGTGGAGTCTTTGGATTTGATTTCAAAACTGATTTGGAGTTGCTAGGTGGATGATTTCATACTTCGTGTGCCTGATCATTGTCCAACATCAACAATCAGATCTAAACATTGTCGTACACTCAGGGAAAATGAATCTTTCGTTCCCGACAACGACGCTAGTAATTATCACTCTTCTGGATCTCTAAGGCTGAGGAAGAGTCCATATGAGGTAACCACAGACCAATCTTTTGACTTGGTATCTATCCCTACCAAGCCAGAGAGGGCTCTCTCCAAAGGATCACAACCCGAAAGGTTTGGATAGATTAGGGTTTTAGGTTAGATATAGTAGCTCAGGGTTTTGATTTGATTTGATTGGGGTAGTCACTAGATGAGTGAATTAGGTCAGAGGGTGACATAGGTCAAGGAAAAAGAGAATCATAATTTCATACATCTGATGGGGAAAGGTAGGCAAGTTACTTTAACACTTTGTAGTATATTGATGAAATGGTTTAGACTGATGAGGTGCTAAAAAGAGCATGGAAATCATGAATTCTTTTTAAACTGAAGAAATGAAACAAATCATGATTATTTTCCAAAAACAAGGCATAGAAGATGAATTATACTTATCACCCTTGAAAATCAAACATATTTAGAAGTGAGATGGATCATGGAAAATACAAAACATTCACACATATGTAACTGAAGAAGAAAAAATATCAAAATACCATGCCACAGAAATCCCACCAAAATAGTTGCAACACATCAAATATATTCCATGCCAAAGTCTAAAACACTAGTACAACATCCAATGGAGTCCAACCTCTAAAAAGAGTGAAGAAAGGGAATATATAGACCTCAAAACAAACTCCTCCCATCCTCAGGGGTTGAATCCATGAGAAGAGGCACATTTCCACCAAATTATAAACTGATAGTTATAATGTAGGCTGGTCAAAGTGAATCATCCCTAATTACATTGCAACTGATTCATCTGACTTGATGAAGACTAATAACCTAATGTATTTAGCCCTAGGTAATAGTAAAATACCATAATTACATCAGTAAAATATTGATTTCCCATAGGTAAAAATCAAATCTGGAGAAGAATAGTGAAAGCCAAGGCCAACTGTTAAGTGTGCAGCACCCGTGTCAAGTGTGCAGTGCCATCTTCAGACCCACTTTTTCCTACCTTCCTGGTGTCCAAATTGAGACCAAGATAGCGCATTGGAAAGCTTAGCTTGTCTAGTTTCTAAATCTGCCTTTATGTTCCCAAATGGGATAAATTTGACCCTCAAAAACGCCATTCTCCCAAGACTGGTCAAGTGCACAGCGCATGGCTAAAAAAGAGGACAAAAACATGCTTTTTTGGTAGTTTTTTTCCCTTTCACCTACCAGTTTTGCATTCCAAGGATGGAAACATGGTTTTCCTAGAATTCTTGGTCCTTCTCCGTCCATTGGTGGTTTCCATTCCTCCAAAAGTGTCCAAAAAAAGAGGGGCGTTGCGCGTTTGACCATGTAGCTATTATTTAAATTGCCTAAAAAACACAGAAAACATATCTTTGCCAAAATATGGTAAGAGACTTCAAAATTGATCAAGGAGTTGATGTTTGGTGTAGATAGGCTTGGAGTGAAGCCTCTTCAATTATTTCAAGATTCTCCTTCTCTTTTTGGTGAGTTAAGGTTTCAATTTTTGCCTTTGCAACCTTGAGTTTTGCCCTAGCACTCCTTTCTCTGTTGGAATAATCTTTGGCCATTGTCGCTTGAATGTTGTTGTCATTTTTATATTTCTTCAAAAAATTCTCCAAGTGATCATTGATGTCCTAAAGCCAACCTTCCTTGTCTTCTTTGATCATATCCACTAATTGATCATCAAGCATAGCTTCATCAACTATCTCTCTTTGCCTTTGCCTTTTAAGTTCCAAGGCTCCTTTCAAACCTATGGTTCTAGGCCTTCCTCTTGGTGCTTTTTAATATTTCCCTTTCAAGAAAACCATGCTTCTCAAGTGTCTCTTCTAACAAAACCTTGGCTTTTCTGCCTCATTGTATGGTCTGTTTTCTTCTTTTGCCATGGTGTTTTAATGTCAAACCCCAAGGAGGTATTAGCTTGTTGGAATGTGGTTTTTTGGGAGTAAGGAATGGGGAAGGCAAATTGAATGAGATGGGTAAAGAGATTTATGTAATGGAGGAGGGGATAGGGAGTATTAATATGATGGATTTGGGGGTTAGGTTTGGGAGCCTAGGTAGTTGTAGCACCTAGGGCTTAGGGTTTTGGGACAAAGGTTTAGAGAGTATTGGGATAAAGGGTTTAGGAAAAGGGAATGAAAGTCTATAGGAGTTGAAATTTTGGAATTGAGAGTTCAAGGGTGGTTTTAAGGGAGATATAGGGTTTTAGATGTCAGAAAAACACCAAATCTTCAATAAACTTTTAAAACACCTTAAGAAATGAATGTAGGAGGATAAGAATGCTATCTTTGTATATCACTCACTTGCTAGAGGTTTGGAGGAGATTTGATGAAGTTTGGAGGCGATTCTAGCTTTCCTAGATAAGTGAGCAGCGCCACAAGGAAGTGCGCAACGCTAGAAGGAAGTGCAAAGTGCCAGAAGGAAGTGCCTCTTTGGCAATCTGTTATAGACATTTTTGGGCACTACAACCCCAAGCATGAAATGTCCATAAACCAAGGGCTCCTAAGTCCCTAAAAGTGTTGTTCTAACCCCTAAAGGAACAAGGTCAATAGATTACAGCTTCTCCTAGAAGTTCTCCATGAAAAACTGCTCAGAATTGGTCAAAACAGGATCATTTCAGCTGCTCCACTGGCTAAGTGCGTTGCATCTCACCTAAATACACTGTGAGGGTGTGTTGAATTTCAAAAATCCCTTCTATGGGGTGCGATGGGTGAGAAATGACAAATGGCAGTGTCATTCTGCGAGGTGGAGAGGCAATGGAAGCTTCCAGAAACTTCTCCTGTGACACTTGCCTCACTGAATTCGACCAAGGATGAGTAAGAGATCATCAATCTCCAAGTGGAAGCAAGAACTATCAGAGAGAAGACACTAATCAAATCATAAGCTGACTCATCTCCATTACAGATATCTATATATGGATCCCTCATCCCAGAGATCCAAAGGCTGGAATTTTGCATATTGTAAGGAATTGCTGTTGGTTTCTTGAGACAGACATCAGATTGTTGGGTGATCTAAGCTTTGTTTGAGGTGAAGAGGGGCTTTTTATCTGGGAGGTTGATGCTGGGTCAGAACAACTGGTTGTAACTCCTCTTGGCTCTTTCTTGTTTATCAATAAAAGCTATTCAAGCTTTCCTCCATGCTCTTGTGTCATTGATGCTTGCTACATTTGTATGGTCAATTTACATCTGATCCTAGATTGTTTATGATTATAGATCCATGTCTTTGTATAGTGCTATGCTACTGTGATCTTACAGGTACTTTGTGAAGCTGGTCGTGCAAGGGAGCAGGTAGCTAAAGACTATCAAAGAAGAGGGGAATCAAATCAGGAGATTAGCGCACGACAGAGGTTGGTCTTTCTGTTCCTCTCTATCTATAATTCATAAAGGAAAAACGAAAGTAGCTTTTCTCTGTTTGTTTCTAAGGCAGCTGTCACACCTTAGTGGGATAGAGCAGTTCTATATAGACACTTTTCCCTGTAACAAAATGGTGACTCCGCTGGGGAAATAATTAGTTTGTTTGTTTATCATTCTTTGTCGTCTGTTTCATAAACTTACAAGTAGCATTCGAACTGCATTTGCCATAGAAAATGTAAAGTAGATAACTGCTACTTCAATCCATCTACTGGATCTGTTTATGATTTAAACAACTGATACAAAAACTATCTGATTGCCCTTGTGATAGCTCTTAGATCCTCCTTAGATCTACCCCTGATTGTTGCATTACTGATTGCTTTTTGCTCGGCCAAAACCCAAGAACTGAACTGCAAACTGTGACTCGGAACCCAAACAGAGTCTCGTTTCTGGCCTAGCGCAGGTACTGTTCAGAGAATCTGAACTTCAGCGCACTTCCTGAGTGGACAAGGTGCGCTGCATTTCAAATTCTCTGTGTTACAGGTGCGTTGATCAGACTAGGCTCTGTGCAGTTTTGGTTTCTGTGATTCATTCTTTCCAGTTCTATTCCTGAATTTTGCTGCCTGTGATCAGTATATGTCTGTTTGAAACCCCTTTTCCTTGTTGTTATTCTGCCTCCTTTGTACAAAAGAACTGTAGATGTTTTTGTGTGTTTGTTGAGTCATTTATAGTTCTCCTTTGCAAAAGTAGCATAATCGTACTGTCGTCCTTTAATTTGAAACTGTCGCAAGTGTCGATTTCAATCGTAGGAAAGAGTTTGATTGTTGTTGATGGTCGGTTATCCTGTTACTATTGTTTTTGGTCCGAATTTGTAATTTTCTAGTGTCGAGAACAAGTATTCATTTCAAAATCGTAAGGTGTTGTGATCGTCTCCATTTTTTATTTCGAAAAGAAACTTGTTGATATTTGTCGCTTGAAAAGAAATTTAGATTTGTGCATCAACTTTCTTTTTAGCATTCATATACTAAGAAATTCGAAAACAAATACATGCATGTGCATTTGCATATAGACAGTCTGATTGGCTTGATTTAGGAAAGTGCATTTAGAGTGTGCTCTTTGCTCTTTGTGAAAAGATTCTGTCTTTCTTTCCTTAGTAGCTAGGATTTTCATTGCACCAAGAAGATAAAAAGTTTGTTTATCATCTTAGATTGCATTTTAGGAATTACATCTACATCTCGTGGTGAACGTGAAAGGAAAACTTCATAAACAAGATCAACTTAAAATAAATTCAATGAATCTAACAACGCTTTGGAACTTAACGCACAACATTTAGAAGTCTAGGCTAGAGATGTATTCCGGCGTCGTAAAGCCTGGTAACTGTTGTTCTCACTGATGGTTGGGTGATTCCTCCACTTTGAGACGATAAGTGCCAGTATGGACTTGTGCTCCCACGTATCGTCGAGTATATTTTGGGAGACCCCAATAGGCTTAATCCTTTATCCATAGGAAGTTGTGTCTGCTGCCCTATCGATCGCAATGCACTGAACACAGCATTCGGGAAGATTGACTGTCATACCATAAAAAGTATTCTGCAGTTTTGCGATTGGTTTGGTAATCCCTCTACCTAGATTTCCAGAGCAGTCCCTTTCGTTCCTTTTCAGACTCCTTAACAGAAAAGGTCCATCTTAGCACTTGTCACTTCAAGCTCATTAAAAATCGAAGGCGACTAGAGTCATCTTTTGTTTTTTCTCGACTCTTAAAAATTGAAAAAACAAGTTATGTCAAAGCGTCTAAAATTTATTTTAAACGGAATATTCATTACCCTTTCCTACGTTGATCTTGGGTTGAGAAAATGGAATCCACCAACCAAGGAATTCCCCTTGGAGGAAATCCTAGTCCCTTCTCCTCTTGGGGAGATGTTGTGCACCCCATATGGCCACATTGTCGCTTCCAGGATTGACAATTGGTTTGCCTGTATGGCTCTTCTCAACCTCTGTCGTTCAGAACACCACAATTCCTGAACAATCGAATCAATAACTAGACGAGTCCAGAGTTACCCACCAACCTTCTACTTCCTCTAATTCTTCCTCTCCTCCTTCCTCTTTGCTTGATGGTACCCGAGAAGAAGAAGGAAAAGAAGAAGAAGGAGCCAAAAGCGAATGGGGGCAAATGAGCGTCGTCTAGCGAAAATCCACACACTGCACCAACCAGGCCTAAATCGCCATGTGTCATTTGCAAAGGAGACCACTATCACAGAGATTGTCCTTGCATCCCTCGGATCTTAAGGGACTGGTCTCCTCGTTTGCACAACCCAATGTCGTCAACCTCTGATGGTCATGTTGAAAACACACCGTCAACTAGTGAAAGTGAAGCCCCAGGACAAAAAGCAAAATATAGATTTCCTTGTAAACTGTGCGAAGGTGATCATGTCGTCCACCATTATCCCTTCTTAGATGAAGCTAAAAGAGTTTTGGACAATCGTCCGGTTTCACCGTTACGACTTCCTCCTGGATATAAAAAAACTCTTGCCGAGTCCGTCACTAGTTGAAAATCTGGCTGGCCCACTCAGGTGGTCGGCTGAAGCATCTATCATTGAAGACAAACCATCTGAACCCATACCAGACGAAAGTCAAAAGGTTGAGGCGGCAGTTGACCCGGTCTTGCCTTCAGAGGTTCTATCTTCAGATGATACCGTCACCGAAGAGAACAAGGATGACACCGTCCAAATTCTTTTCATAAGCACAGACTCCAACGAACATGGGGGCAATTTTCCCATTCCTTTACCGCAGGAAGGAAGTTCGTCAGAGTCGTACCCAGCCGTCTATTCGGTCCCACCTCCAAGCAACCTAGTTGTCTCCTTCGACTGGAATCAACTAGGCAGACCCCGTTTACCAGCTAGTATACCATTCCGAATCATTGTTCAAATATATAGAATGGTTATGGTTGGTACCATCATAGATGAAGGGGCTTCTGTGAGTGTCCTTTCCTCGACTGCTTGGAAAGCGCTTGGTTCGCCATCGCTTTTTCCTGAGATGAGAAATCTAACAGGCTTTGATAAAGGAACCAGTCGACCGTTAGGGATCCTTCCCAATGTGCCCATAAAATTGAGAGGGAAAACCGTTCACATGAACGTGATGGTAGTTCAAGGACCCCTGGATTACAATCTACTCCTTGGACGAGACTATATTTATTGCATGGGAGCAATTGTCTCCTCACTCTTTAGAGTAATGTGTTTTCCGCACGAAGGAAGAGTGGTCAAGCTCGTAGACCAACTTTCATTTCCCGGATCACGCATAGAAAATAGTCATATACCATCCCTGAATGGTCTTTTCACGCAAGAAATGTCTCAATCCCCAGTCCGCCCACCCGATGAGCGCGAGTGATTCGGGGGACATGACTGAAACCCAGGGGGCATGCACCCTGGTCTGCTTCGGCAGGAAAACTTCTGGTATAGGGTAGGTTTCCGCGAGAAAATATGACTAGTCTGTACTCCCATCCGTGATTGGAAGAGGGGGTTATTCTAGAACAAGATTCTCTTGTCAAAGTTATGTGAGTGGAGTAGCCTCCTTCACTCACCTTTGTCTATTTCGGTAGACATCGCCGAAGAAGTGTTTTGTTTACGCCGTAAATAGAACAATCTTTGGTAACCTGTAAGAGGTAGGCCTCTCTCGGTAAAACAAATGTTTTAACGGAATAAAGAAGGGGTAACCTTGAAACTCTGTTTTATACCTGGGGGCATGCAAACCTTTTGGAGGGCAAGCAAAGAGTGATCATTTATCTGTTTTTTGGATTGGTCGTTTCCTAACATGCATAAAGAAAGGATGTGGGGCAAAAATCTAAAAGTTGTCGTTTTTATATGGGACATTCTTATCACACAACTGGATTAATCGAGCAGTGTTACCGCAAGGTTCAAGCTCGTTAAAAAATAAACCCACATCGAGCAGTTTTAGCACATAGTTCAAGCTCGTTAAAAAATAAACATAAGACATGAGCAAATGTTTCCCCCCGCATTTAAGCTCGTTAAAAAATGAACTATTCACCGGTAAATAACCATCGTGAATGTAGTACTTCAGCCATTAAAGCCTTGGTCGTGTTTGCACCATCACCTCCACTTTTGCATTGGCTGATCATTCACCTCCATTTGATTGTTTACCCATTTTGAGGAACAGCTGCGAAGAGTGATCTCACTATCCATCCTTGTAACACTGCCGTGATTGGAAAATTCCAAACCTTACCTGGAATCAGTTGCTACCCATTTTATCACTCGTTCCTCAAAAGATGAGTCTCCTTTAAGCTCTTTTCAACTGACTCGTAAAATATGAAAAGATTGCCGAGCCATTGGCCTCTCCAGCTCATTAAAGGGACCGAAACTGCTATCTCTCCTCTAGATTTTAATCTTTTTAGACCTGAGAGATTATTACACAAAAAGATCGAGCGCTTGTTTTGTTCGGCTCGTTAAAAGTATCGAAAATTCATCCCTTATGTATTGTTTTATACTTTTTCGACTTAAGGGATTAGATGACAAAAAAGGAATTTTGGAGTTACCTTTACGTTCCTTTTCAGACTGTCTAAAATCGAAAAGGACCGAGTTATCTTTGTCGTTAAACTCGTTAAAAGTGTAATAGCGACAAACTTGTCTATAGACGAGAACGAGTTTCACTATCGCTAGGCTCGTTAAAACATAGTGATGGGTTTGCCCGAAGGGAAAATTATAGAACAAGCATATGTTATCCTCCTCAAGCTTGACAAAAATAAAGAGGTACTGGTCAGCAATGACTGGGGAAAATTGGGAAGAAAACTTGAAGAAACTTTGTTGGTAGCAAGTCGCTCTTGAACATGACACTTCCACTCCATGTCCGAGTCGGGTTGGGTTGTTTCATTCACCAGTCACATCACCATGGTCCCATCATACCATCCACATTTGGGGTTAATGCTACCAATCCATCACATCAGTGTCACCGATATGTTCAAGAGAAGTCATTCAGAGAATTCACCTGTGTCTCACCCACTACCATACATTTATACTCCATTCTTTCATGACCGCCACCCTAAACCTTATATCACCAGATCGTTTTCACCTCCATTAAAATCATTTTCTCCATTCCGTGTCATTGATGTGGGATTCATTAAGGCCCTCCTGTGACGAATCGCTTCTTGTCGACATCAGCTCATTATCCAAGAAGTTGATCTAGGAACACCCCATTCTGTACTTTGAAGCTTGCATGCCTCAATGGCAAGTTTCTCACTTTCGGCGACAAGTTTACATCAATGGCCTTTGACCGAAAGATTTTGCGTGGTGTTCGACACCAAGTCCTTTATTCACACCACGTGAATTTTACTGTAGTACCTTGAGGGTCATTATCATTATCGGTGATTCCTCTCGCGCCTGTTAACAGCTTACATCATTGGCTGGCAATCAGGCGATGTCTTTCCATGTTCGACTCCAGAACAGCTTTCACGTGGATCGACTTGTACTTCGAGTGAAGATCGAAGGAGATTGAAGACCCCGGATCTAGTTTCATCCATCCGAGATGCGATATATATTCAGGGAAATAAAGACATCAAATGTACATCATTGCTGCACAGATAATCATCCAACCAAAAGGATGATGGCTCTATCAGAATCATCAGTCTACACTCAGACGATTGTCTGTCCTATGTACATGAAAATAAATTTATAAAGATGAGCATGGGAATGCCTGCCTCAGCTAGATCATGAAAATATTATGAAGATAATGTATTGTATTGTATCTTATTACAGGTCTCCTCCCAGCATTGAAAGAACTTCGGATCCTCATAGTAAAGCATTTCACCCGACATCAAAGATTAACGACCTCATGCTTTAGGGGGCAACTATTATAGACATTTTTGGGCACTACAACCCCAAGCACGAAATGTCCATAAACCAAGGGCTCCTAAGTCCCTAAAAGTGTTGTTCTAACCCCTAAAGGAACAAGGTCAATAGATTACAGCTTCTCCTAGAAGTTCTCCATGAAAAACTGCTCAGAATTGGTCAAAACAGGATCATTTCAGCTGCTCCACTGGCTAAGTGCGTTGCATCTCACCTAAATACACTGTGAGGGTGTGTTTTATTTCAAAAATCCCTTCTATGGGGTGCGATGGGTGAGAAATGACAAATGGCAGTGTCATTCTTCGAGGTGGAGAGGCAATGGAAGCTTCCAGAAACTTCTCCTGTGACACTTGCCTCACTGAATTCGACCAAGGATGAGTAAGAGATCATCAATCTCCAAGTGGAAGCAAGAACTATCAGAGAGAAGACACTAATCAAATCATAAGCTGACTCATCTCCATTACAGATATCTATATATGGATCCCTCATCCCAGAGATCCAAAGGCTGGAATTTTGCATATTGTAAGGAATTGCTGTTGGTTTCTTGAGACAGACATCAGATTGTTGGGTGATCTAAGCTTTGTTTGAGGTGAAGAGGGGCTTTTTAGCTGGGAGGTTGATGCTGGGTCAGAACAACTGGTTGTAACTCCTCTTGGCTCTTTCTTGTTTATCAATAAAAGCTATTCAAGTTTTCCTCCATGTTCTTGTGTCATTGATGCTTGCTACATTTGTATGGTCAATTTACATCTGATCCTAGATTGTTTATGATTATAGATCCATGTCTTTGTATAGTGCTATGCTATTGTGATCTAACAGGTACTTTGTGAAGCTGGGCGTGCAAGGGAGCAGGTAGCTAAAGACTATCAAAGAAGAGGGGAATCAAATCAGGAGATTAGCGCAAGACAGAGGTTGGTCTTTCTGTTCCTCTCTATCTATAATTCATAAAGGAAAAACGAAATTAGCTTTTCTTTGTTTGTTTCTAAGGCAGCTGTCACACCTTAGTGGGATAGAGCAGTTCTATATAGACACTTTTCCCTATAACACAAGCACGTACCGCCAGAAGCAAGTGCACAACACCGACTTCAAATCGACTTTCGAGTGCCTTCCCAAAGTCCAAATTGAGCCCATGATAGCTTGTTCGAAATATATCTCTCTTGGTGAAACAATGGACCTCTCAAGCACTAACAATAATCAATTATAGCCCCTCAAAAATCAATTCTCCCAAGACTGGTCAAAAAGTGCAGAATGAGGGTGAAAACATTTAGTGTGCCCTTATAAGAAACGTTTGGAAATATTCCTCAACTCCCAGTTGTGCCCATGATAACTTCTTCAAAATAACTTTCTATCTAGTTATCATTTGACTCATCAAGCAAGTCATTTGGACATTCCAGCTAGGAGAAACTTTGCTTTTCCCAAGGTCACTCTAGAAATGCAGAAAACCTCTTGTATCAACTACATTTTTGACATTTCTCCAAAACCATGACACCTGTGTAAAAAATGAAGGATATTTTTCATCCTTGACCTATTATGGACAAAAACCTCTCTAACATTTTCCAAATTCATCCCTGTTTGGTCATAAACATAATTCAAAGAAAATTTGGCCCTATGTGTGGCAAATGATTTGTCCCTTGGAATTACTTCTTGAAAAATGATGGAGACATGATATTTATGAGTTGGAATGGCCTCATACTTGCTGAAATGACCTCCCTTATGCCTCCTCTACTCAGATGTCTCTAATTCCATAGCCAACCCTAGCTCAGTGGGAGAGGAAATTAGGGTTTAGTGCTTGTGGAAAATGATGATTTGGACACCCTTCGGAAAAGATAACTCCCTTTGGTATTCACTTAACTTTTTGGAACTTTACCCTTTCACTTGACTATTTCCATTGACAAATTTATGTTTTGATGGTCTTTAAAAATTCTTTGAATTTAACTTTTCTTTAATGAAGTTGGCATATAGAGATTGATTTGGTAGCTTAGAAACAATACTTATTACATATAGTGAACATAAAATTACATGATGAAATAAGCATTTCTCTTTACAAATCATCTTCACATGGTGAAGAGAGGTTACTGATCATTTTGACACATGCTAGCTTTATGCAATGGAGTGGAATGTTATTGAACCATGAAAACCCTAATGACCTAATGGAGACTTTGAGTGGCTGTGACTATGATGAAAGCGACTATCATGATGAAGAAAAGTCATGACTAATGGAATACATCATAAAAAGGTGAAATGAACTAGCAAGGTGTAAATTACTAAAAGGAGTAAAAGAAACCCCAATTTTGACCTTCAGTGACCAAATTTTTGCATGACGACCTAGTTGAATGACAAAAATTTTAGAATGGGACCCTAATATGATATGAAAAGAGAATTTTGATCACTGATGGAAATATGAAAATATTGACAATAACATTAGCCTTATTGCGGATGGAAGCTCCTTGAAGGGGTCAAGAACACCGTAGACCAAGTGCCCAACCATGTGGGCCAATACGGTCAAAAGCTAAAGACTAACTTAATACTAAAAACTTGACTTTATAAACTAACTCAACACTGACTGAAAACTAACTGAAAAAAGATGTTTGGAATTGAGCTTATTTGACAAGACATACTCTAACTGATCCATTCATCACCTAATTAGGTGAAATGGAAAAACCAATGCAACCATGTAAGCATTTTGGCTACTATTTGAATTCTCTACAAGTGCTTGCTTATGAGAAAGAAGAGAGAACTACTGAAAGGAAACTCTCATGAAAACTTGAAATCATATTGAATCATGATGAAATTACAAAGCATGAACCCTTCGGATGACCTCAAAAATGTTGAAAATGGATCTTTATAGGAATACATATTAATTTCTAGCCCAAATAATGCATTATTGTTCTACTCTAGGTAGTCTTCGTGCCTTGATTTTTAAAATTTTCCCAACATCCGTGCTTTCTTCCGTTGATGACTACAGCAAGTTGAAAAAAGGATCCTGAAACTTGTGAATGACTGAATTTTCTTGTTCATCAACAATAAAACAAGAATCTTATTCATTACTATCCTGCTATGACTGCTAATTTTCGAATGAGCTTTGTAATGAGACTCCTACTGAAAATGACAAAGAAACCAGTTGTTGGATCAAGTTTATATTACCACTCTTTTCATGTTCATAGTTAGCTAATGGAGAAGGAATTTTACTGCTAATATAATCCAACACATCAACGATAGGGTCATGAAAAACTTGAAAATATTGTTGCAACCTATTTTCCATTGGTTCTAATGAGACTGCATGACTTTCTACAAGATGCTCATCCTTTGTTTTAGAGATATTATGAAAAATTTCCTTTAAAGACTGAAATTCTTCAAAACATAATGATATAGAATCATCTTGCATCATTTGATCACATGTTTCTACTTCCAAGCCTTCATCTTCAATTTAGGATTCAATGGAATTTGGTGGCTGCAAATCTAGAGCTAAGGAGGATTCTATGTTGCAAATGATTTCCCCAACCATTTCAGGAGAAGGTTTATCATTTATTGTGTTTACCACTCACTTATCTTCTTGCTTATAGTTTTCTCTTATTTTTGCAAATGAGCAGTAAGGAGCTCTGATCAAGAATTTCATTATCCTCTTGATTGTCAAGATCAAAACTTAATGACTGTTGATTTCTGATTGCATCAAAGTTGTCATTGATGAACTGAAATGAAGTAAAACAAAGAGGCAAAGATCCTTCACTTACTTCCAAATTTTATGCACTTTCCTCCTTACTACCAAAGCTGATATGCATTGGTTGATCATTGTATTTGAGCTGCTAAAACTGAACTTCCTCCTCCCACAAACCAGCTGTTGATTTCTCTGCAGAATTAGCCTCAATTTGGAGAAAATAATCATCATCATAGTGATCAAACTTTGGCAAATCATTACAAGAAAAAATGTCATAAAACATACACATTAGATCGGCAGATTGCTTCTCCTCGGATTGATATACAAATCCATTTTCTGATCTATGGTAGCTGGGATTAGAAGGCAAGTGTTTAGGGCCAGCAACCTCTTCTTTTTTCGGGATAAGTCGGTCATGGTGATATTGAATGGAAAATTCATTTATCATAGTGATCTTTTGCATCATTTTCTCCACTGCACTCACCAAAATGTTGAGCTTTACTTCTGAAGATGTCAAGTGCTCTGCATCTATGTTCTCCTTCTTTTCTTCCTTCAACTTTTCACTTCTGATCATCAGATTAGTCTCTACATCTATTGCATTATTCTGCATCACTTCAAGTGTTGCAAGGTTCCTTTCTCTCAACTGAAACTCCATTTCCAGAACAAATGCATCTGGGTAATGTAAGAGAGTTGAGTCGGGAGTAGGTCTTATATTGGCAAGTATCGAACAATAGACTTGATTGAATCTAGTAGAAAACTATTGTATTGTCTCCCCTATGTTGGAAATAATACTAAGAGGGGGGGTGAATCAATATTATCAAATCAAGAATTTTTATTTTTCATAATCAAATTTATATACGCTACTTCAGAGAGGGGAACTAGCATGTACACACAACTGTCTTTAAGGCAACCAGCATTTATGCAGCAAACTTATGGTTCAGTTAATTCATCCTATGTTGATCTTTAATCAGTGCATCAATACTTCATCAATCATTAAATAGTAACCATGTGCAGTATAAACATAATAAACCATTACACATAAGAAACACACATGAACACCAAGATTTAAGGTGGAAACCCAATGTGGGTGAAAACCACCTGTTGCTATCATCTCTGTCTTCTTTTAATAATAAGAAAATCTGTTTACAATCTTGTACTAGTGCAGACTCATACCAGTATGCAGGCTTCTACTTGCAGAATGCTGAAAATGGCAACAAGAAATGCTAAAAATATAAGTGCTAAAAATAGCACTGCTATAAATAGCAGTCTAGGTACCAGTGTTGGACATAGAAACAAGGAATGAAAAATGGAAGTGTTAAAAATAACATTGCTATAAATAGCATTTCGGGATGGATTCCAATTTTATTCAGTCCCTAGACTAAAATTGAGAAGTAAAATTCGAATTTGATCTTAGCAGCTGTTTGTAAAATAATTAATTAATTCACCATGAGTTAATTAGTTGTGGAAAATCAAACATAAAGTCTATGTGAGGACATGCAACAGTTTCTCCATTGATTGAGGAATTTATCCATCAATTAAAGAGATAGGGATGAGTTGTAATATTGAGTTGTAATTAGTTGGCTCAGTTAACTAAGTCAAGTCCAGTTAGATTAGTTCTAACAGTTTGTAGAATTAATTGTGAGTTCAGTTAGTTAATGCTTGCATGCATGTAACTGCTGCTCTCCAGATAACTAAATATTCTCTCATAAATAACTCATGCATGTCAGTTCAGTCAAATACCTAGTTGAGATCAGAGGAAGGGACAGTGTACTATCAATTGGAGGAATTTTCCTATAAAGGAAACATATCCATGCAGAAGTAATTATCTCCTTCAGGTTTGTGCAGTTATTTCTAAGCCAAGTGAGCAGTCTGAGGTTGGAATTCACATGTGTGGAAGCACTAGACCCCAAGAAAAACTACGCAAGGAAATGAGAGGCCTTTGACTGTCTATGAGCAACAAAGGGATCGCAAAGAGGGAAGGATAGCTTGTCAGCTGATTCTTTTTGTAATCCAGACTATTTTCCACTTGTATGATATTACAGAGATTGGGGTTTTAGGCTGAGACTTTCCCCAAGATTATTCTTTTGTGTTCATGTGTGATTGCTTTCTCTTTATCAGTTATATGTGTTCTATTGATCTTGCTCATATTCAATTAAGCTTTTGCAAAGTTTGTTGTAGAAGTAGATCTTGTATTTTGCTTTAGTAAATTGCATAATCTGTTGACCTATAGTAGGAAATTCTACATGGTATAAGAGTAAAGGTGATCAAAGGAGAGAACAGTATACAAGAAGGGATAAGTTTGAAGTTTGTGGTTCCTGAATAGACAAATCGAGTTCTTATCACATCTTAGTTTCACCAATGGTGTTCAACGGTTTAAGACTCGAATATGCTCTTCATGGCAGTTCGAATTATATAGCCTGGAAGGATCACATGGAAGCAATATTAGAGGATAATGGTCTAAAGGACTTCATTGATCAAGAATTCCCCAAGCTTACTGATGCTACTGAATTGGCGGAATGGAAGAAATGTGTGGCTAGAGCAAAGAGAATCCTTCTAGAGGGAGTTCAAGACCACATAGTCTCGAGTATCCATGGGAAGGAGACACTATTTTCGATGTGGAAAACATTGAAAGATCTATATTAGAATAGCAACAATCAGAGGAAGCTAGCGTTGAAAGACAAGCTTCGGAAAATCAAGTGTGAAAAGGGCGACACAATCTCTATGTATCTGAACAAGCTCACCACCTGTAGGGGTGAGATTGGAAGCATAGGGATCACAATAGCTAATGATGACATGGTGAGTCTTGCACTCCTCAATCTTCCTAAGAGCTGGCATAGCTACCAAGACTCGGTAAATGGAAGAGAAAAACTGCCAGATTGGGAATGACTATGGTCAGATCTAATGCAGGAGGAGATAAGAAGAAGCACAGGAGATTGTTCTTCATCTAAGGAGGATGAAGAAAATTGCGCCTTAGCGAATAAGGTGAAGAAGGGGAAGGAGAAGGATTCTCATTCCAAATCCAGTTCTTCCCATGGTGGGAAGAAGTTCGACAAATCAAAAGTGCGATGCTTTCATTGTCATGAGGTGGGTCATTTTGCTATTTCCACTGAAGAAATCCAAGATGGGATCCAAGGAAGGATCTAGAGGTGAGGCATTGGTCTCATAGTTCAAGTTGGATTTCACTCTCTTAGCATGCATGGTTTCATCCGTGGTGGGATGTGGTTGGTTTCTTGATAATGGAGCTTCTTTCCACATGATCGGTGACAAGAGTTTGTTCAGTACCTTGGAGGAGAAAGATCTCAAGATACTCATAGTGATGGGTAATGATAAAAAGAATAGTGTCTCAGGTGTAGGAACAGTTGTTTTTCAGAGGAAGCATGGAGCTTGCATTACCTTGACCGGTGTCAAGTATGTACCAGGACTGAAGAGAAATTTGGTGTATATCGTAATGCTGCAAGACAGAGGCTATGATGTAGTCCTTAGTAAGGGAAAGGTTTTCCTTCGACACATCACCACAAGACAAGTGAAGAATATCGGTTCACGAGTCAAGAACCTCTATGCTCTTGAGGTTCAAGATGCATGCAAAGCCTTAAGGAGCAAGGCAACTGTTGAAGACTTGGTAGTTGAGAGGGAGAGTAAATTACCTCTCAACATGCAGCCACAGGAGAAGTCTCAGACAATTGTGGAGGGGCCACGATTGGTGAAGCAGCTTTAGGAGGTTGTAGAGCAGCCACAACTAGTAAAGTTGAGAGGAGACATAGTGGAGGCATCCACTCATGCAGAGACCTCCAATAGGGGGAAATTTCGAGCCAGGTGGGTAGAGGGATCACATGCATCCATACCTCCAGGTAGGATGTGGGGCAATGTGGAGTGACAGTCCCAAGAAGGTTGGAATATGGGTAAGATCATTGAGGTATCCAACCTCTTTGATTAGACCTTGCTACGGGAGCCCCGATGAGGAGTACAAGGACTAGATGAGTGGGTAGAGACAGATATGGATGGAGCGGCAGAGAGAGCTATAGTGCAGGAGTCCCAAGACTGTGCAGAGCTAGCAAGTTGCATCAATGCGAGAGGCGCAGGAGTGTTGCACCAATGCAGGATGGCACAGAGAGGTGTGCAACGGTGCGAGATGCATGGAGTGTTGTAGCAGCTCAGAGGTCAGAGAGGGATCACTTTTCAGCGGCAAATGGAGCTTCAGCATTAGAGGATGTTTCTAGCCCAATAAAGAGGTCAGTTGGGAGTTTTTTTGTTTCTAGAGTTGTTGGAGCAATAACACTTGGGAGAAGTGTTGCATGCAGAACATTCCAAAGGTATAGGATCATGTTTGATTTGAATGCCTTTCTTGTTGAGAGGGAGTGTTGAAAATGGCATCAAGAAATGATAAAAATAGAAGCGTTAAAAATAGCACTGCTATAAATAGTTGTTCGGGTACCAATGTTGGACATAGAAACAAGGAATAAAAAATGGAAGTGCAAAAATAGCATTGTTATAAATAGGATTTCAAGATGGATTCCAATTTTAGTCAGTCCCTGGACTAAAATTGAGAAGTAAAATTTGAATTTGATCTTAGCATCTATTTGTAAAATAATTAGTTAATTCACCATGAGTTAATTAGTTGTGGAAAATCAAACATAAAGTCTATGTGAGGACATGCAACAGTTTCTCCATTGATTGAGGAATTTATCCATCAGTTAAAGAGATTAGGATGATTTGTAATATTGATTTGTAATTAGTTGGCTCAGTTAACTGAGTCAAGTCCAGTTAGATTAGTTCTAATAGTTTGTAGAATTAATTGTGAGTTCAGTTAGTTAATGCTTGCATGCATGTAGCTGTTGCTCTCCAGATAACTGAATATTCTCTCGTAAATAACTCATGCATGTCAGTTCAGTCAAAGACCCAGTTGAGATCAGAGGAAGGGATAGTGTACTATCAGTTGGAGGAATTTTTTATAAAGGAAACTCATCCATGCAGAAGGAATTATCTCCTTTAGGATTGTGTAGTTATTTCTGAGCCAAGTGAGTAGTGTGAGGTGGGAATTCACATGTGTGGAAGCACTGGACCCCAAGAAAAAATGTGCAAGGAAATAGGAGGCTTCGAGGGCAGAGGAGAAGTTTTTTGAGAGGCCTTTGACTGTCTATGAGTAGCAGAGGGATTGCAGAGAGAGCAAAATAGCTTGTGAGTTGATTCTTTTTGTAATGTGGACTATTTTCCACTTGTATGATATTACAAAGATTGGGGTTTTAGGCTGAGGCTTTCCCCAGGATTATTCTTCTGTGTTCATGTGTGATTGCTTTCTCTTTATCAGTTATTCTTTTTCTATTGATCTTGCTCATATTCAATTAAGCTTCCACAAAGAGTGTTGTAGAAGTAGATCTTGTATTTTGCTTTAGTATATTGCATAATCTATTGATATACAGTGGGAAATTCTACATAGAAGTTTACAACCTTCTCTCATTCTCTAGCTTCTACTGGAATGGATCTACAACCCCCTAGCTCTTGTACTAGTTAATATGTTTACTAGTACATAGGTGCCATCCTACAGAAAACTCCACTCTTCCACCAGGGACCATGTTTCATGAATTTTCAGACTGGATGCTCCTAGCACATATCAAGACATATGAAGACCTTGACTCATCAAGAACCCATCAACAATTTAGAAACTCAAACTTTATCAACCAACATGCAATTAATCTAAAACAATCAGATCACTGTCATCAGAATATTGTGTTGAACCCAGAAACCTGTATCAACATTCATAACCAACTGAAACCTCAAAAATTCATGTGTCAGACTGTATACACTACTTCAATGAAGAAAACCTACGTGTATATGCTACTTCCTTCAACCCAACCTGCGTATACCTCTAAATATTCTGAATCATAAAATCTCTAAATCACAAACTGTACCAACCAGCAGGGTACTGAACATCTAGTGTCAACTTACAGAACTTTACAGTGACAAGCAACAGAAAACACTTCTTCTCACTTATACAATCAATCAAATATCAACCTTCTTATGAATTCAGATTTACATTCAGATCTAAGAAGACTTCATTGGCAGACAACAATAAAATAGCAGCAGTAATAAATCAGCATTACTGATCTGATAGATCAGTCATCTCTGAACATCAAGCCTGTCTTTTGTATATGCTACTTGAAAGAACATAACCTGTGTGTATACGCTCTTTTTCCAAGACGAACCTGCGTACAAATATGTAAATATTGACTCAGAACTTTTCTACAATTCCAGACTTTAGAAAAACCCAGATCATGATAGATAATGAATAAAACAGATGCAAAACATTAGATATAGCCTCAACCAATATCAAACCATTCAAGAATAGGTCATTTCAAGTCTCATGATCCTGATCCAATATTGAACTCAAGGTGCACATAAATATTTTAGATCTAGGCCCAAACATAACCATGCAACATAAAATATACTTTAGATAGAAGTATTCCTTAGAATCTTATTCACTTGCACATCTGGCCTTATGATCCTCTCTTTTTTATATAGTTTTTGGCCTTTCTCAATACCATGGACTGACTCCACTTAGGACCAATACCTTGGATCAAATACCACAAACCAAATACCTCGGTTTAAATACCTAGGGTCAATATCATGGTCCAAAGATACCTTGGACCAAATACCTCAGACCAAAACCATGGTTTTCAACATGTACGCACTTTTCCTTCTGTGGGAGTGCGTGTGTACATCATACACTATTTTTTTCTGAGTACCTGTGTGTATATGCTACTTGGACCAAGTGAACCTGCGTGTATCTCTTAAACTTCTCTTACATCATCTTCTTCCTTCAACTTCTTTATTCTGATCAATAGACCTTAGTTCCATCTTCCTGATCCTCTATACCACTGCCCTATTACCTCTGAATATTCCTATTATCCTCTTATCAAAACTGAGTTGACCTGTAGAGTTTCTATCAAGGACAATACTTGTATCATAATGCCAACAATCTCCCCCTTTGGACTTGATGGAAACCATGATGGTGTTGACTATTACAAGCTGTAAAGACTGTTAGAGATACCATACAACACCAAAATACCAAAATAATGTCCCCTTTTGACATCAAGGGCAAAGGGTAGACCACTCTACTCTCCTCCTTTGCATGATGCTATCCATACTCCCCCCGAGTACATGCTGAGTGTGTAGAGAGATGATTCAATATAATAACATGACACTATAGCTCAACAAAGTGAGTATGACCTCCCTATAACCACGAACTCATACATACATCAATCACCCAACCAAGTGGGGATATACCATATTTGACTCATCTACCCAACCAAGTGGGGATACACCATATTTGACTCATCTACCCAACCAAGTGGGGATATACCAAAGTTTATACATGACAGAAATACAAAAACTATTACATCATCCATCCCAAGGATATTGGGGAAATACATTACATCATATGACCAATAGAACTCATTGAAATATAGACCATGACAGAAGAAGTTATATCAGACTGATGCATCTAAGAAATAGCTGAGTTCAGCAACCATAATGCCAACAATGTGGAATGTGAATGCTCCCCCTAAACCTGTGCTACCACTGTTTTTTTTTGTTAGAAAAACATATACGCTCTTTCAACGAAGGCAACCCATGTGTACTCGCGCATATACTTCATGAAACCAGCATGTAGTAAACTTCTTCTGAAAAACTGGATTTAACAGCAGGATGATGCAGCAACAACTCCCAGCTTTTGTCTGAGATATTCAAATGTTTCTTTGGGCAGTGGTTTAGTGAATATATCAGCAACCTATGCTTTGGAGGGAACATACTCCAATTTGACATTTTGTTTAAGCACTTGTTCTCATATAAAATGGTACTTGATGGGTATGTGCTTGGTCTTGGAGTGCATGACTGGATTCTTTGGAATACTGATGGTACTTGTATTATCACATAGAATGCAGATGGGTGGAGTACATGTGATCTGAATGTCTTGCAAATTTTTCATCATCCAAAGTAGTTGTGTGCAACAAGATGCAGTAGCCACATATTCTACTTCAGCTATAGATAAAGAAATTGAACTTTGTTTCTTGCTGAACCAAGACCCTAACCTGGAACCCATATAGAATGCACCACCACTAGTGCTTTTTCTATCATCAACACTTCCTACCCAATCTGCATCTGTATATGCATGAAGAGTAAGATCTGAATCTCTAGGATACCATAGTCCAAAGTCTTGAGTTCCTTGAAGATATTTGAAAAATATTTTGACTGCCCAAAGGTGTGATTCCTTTGGATTTTCTTGGAATCTTCCAACTATTCCTACTGCATGCATGATGTCAGGTTGGGTACCTCTAAATCAGACTACCAATCATGGATTTGTAAGTTGGTTGATGTACTACTATTGATTCATCATTTGAGATGAGACTGCATCCTGTTACAATTGGAGTACATACAGGTTTAGAATCTTCCATTCCATACTTTTTCAAGATCGGCTTGAGATATTTGGTTTATGAAAGAAAAATACCATCTTTAGTTTGCTGAACTTGTAGACCAAGAAAATAGGTAAGTTCACCAAGCAAGGACATTTCAAATTCTTGCTGCATTACTGAAGCAAAATTATAACTCATGGATTCTTCATTGCTACCAAAAATGATATCATCAACATAAAAAATAATAATTAGCAATTTATCATTTTCAATCTTTGTATATAAATTGTTATCTACAGAACCTTTTGTAAAACCTTCTTGGTGTAGATATTTGTCAAGGCGGTAATTCCAAGCCCTTGGAGCATGTTTCAGACCATAGAGAGCCTTTTTGAGTCTTCATACAAGTTTTGTATCATTTCCAAGAATGAATCCTTCTGGCTGTTCAATATAAACTTCTTCTTCTAAATCTCCATTAAGGAAGGCTAATTTGACATCCATTTGATATACTTTGAATTTCTGAAAACTTGAAAGAGCAACAAACATTCTTATGGCTTCAAGTCTGGAAACAGGTGCAAAATTTTCTTCAAAATCTATACCTTCTTGTTGAGCATACCCTTTACAAACAAGTCTGGTTGTGTTTCTAATGACTTCTCCATTTTCATTCAGCTTGTTCTTGAATATCCATTTAGTTCCTGTAATATTTTTATCATGAAGTCTAGGAACTAATTCCCAAGTGTCATTCTTTTCAATTTGCTCAAGTTCGTCATCCATGGCCTTGACTCAACATTCATCTTTGCAAGCTTCATTTACATTTTGAGGTTCCATGGAGGATAGTAATGCTAGATAGCTTGAGGTCCCTGTAATAGTTCTTCTTGTTTGTACACCAGCCTCCCTTTCTCCTAAAATTTGAGTTTTTGGATGATTTTTCTGAACATACCTAGATGAAGTCTTTTCTTCTACCATTATATCTTCTTCTAGTGCTTCTTTGGTTTCTTCTTCAATATAATTTTTATTTCATGTGGGAAAGTAATCCCCATCTTCCTCATTGTCATAATCTTTTGTTGATTTTATCTGTTTTGGATTTTTTCATGCTTCATCAACTACAACATCAATGCTTTCAACAATTTTCCAAATTATTTTATTATAACATTTATATCCTTTACTTCTAGAAGAATAACCAAGAAGAATCCCTTCATCTACTCTGGGTTCAAACTTAACAAGTTTTTCATTAGTCCTTTTGATAAAACATTTTCTTCCAAAAACTTTAAAGTATTTTATAGTAGGAGTCTTACCATACCAAAGTTCATGTGGAGTTTGAGTGATATTTACCCGAACATTTTATTTGTTGAGAATAGTCATGGCAGCGAATGCAGCTTCACCCCAGAAGGTTGCAGGAGTTCCAGATTCATCTAGAATGGCTCAATCCATTTGTTGAATTGTTCTGTTCATCCTTTCTACTACACCATTTTTCTAAGGTGCTCTTGCAATGGAGAATTCCCTTTTTATTCCATGTTGTTCACAAAAATCAAAGAATTCATCAGATATAAATTCCCCTCCTCGATAAGATCTGAGGCATTTTATTTTTCGATCTGATTCATTTTCAACTAAAGCTTTGAAGGCTTGGAACTTTTCAAATGCTTCATCTTTATGCTTTAGAAGACCTATCCAACACATTCTAGAAAAATCATCAACGAACAAAATAAATTATTCTTCTCCACGAGGTGACTTTTTCCTTGTTGGTCCACATAAATCAGTATGGATAAGTTCAAGAGGCTTACTAGCTAACCCTTCTTTTTCCATGAAGTGAAATATGGTTTGCTTACCGATTTGACATCGTTTTCATATTGTGTTTTCTGGGATGCTGATATCTGGAAGATCACCAACAACCTTGAGTCTACATGCTTTTCTTATTTAAGAAAATCTTAGATGTCCCAATCTTCTATGCCACAGCCAATTTTCATCATTTTTGCTTAGATAGCACTGTTGTTGTCCTCCTTTGAGTATGTATAAGTTTTTGGAGTTCTTATACCTTTGATCACGGTCTCTCCTATATCAAGCTCATGAACAATACATCCGTTTGATCGAAACACTACTTCATTTCCTTGATCACACATTTGACTAACACTCAACAGGTTATGCTTTAAACCATCTACATACATAACATTTCCAACTTTAAACTTTTCTTTCAAGAAAAGAGAACCATTACCTTTTATGACAGCTGGAGTGTCATTTCCAAGTGAGACATTCTTTTCCTTTTCTAAGGCATTATATGAGTGACGTTTCTCTTTGTCACCCGTCATATGTTTGGAGCATCCGTTGTCGATGTACCACTTATTTTCTTGTCCTTCTGCATACAAGGCTATACCACATCTTTCTGTTTGATATTCTTTCCTTCTCCATATCTTGGGATTTAATTGCGTTTGCTCCTTTTGAGGTGTTTGCTGAAATTTTCTCCTGCATTTAGATTCTTCATGACCAAAGTTGTTACAAATTGAGCATTCTATTTCATTTTCAAAAGGAGAAAAGTTATTATAGGAACTTCTCTTGATCCCTGTTACATTCCTTTAATTTCGTGCTTCTCTAGTTGTTGTAACATGCATTTTTATTGTTTATAATTTTCATTTTTCATTCAATAATTACTTGAAAATACTTCAAAAAGAAGAGATAAAAGCAAGACGAAGAAGTGATAATGGCATAGTGGAATCACTAAAAGAATTGTAAAAGAATCGGCCCCAAAGTAGCCAAGGTTGTTATACAAATCACTATATAAATGGTTATATGGAGCTAGACCCGATATCTATATATATATATATATATATATATATATATATATATATATATATATATATATATGTGTGTGCATATTGAAACAAGAAAGAAACAAAGAAATATATCAGATTCACAAAAGAAACAAGTATTAAAGGGTTAAATCCAAACCTGAAATATTATAAGTTGTGTTTTGTAAAGTTGGGCGGGTCCGCAATGATATGTATGATTGGTTCCGCTGATAGCACTGATTGCGATTTCCGATCGCATATATCTATATATATATATCTGTGTGTGCATATTAAAACAAGAAAGAAACAAAGAAATATATCAGATTCACAAAAGAAACAAGTATTAAAGGGTTAAAGCCGAACCTAAAATATTATAAGTTGTTTTTTGTAAAGTTGGGCAAGTCCGCAATGATATGTATGATTGGTTCCGCTAATAGCACCGATTCTGATTTGCGATCGTGGGCCGGACCTGAAAGCTATATACATCGTGGTTTAAAGTCCTGTTGTGTCCACCATATTGCAGAGCTATGGACATTGGGATACGTCGATTGCGATTTGCAATGATGGACCCGAAAACCTATATATTGCATTTTATAATTCTAGCGGGTCCACGAGGCATACGAAAAGGCAGAATTTAGGGTGGATGCAAAGGGGTAAACGGTTTTAAGTGGAGCTCACCCAATTCCACTTATTGTTCAAGATGTTGCAGCTGGGTGGAGAGAGAAAACCACCCATTTTGGGCGAGTATTCTCCGGGCTTATGTCCCACCCGAAATCTTTGTAGATTATCTGATCCACTAAGTGCAAATCTACGGTGGGGATCTATCGGGCAAATCTGTTGCCTAGAGAACTATGCAGAGGCTTTGAAAAGTGTGAAAAAGGTATGTTATGCACGCTTTATGGGTATGTTTATTATATATGGTTTATAATGAATTTAGCATATATATATAAGGGTTTATAGGTAAAGACCATGGTATAACCAATGTTAAGGAGTGACTTAAGTGGGCATATATATATTTGGGTTAATAAAAGGATATTGAAGGTTTAGAAGGGTTGATTGAGTCCCAATAAGTGAATGTGACTAAGGGTTAGTCTATGTTGGGTTTAATAAATCATTCCACATAGGGATTTATGAAAGGGGCCTTAACCATTATGGATTAAAAGTTTGACTCGAAAGATCATTAAAGACACAGGTACCAGTACATGCATATGCCCAGGTTTACACAAGTCAACACGGTTCATTACGGCTAAAGCGAATTAAACATCATTTAGGACATTTACATGGCAGTGGATTAACAGAGCAAGCCAACAGTTATCGTCCTCTTCTGAATTCAGTTATGTTCCTGTTATTTCATGTTCTTTGAGGTGTCTTTTACCCTCTGTAAAATTCTGTAATAGTTTTACTTCATATAGTTAGAGAAATAGTAAAATAATTTGGGCACTTTCAGAAATCAACAATTGTTTCACAATGTATACAAAGATGAAAATTTACAAAGAAAGGGTTGGAATTTTGGAGAACCCAGAGACTAGGCCACTGTATTCATGATATCATCGTTGATTAATGAAATAATAAGAAGTTTCCATGAGTTGTTGGGTATAATTTTGTAACCTTCTCTATCATGTGTCATGTTATTTTTTCTTCTTCCAAGTGTAGTAATGAAGTTGCAGGTCTTTATTTTCTTATGTAGATAAAGTTAAAATTCCTTAAAAGGGTGCTCCTATACTTGAAGTTTCCACCTTCTTTTCTAAGTTATAGATAATAGTTTATGTGAAAGACCAGCATATTATCTCTAACTTCTCCTAGAGTCACAGATAGTAGTTTTTGTGTTAAGCAGCATATTGTCTATGATTCAGTTCTCATTTTCATAATTCTTCTAAGTGACGAATAATAGTTTCTGTGAAAGATCAACATATTATCTTTAACTTTTCCTTCAAGCTTTCTTCATTCATCATTTATATCTAGTAACAAATGGCATTCTAAGATGTTCTGGTCATACATGTACTAAGGGTTAAAGACCAAGTCTCCAGGTCCTTCATTTAAAGACACAACATATATATCTAAGTGATAAATAAGTGACAGTAAATAATATTTATTAATGTCTTAAGCACAATTTCCCTACAAGCAGGAAATTGGTTTCTTAAGGAACAACATTAATTGGCGTCGTTGTCGGGGAGAGAAGATAAGAGCACTTTACCTTGGTTTTTTCATGTTTTCCTCTGGTTGCTCAGTGAGGAGGAAATACTTCACTATTTTGAATAAAAACAATAAAAGGTGACTCTATTGTAACAAAGACCATAGACTGCAAAGCAATAGAATAAGAACACTTTTTCTTGAATTCATTAAGTTTGAAGCTGATTCTTGAGAATGACACATTCACACCTGTGATTTTCACTTACCACATTGATTGGCGACTCCACTATACTTTGAAGTTTTCTTTTCTAGGTTTTAATGGTTCTCCCTGCATTCTTAGCCCATAAATTTGATCCATTTGATTTTACTGGGATCACTGGCTATCCTCATGATATGCCTGCATTTTATGAGTGGGATAAGTATCTTCCAAAATTTAGTAGAATGGAATATGAAGATCCAGCTTAGCATCTCCAAGAGTTTCATGAATGTGTGGAGCAGCAGGGCATCATTCATGAAGATGTGAAGATGAAGTTATTTATATTTTCTTTGGACCTAGAAGCTATGGATTGGTTCAAGTCTCTGCCTCATTCAAACATTTCATCTTTGAAATATTTCAACTTAGCATTCAATTCTTCGTGTAGAATTTATTATCCACACAGGTTTCTTTTTTAAGGTTGTTATGAATATGATGATTTTAAAGAAACTTTAAAAGCTCAAGATAATCCTGGTGAGGAAACTGATGATTTTGTTGATAATATATCAAGAATTCAAAGAGATTATAGCAAGATTAACTATGAGCAAATATCTGAAAGCGAGGAACTATATTTTTCACAAAATGATGCAAAGAAGTTTATAAAGTATTCTTCTTCAATAATCTCCCAAGCATAGAATTGGTTGACTATGGTCCAAACAATTCGAGCATCATTTTCTCAAAATGATGTGGAAAAGTTTATAAAACATTTCTCTCCAATGATCTCCCAAGAAAATAATTGGTTGACTTTGTTCCAAGAAAATCAAGAGAGTATTTAGATGGAAGAAAGTTCAAACATGCATCAAGAGTCTCTGCTCAGCAGTCAAGAAGAGGAAGAAATGATTGAGTTGCAAATAAATCCCCAAAGTTCCTATTTTGTTAAATTTGATGATTCTCCTATCTATAATGAAAATGGTTTAAATGGGGAATAGGACGAAGTTCTTCAAGTTCATCAGTTGGGTGTTGAACATACAGGAAGAAACCAACAAGAGGGATATGTTGGACAACAATATATTGAGCCATCTATCATAGCAAAAGAGGTTATCTCATGTAAAAAGGAAGCTGAAAAAGAGGTTTTATATCATTGCATTGAAGAACACAATGATGCTCATGGATTAGAGGTAAACAATCTATTTGAAGTTGATCATATGTCATATAGTAATGTGAAAAAAAAAATCTTCCTGAGTATAGAATTACAAATTATTTTCAATCAAGAGATGAAAAGTGGAGACATGAAAGTGACATAGATCATTTTCTTAAAGATATTGCTGATATTCTGTTAAACATATTATCCCAACAGAAGGTTCAATTGAGAAAGAACCTTCATACATGGGGAATTTCTTTTTTGGAGCTGATCAAGAACATATCTTTCCTTATGTTTTTGAAGATCCTGTGGCTGATTACATGGAGGAATTTATCAGCAGTCTACACATCCTACCTTGTGGATATACTTCTAACTTTTGTTGTGAGCTGCTTTTATGTATAATTTATTTTTTGTTAAGGATGAATTGCATTTTTAAGATTCACTAGCAGAATGGTTCTAGATTAACCACTCAAATGCTAACCTGGTACCATTGGAAGATTGACTTCACCTACTGGAGATTAATCATGTGCATATGTATGAACTTGTACATAAATAAGCTCAAGTGTTGGGAATTTGGTTTCCAGTTGCAGTTATTCAATTTAATCATTAGTTGATGAATAAGGGTGAATTTCCCAATTGGGAACTAGTTTGTAGAGGTTTCAGACTTCAAGATTATCGAGTTCCAGTTTGTCAAATTTCAGGGTTTTCACAGTTTTGGACTCCATGCTCAACTAAGGCTACTGATCTATGATTCTCAATATTTCACTATCAAGGTACAAGCATCCTATCACTGCAGAGATCGACGTGGGTGCACTGTACAAAATTTTCACACAGCTAAGTTTGGCGAAGAAATATATGACTCCATGCCCAATGGATAATGCACTAATATATGGTTCTTAGTGCTTCTGTGGCAAAAGCATTATCCCTAGGTGGAGCCAAATGCTGTAACATGCATTTTTATTGTTTATAATTTTCATTTTTCATTCAAGAATTACTTGAAAATACTTCAAAAAGAAGAGATAAAAGCAAGATGAAGAAGTGATAATGGCATAGTGGAATCGCTAAAAGAATTGTAAAAGAATTGGCCCTAGAGTAGCCAAGGTTGCTATACAAATCACTATATAAATGGTTATATGGAGCTAGACCATATATATGTGTGTGTGTGTGTGTGTGTGTGTGTGTGTGTGTGTGTGTGTGCGCGTATTGAAATAAGAAAGAAACAAAGAAATATATCAGATTCGCAAAAGAAACAAGTATTAAAGTGTTAAAGCCAGACATGAAATATTATAAGTTGTGTTTTATAAAGTTCAGCGGGTCTGCAATCATATGTATGATTGGTTCCACTGATAGCACCGATTGCGATTTGAAATTGCGGGCTAGGCCCGAAAGGTATATACATCGTGGTTTAAAGTCCCGTCGGGTTCGTCGCACCGTAGAGCTATGGACGTTGGGATCTACTGATTATGACTTGCGATGGCGGACCCGAAATATATATATGTTTTTTTGTAAAGTCCCGGCGGGTCCGCGATCATCGCATGACACTTTACATATATAGATATCTATATATATATATATATATATATATATATATATATATATATATATATATATGGCTATTCCGATTGCGATTTGCAATGACGGACCCGAATACCTATATATTGTTTTTTATAATTCTAGCGGGTCCGCGAGGCGTACAAAAAGGTGTATTTTAAGCTAAAAGGCGGAATTTCGGGCGGATGTAAAGGGGTAAGCGGTTTTTAGTGGAGCTCACCCGATTCCACTTATTGTTCGATACGTAGCAGCTAGGTGGAGAGAGAAAACCACCCATTTCGAGTGGGTATTCTCCTGCCTTATGTCCCACCCGAAATTTTTGTAGACCGTCTGATCCACTAAGTGCAGATCTACAGTGGGGATCTATCGGGAAAATCTATTGCCTAGAGAACTATGCAGAGACTTTGAAAGTGCGGAAAAGGTATGTTATGCACGGTTTATGGGTATATTCATTATAGATGGTTTATAATGAATTTAGTGCGGATATAAGGGTTTATAGGTAAAGACCATGGTATAACCAATGTTAAGGAGTGACTTAAGCGGGCATATATATATTTGGGTTAATAAAAGGATATTGAAGGTTTAGAAGGGTTGATTGAGTCCCGATAAGTGAATGTGACTAAGGGTTAGTCTATGTTGGGTTTAATAAATCATTCCACATAGGGATTTATGAAAGGGGCCTTAACCATTATGGATTAAAAGTTTGACTCGGAAGATCATTAAAGACATAGGTCCCAGTACATGCATAAGCCTAGGTTTACACAGGTCAACACAGTTCATTACGGCTAAAGCGAATTAAACATCATTTAGGACATTTACACGACAGCTGATTAACAGAGCAAGCCAACAGTGATCATCCTCTTCTGAATTCAGTTATGTTCCTATTATTTCATGTTCTTTGAGGTGTCTTTTACCCTCTGTAAAATTATGTAATAGTTTTACTTCATATAGTTAGAGAAACATTTAAATAATTTGGGCAGTTTCAGAAATCAACAACTATTTCACAATGTATAAAAAGATGAAAATTTACAAAGAAAGGGTTGGAATTTTGAAGAACCTGGAGACTAGGCCACTGTATTCATGATATCATCATTGATTAATGAAAGAATCAGAAGTTTCCATGAGTTGTTGGGTATAATTTTGTAACCTTCTCTATCATGTGTCATGTTATGTTTTCTTCTTTCAAGTGTAGTAATGAAGCTACAGGCCTTTCTTTTCTTATGTAGATAAAGTTAAAATTCCTTAAAAGGGCACTCCTATAGTTGAAGTTTCCACCTTCTTTTCTAAGTTATAGATAATAGTTTCTGTGAAAGATCAGCATATTATCTCTAACTTCTCCCAGAGTCACAGATATTAGTTTCTATGTTAAGCAGCATATTGTCTATGATTCAGTTCTCATTTTCATAATTCTTCTAAGTGACGAATAACAGTTTCTGTGAAAGATTAGCATATTATCTTTAACTTTTCCTTCAATATTTCTTCCTTCATCATTTATATCTAGCAACAAATGGCATTCTGAAATTTTTTGGTCATACAGTACTAAGGATTAAATACCAAGTCTCCAAGTCCTTCATTTAAAGACACAACATATATATCTAAGTGATAAATAAGTGACAGTAAATAATATTTATTAATGTCTTAAGCACAATTTCCCTACAACCAAGAAATTGGTTTCTTAGGGAGCAACATTAGTCATGATGGTTTTGTAAGCAACGCATTGAGCAGCTTTGTGCCCAAACTTATGACATGAAAAACATTGCCCATTAAAGAAGTTTCAGTGACTATCGAATCTATTTACTTGTTGATTGTAGTTTCTATTGATATTCATCTTTGGAGCAAATTGAGTATGATTTTCCTGAGGTTGGTTGTGGCTTCTATTGATATTCATCCTTGGAGAAAATTGAGTATGATTTACCCGGTGATCAGCTTTATTCCTTTGTTGACAATTGTCATACTATTCACTGGTCTTTGCTGCATCAAGATAGATTTTGGTGGAGGTTGATGGCTTCTGCGATTGAGATGCTTCTTCAATATATCCAAGACCTGTCTTTATTAGAGGAGAACGCTGAAATTTGATAATTTCATTTAAATTTTCTGATCCTTTAGCAAATATAAGATTGAGAGATTTTGTTTTCTCAAGATCTTTTCTTAGACCCACAATTTCACATTTTATTTTTTCATTGTGTTTTTCTTTTTTAGCAAGTTGGTATTTCAAGGTATCTATGATCATATTCTTTTCTTCTAAACATATTTTGAGCTTAGAGATGTCTTCATGAAAGTTTTCCTCTTCTAAAGCATCCCAAAAATCATCATTGTCATAAGCCATGAGAAGTCTATAATCATCACTATTAGATAAACCATCACTATCCTCTTCTAAACTATCCCAAAATCATCATTATCATAAGCCATGAGAAGTTTGTAATCTTGACCAGTTTCATCTTCATCACTATTAGATAAACCATCACTATCTTCATGAGTATAGTAACTCCTATTCACAACTTGTTTCCTATTCCCTTTTTCATATTCCTTTCCTTTTTCATATTTATCTTTATGAGGACATCTTGCAACATAATGACTGACTCTACCACAAGCAAAGACTTTGAAAGGTAGCTTATCTCTGAAGCTTCCAGAACGCCATTGAAGCTTCTTGACAAAATTTACGTCATCTTCTTCTTCTGAAATGTGTCCTGATTCATTGTGTTCTTCCTTTTATTTTCCTTTTGTTGAAGCTTTAAATACGACTTCTCTCATATCTAATGGACCTCGTTTTCTCATCTCAAAAGTAGTTAGGATTTCGTGAAGTTGGGTCATAGTGATATTCTGCAGATCTTATTTTTCTTCTATGGTAAACACTTTTGATTCAAATTTAGCAGACAAGGATCTCAAAATTTTCTCAACTAAGGTAACTTACTTTATTTCTTCACCCAGATTCTTCATACAATTAACAACCTCATCTATACATAAGAAGTAACTAGCTATACTCTCATCACTATGCATCTTAAGAGTTTCATACTGAATTCTGAGAGTTTGAAGCTTAGCATGTTTTACCAGAGAGTCTCCTTCATAGCTCTGAACAATTTTGTCCCATATCTCTTTGGCTGATTTGAGCTGCATGACTTTGGCAAACTCTGATTGTGACAAACTTCCCAATAAAGTATTGACAGCTTTGGAATTGGTTTCATATTTCTTTCTACTTGTCGTGTCTATAGGAATTGTTGTTGGAAATTTATATCCTCCTTCCACAATTTCCCAGACATCTGTTCCAAGAGATTGTAGATAGGTTGTGGTTCTTATTTTCCAATAAAAAATGTTGCTCCCATCGAAGATTAGCGGTCTGATGGATCCCATGCTTCGTGATTATTCATCTTGATGGATCTTCCTTCAAGCGATCAAGCTTCTTCTAAAGGACCTACTCTGATACCAATTGTTGGAAATAATACGTTTGGGGGGGGGGGGGGGTGAATCAGTATTATCAGATCAAGAATTTTTCTTTTTCATAATCAAATTTATATACACTACTTCAGACAGAAGAACTAGCGTGTACACGCAACTGTCTTTAAGGCAACCAGTGTTTATGCAGTAAACTTACGATTCAGTTAATTCATCATATGTTGATCTTTAATCAATGCATCAGTACTTCATCAATCAATAAATATTTACCATGTGAAGTATGAACATAATATACCATTACACATAAGCAACACACATGAACACCAAGATTTAAGGTGGAAACCCAATGTGGGTGAAAACCACTTGCTGTTGTCGTCTCTGTCTTCTTTTAATAATAAGAAAACCTGTTTACAATCTTGTACTGGTGCAGACTCATACCATTACGCAAGCTTCTACCTGCATAAGGTTACAACCTTCTCTTGTCCTCCAACTTCTACTGGAAGGGAGCTACAACCCCCTAGCTCTTGTACTAGCCAATATGTTTACAAGTACATAGGTGCCAGCCTCCAAAAAACTCCACTCTTCCACCAAGGACCACATTTCATGAATTTTCAGACTGGATGCTCTTGGCACATATCAAGACATATGAAGACCTTGACTCATCAATAACCCATCAAAGATTTAGAAACTCAAACTTTATCAACCAACATGCAGTTAATCTAAAAGAATCAGATCACTGTCATCAAAACACTGTGTTGAACCCAGAAACCTGTATCAACATTCAGAATCAATTGAAACCTCAAAAATTCATGTGTCAGACTGTATACGCTACTTCAATGAAGAAAACATGTGTGTATACACTACTTCCTTCAACCCAACCTGCGTATACCTCTAAGTATTCTAAATCATAAAATATCTGAATCACAAGCCGTACCAACCAGCAGGGTACTGAACATCTACTGTCAACTTACAGAACTTTACGTAGATAGGCAATAGAAAACACTTCTTCTCACTTATACAATCAATCAAATATCAACCTCCTTATGCATTTATATTTACATTCATATCTAAGAAGACTTCATTAACAGACATAAGTAAAATAGCCGCAGCAATAAATCAGCAATACTAATCTGATAGATCAGTCATCTCTGAACATCAAGCCTTTCTTTTGTCTACATTACTTGAAAGAACAAAACCTACGCGTAGATGCTCTTTTGTTGAGACAAACCTGCGTATAGATATGCAAATATTGACTCAGAACTTTGCTACGATTCCATACTTCAAACAAACCCAGATCATGATAGATAACAAATAAAACATATGCAAAACAACAAATCTAGCCTCAACCAATATCAGATCATTCAAGAATAATTCATTTCAGGTCTCATGATCCTGATCCAATATTGAACTCAAGTTGCACATAATATTTCAGATCTAGTCCCAAACATAACCCTACAACATAAAATATACTTTAGATAGAAGTATTCCTTAGAATCTTATTCACTTGCACATTTGGCCTTATGATCCTCTCTTCTTTATATAGTTTTTGTCCTTTCTCAATACCATGGACCGAATCCACTTAAGACCAATACCTTGGATCAAATACCACGAATTGAATACCTTGGACTAAATACCTAGGGTCAATATCATGTTCCAAAGATACCTTGGACCAAATATCTCAGACCAAAACCATGGTTTTCAACATGTATGTGCTTTGCCTTCTGTGGCAGTGCATGTGTACGTTATATTCTATTTTTGTTCTATGTCCATGTGTGTATACTCTGCTTGGACTAAGTGAACCTGTGTGTATCTCTTAAACTGCTCTTACGTCATATTCTTCCTTCAACTTCTTTATTCTAATCAATAGACCTTAGTTCCATCTTCTTGATCCTCTGTACCACTCCCCTATTTCCTCTGAATATTCTTGTTAGCCTCTTATCAAAATTGAGTTGACCTATAGAGTTTCCATCAAGGATAATACTTGTATCACAATCCCAACACCCTAGCCATCTTTTCAGCTAGTCATACTCTTCTAGAATCAGGAAAGGGTTTTCTTTGACCACCCACTTGTCAAGAAAAGTTTTGATAAAATGCGAGAAATCTGAGATGCTTGCAGCCGGTAGGCTTTTCAACCAACTCTTGACTTTGCCTTGCAAAGAAGGGAAAAAAAACCTAATACTGGCATCCTCTTCATCAACTTCGAAAAGGTCGAGGAAAGTCTCATAATTATGCATATGTCTCTCAGTAGTGATGTTGTCACATTCACCATCAAACCTTAGCAAATATAGGTAATGAATTTCAGGGAAATCATGGAGTATAGGAGGTAAGATGAGTGGTTTATATCTATCTGGAATTTTACAATGTCTAGGAGTATGTACAAAAGCTATAGGATCAGTCTTGATCTCTTAAGGTTCATAAATTGGAGGATGGTCATCATAAGATTTGGAAAAAGGGTCTGGACCAAGATCAAAGGCATACGGGTAATTTATATTTACAACCTTCAAAGGAAAGGAATCCAATGGAGTTTCGTGATCTTTTCTCAAACATAATATACCTTGGAAAACTTTCTGGAAATTCTCAGCAAAAGAGAAGAGATATTTCATGATAAACAACATGATGTCTTGAATAAAAGTCCAAGTTGAATACCTGATCTTCCGATGTTGTCCTTTCATATTTCTTGGCAAGATTCATCCTCCAATGGAGTCTTTGGATTTGATTTCAAAACTGATTTGGAGTCGCTTGGTGGATGATTTCAGCCTTCGTGTGCCTAATCACTATCCACCATCACCAATCAGATCTAAACTTTGTCGTACACCCAGGGAAAATGAATCTTTCATTCCTCGGCAACGGCGCCAGTATGTTATCAGTCCTTCAGATATCTAAGGTTGAGGAAGAGTCTAGTTGAGGTAACCACATACCAATATTTTGACTTGGTATCTAGCCCTACCAAGCTAGAGAGGGTTCTCTCCAAAGGATCATAGCCCAAAAGGGATGGATGGATTAGGGTTTTAGGCTAGATATAGCAGCTTAGGGTTTTGATTTGATTTGATTAGGGTAGTCACTGAATGAGTGAATTAGGTCAGAGAGTGAACTAGCTCTAGGAAAAAGCAAATCAGAATTGCAGACATCTGAGGGGGCAAGGTAGGCAAGTTACTTTAACACTTTGTAGTGTATTGATGAAATGGTTTAGACTAATGAGGTGCTAAAAAGAGCATGGAAATCATGAATTGTTTTTAAATTGAAGAAATGCAAGAAATCATGATTATTTTCCCAAAATAGAGCATAGAAGATGAATACTCCTTATCACCCTGGAAAATCAAACATAATTAGAAGTGAAATGGATCACGGAAAATATAAAACATTCACACATATGTAACTGAAGAAGAAACAATATCAAAATACCATGCCACAGGAATCCCACCAAAATAGTTGCAACTCATCCAATATATTCCATGCCAAAGTCTGAAACACTAGTACAACATCCAATGGAGTCCAACCTATGAAAGAAGTGAATAAAGGGAAGATATATACCTCAAAACAAACTCCTCCCATCCTCAGGGGTCGAATCCATGAGAAGAGGAGAAATTCCACGAAAATCTAAACTAATAGCTAGAGTGTAGGCTGGTCAAATTGACTCATCCCTAATTACATCACAATTGATTCATCTGACTTGATGAAGACTATTAACCTAATTTATTTATCCCTAGGTAATTACATCAATCATATCAATTACATCAGTAAAATATAGATTTCCCATAGGTAAAAATCAAATCTATAGAAGAACAGTGAAAAGTTAGGCCAACTGTCAAGTGCGCAACGCTAGTGTCAAGTGTGTATTGCCATATTTAGACCCAATTTTTCCTGCCTTACCTGTGTCCAAATTGAGCCTAGGATAGCTCATTGGAAATATTTTATTGCCTAGTTTCCAAATTTGCCTTTATTTTTCAAAATTGGATTGATTTGACCCTTAAAAATGCCATTCGTCGAAGAATGGTCAAGTGCACATAGCCTGGCTGAAAAAGAGGGCAGAAACATGATTTTTTGGTAGTTTTTTGCCCTTTTCACTTGCCAATTTTGCATTTTAGGACTGGAAACATGGGTTTCCTAGATTTCTATGTCCTTAGTCATCCATTGGTGGCTTCCATTCCTCCCAAAAGTGTCCCAAAAAAGTGGGGCGTTGTGTGTTTGACCATGTAGCTGATATTTAAAATGCCTAAAAAACACAGAAAACATATCTTTTCCAAAATATGCTAAGATACTTCAAAATTGGTTAAGGAGTTGATTTTTGGTGTAGCTAGGCTTGTAGTGAAGCCTCTTCAAGTATGTCAAGGTTCGCCTTCTATTTTGGTGAGTTAGGCTTTCAATTTTTGCCTTTGCATCCTTGAGTTTTGCCCTGGCATTCCTTTCTCTGTTGGCATAGTGTTTGGCCATTCTTTCTTGAATGTTGTTGTCCTTTTTAGATTTATTTAATAAATTCTCCAAGTGATCATTGATGGCCTGAAGCCAACCTTCCTTGTCTTCTTTGGTCATATCCAAGAATTGATCATCAAGCATAGCTTCATCGACTATCTCTCTTTGCGTTTTCCTTTTAAGTTAGAAGGCTATTTTCAAACCTTTGGTTCTAGGCCTACCTCTTGGTGCTTGTTAATTTCTTCCTTTCAAGAAAACCATGCTTCTCAAGTGTCTCTTCTAACAAAACCTTGGATTTTTCTACCTCACTGTATGGTATGTTTTCTTCTTCTTCCATAGTGTTTTAATGTCAAACCCAAGGGAGGTATTAGGTTGTTGGAATGTGGTTTTTTTGGAGTAAGGAATGGGGAAGGGAAATTGAATAATATGGGTAAAGGGATTTATGTAATTTAGGAGGGAATAGGGAGTATTAATATGATGGATTTGGGGGTTGGGTTTGGGAGCCTAGGTAGTTGTAGCACTTAAGGCTTAGGGTTTCGGGACAAAGGTTTAGAGATCATTGGGATAAAGGGTTTAGGGAAAGGGAATGAAAGTTATAAATGTGTAGGGGATTTGAAATTTTTGAATTGAGAGTTCAAGGGTGGTTTTGAGGGAGATATAGGGTTTTAGATGTGAGAAAAACACCAAATCTTCAATAAACTTTTAAAAAACTTTAAGAAATTAATGTAGGAGGAGAATAATATTATATTTGTCTATCACTCACTTGATGGAGTTTTGGAGGAAATTTAATGAATTTTGGAGAAGATTCTTACTTTCCTGGACAAGTGAACAGCACCAGAAGGAAGTGCCTTTTTCGCAAGTGTGTATTGCCAAAAGCAAGTGCGCAGCACCGACTTCAAATCGAATTTTGAGTGCCTTCCAAAAGTCTAAATTGAGCCCATGATATCTCGTTGGAAATATCGCTCTCTTGGAGACATAATGGACCTATCAAGCATTGAAAATAATCAATCATATCCCCTCAAAAATCAATTCTCCCAAGACTAGTCAAAAAGTGTAGAATGAGGGTGCAAAAATTAAGTGTACTTTTGCAGGAAAAATTTGGAGGTCATTCTGAAATCCACATTGCACCCATGAAAACTCATTGGAAATATTGTTCTGTCTAGTTATCATTTGACTCATCAAGCAAGTCATTTGTACACTCCAGCTAGGATAAAAATAGATTTTCCCAAGGTCACTCCAGAAATGCAAAAAACCTCTTGTAGCAACTATATTTTTGACATTCCTCCAACAATTGTGTAAAAATTGAAGGAAATTTTTCAATCTTGGCCTATTATCTACAAAAAACCTCTCTCACTTTTTCCAAATTCATCCATGTTTGGTAAAAAACATAGTTCAAAGAAAAACTGGCCCTATGTGTGGAAAATGACTTGTCCCTTAGAATGACTTCTTGAAAAATGATGAAGACATGATGTTTATGAGTTGGAATGGCCTCATACTTTCTTGAAATGACCTCCCTTATGCCTACTCTGATCACATGTCTCTGATTCCATAGCCAACCCTAGCTCAGTGGGAGAGGAAATTAGGGTTTAGTGCTTGTGGAAAATGATGATTTGGACACCCTTGGGAAAAGACAACTCTCTTTGGCATTCGCTTAAATTTTTGAAACTTTCCCATTTCACTTGACTATTTCCTTTGACAAATTAATATTTTGATGGTCTTTAAGAAATATTTGAATTTGACTTTTTTTTAATGAAGTTGGCATATAGAGATTGAGTTGGAAGCTTATGAACAATACTTATTACATATAGTGAACATAAAGTTACATGATGAAATAAGCATTTCTATTTACAAATCATCTTCACATGGTGAAGAAAGGTTACTGGTTGTTTTGACACTTGTTGGCTTTATACAATGGAGTGGAATGTTATTGAGCCATGAAAACCCTAATGACCTAATGGAGACTTTGAGTGGCTGTGACTATGATGAAAGTGACTTTCATGATGAAGACAAGTCATGACTAATGGAATAATTCAGCAAAAGGTGAAATGGGCTAGCAAGAGGTAAATTGATAAAAGGAGTAAAAGAAACCCTAATTTAACCTTCAGTGACCAAATTTTTGCATGGGGACCTAGTTGAATGACAAAAATTTCATAATGGGACCCTAATATGATATGAAAATAGGATTTTGATCCTTGATGGCAGAATGAAAATACTGACACTAACATTGGCCTTATTGGGGATGGCAACTCCCTTGAGGTGTCAAGAACACCATAGACCAAGTGCCTAACCATGTGGACCAATACGGTCAAAATCTAAAGACTAACTGAATACTGAAATATTTACTCAATAAACTGACTCAAGACTAACTGAAAACTAACTGAGAAAAGATGCTCAGAATTGAACTTATTTGACAAGACCTACTCTAACTGATCCGTTCATCACCTGATCAGGTGAAATGGAACAACCAATGCAACCATGTAAGCATTCAGGATGCTATTTGAATTCTTTTCAAGTGCTTTCGTATGAGAAATAAGAGAGAACTACCGAAAGGAAACTCCCATGAAAACTTGAAATCATATTGAATCTTGATGAAATTACAAAGCATGAGCCCTCCGACTGACCTTAAAAATGCTGCAAAAGGATCTTCATAGGAATACATATTGATTTCTGGCCCTTATAATACATTAGTATTCTGCTCTAGGTAGTCTTCGTGCCTTGAATTTAAAATTTTCCCAACATCGATGCTTTCTTCCGTTGATGACTGTAGCAAGTTGACAAAAGGATCCTGAAACTCATGAATGGTTAATTTTCTTGATGTTCAACAACAAAACATGAATCTTCTTCATTACTATCCTGATATGACTGCAAATTTTCGGATGATCTTTGTAATGGGACTCCTGCTGAAAATGACAAAGAAACTAGTTTTTAGATCAATTTTATATCAACACTCTTTTCAGGCTCACAGTTAGCTAATGGAGAAGGAATTTTACTGCAATATCATCCAACACATCATCTCTAGGGTCATGAAAAAATTTAAAAGATTGTTGCAACCTATTTCCATTGGTTCTAATGAGACTGCATGACTTTCTACAGGATGCTCATCCTTTGTTTTAGAGATATTATGAAAATTTTCCTTTAAAGACTGAAATGCTTCAAAACATAATGGTACAGAATCATCTTGCATCATTTGATCACATGTTTCAGCTTCCACACCTTCATCTGGAATTTGGGATTCAATGGAATTTGGTGGTTGCAAATCTAGAGCTAAGGAGGATTCTATGTCGCAAACGATTTCCTCAACCATTTCAGGAGAAAGGTTATCATTTATATTGTTGACCACTCGCTTATCTTCTTGCTTATAGTTTTCTCTTATTATTTCAAAAGAGGAGAAACGCAAGGGTAAAGAGCTCTGATCAATAAATTTGTTATCCTCTTGATTGTCAAGATCAAAACTTGATGACTGTTATTTTTTTATTGCATCAAAGTTGTCTCTGATGAACTGAAATAAAGTAAAACAAAGAAGCAAAGATCCTTCACTTACTTCCAAATTTTATGCACTTTTCTCCTCATTGCCATAGCTAATATGCATTGGTTGATCACTGTATTCAAGCTACTGAAACTGAACTTCCTCCTCCCACAAAGTTGCTGTTGATTGCTCTGTAGAATTAGCTTCAATTTGGAGAACATAATCATCATCATATTGATTAAACTTTGGAAAATCATCAAACATACACATTAGATCAATAGATTTCTTCTCCTAGAATTGATTTACAAATCCATTTTCTGATCTATGGTAGCTGGGATTAGAAGGCAAGTGTTTAGGGCCAGCAACCTCTTCCTTTTCTGGGATAACTGGGTTATGGTGATCTTGAACGGAAAATTCATCTCTCACGGTGATATTTTGCATCATCTGCTCCGCTGCACACACCAAAATGTCAAGTGTTACATCTAAAGATGTCAGGTGTTCTGCATCTATGTTATCCTTCTTTTCTTCCTTCAACTTTGCCCCACTGATCAACAGATTAACCTCTACATCTATTGCATTATTCTACATCTCTTCAAGTGTTGCAAGGTTCCTTTCTCTTAGCTGAAACTCCATTTCTGGATCAAAGGCATCTGGGCAATGTAAGAGAGTTGAGCCAAGATGAGGTATCATATTTGCATGTATCGAACAATAGACTTGATTAAAAAATTGTTGTATTATCTCCCCTGGCCGTCTTTTCAGCTGGTCATACTCTTCTAGAATCAGGAAAGGGTTTTCTTTGACCACCCACTTATCAAGAAAAACTTTAGTAAACTGTGGGAAATCTAAGATGCTTTCAACCGGTAGGGTTTTGAACCAACTCTTGACTTTGCCTTGCAAAGAAAAGGAAAACAACCTAATACTGACATCCTCTTCATCAACTTCAAAAAGGTTGAGGAAAGTCTCAAAATTATGCATATGTCTCTCAATAGTGATTTTGTCACATTCACCATCAAACCTTGGCAGATATAGGTAATGACTTTCAGGGAAAGCATGGAGTATAGGAGGTAAGATGAGTGGTTTGTATCTATCTGGAATTTTACAAGGTGTAGGAGTATGTACAGAAGCTGTAGGATCAGTCTTGATCTCTTGCGATTCATCAATTGGAAAATGGTCATCATAAGATTCAGAAAAAGGGTCTGGACCAAGATCAAAGGCGCACAGGAAATTTGTATTTACAACCTTCAAAGGAAAGGAATCCAATGGAGTTTCGTGATCTTTTCTCAAACATAATATACCTTGGAAAACTTTTTGGAAATTCTGAGGAAAAGAGAAGAGATATTTCATGATAAACAACATGATGTCTTGAATAAAATTCCAAGTTGAATACCTGATCTTCCCATGTTGTCCTTTCAAATTTCTTGGCAAGGTTCATCCTCCAATGGAGTCTTTGGATTTCATTTCGAAACTGATTTGTAGTTAGGTGGATGATTTCAACCTTCGTGTGCCTGATCACTATCCACCATCAGCAATCAAATCTAAACTTTGTCGTACACCAAGGGAAAATGCATCTTTCATTCCCCAGCAATGGTGCCACTACGTTATCACTCCTCTGGATCTCTAAGGCTGAGGAAGAGTCTAGCTAAGGTAACCACAGACCAATATTTTGTTATGAAACCAGCTCAAGAAAAAGATATAAAAGATAGATCAACGCCTTAGAATTCAGCCTCTTCGAGGGGGCAACCTCCTTTACATTACATAAATGAACAATTCTTGGATGATTCAAATGACAAAACCTCCTTTCTATATATAGGAGTCTAAGGAGTCACAATATAACCCAGCCGACCTAACAATAATAATATAAAGCCACAAAAATAACAATAGAGGGATTCTATGGGGCACAGTAATAACAATATGGGGATAATAGGGGCACAACAATATTAATAAGGGGTACAACTACAATAGTAATGGGGTAATCACTAGTATTATAGGGACCCAACATGCCCCTCTCCTTCAAAAAAGTGTTGTCCTCAACGCTTGAGAAGTTTTGGATGCTTCTGTATAAAATTCTCATCCTCCCATGTGGAATCTTCAGTGGATAAGTTCTTCAACTTGATAAGATACTCCGAAATTGATCGATTTCGTAGCTGTCGAGTTCTTGTTTCTGTGACTGCTTCCGGTTCCAATATAATTTTTCCTTCCTCGTCAAGTTCTGGCAATATTGTTTGAACTGGGAGCTTTTCGCCTATAACCTTCTTTAAACATGAAACATGGAAAACTAGGTGCAATCGAGAAGCTGCAGGAAGCTCCAATTTGTATGCCATAGTACCAATCTTTTGCAACACCTTGTATGGACCATAATACTTTGGTGATAATTTATTATCCTTCTTAGCTTGCTTGAGGGACATTTTCTTATATGGTTGTAGCCGTAGGAATACCCAATCACCTACATCAAAACTTCTTTAGCTACAATGTTGATCTGCCTGTTGTTTCATTCTATTCTGTGCCAACACGAGGTTATCCTTTAAGAGTTGGAGGACTTGTTGTTGATGTTCAATGTGATGTTCCACTGCTTGAACCTTAGAATTTTCTCTTAAATATGATGTGATGGATGGTGGCTGATACCCATAAAGTGCCATAAATGGGGTCATTTTTGTTGCTATATGGAAGGAAGTGTTATACCACCATTCAGCCAGAGGCAACCATTTGACCCATTGTGTCTGTTTATCAGATACAAAGCAACGAAGATATCCTTCCAAACATTTGTTTACTATCTCAGTTTGCCCATCAGATTGAGGATGATAAGATGAGCTATGAGCTAACTGAGTACCAAGACAAGAAAATAATTATTTCCAAAAATTTCCAGTGAAAATGGGATCTCTGTCACTTACAATAATCTTTGGGTTTCCATGTAGCTTTTGAATTGTTTCCATAAATGCAGTAGAAACTGTACTGGCTTTAAATGGATGTGATAAAGCACAAAAGAGTGCATACTTGGTAAGCCTGTCAACTACCACCATGATGACACTCTTTCCCTCAGACTTGGGTAAACCTGTGATAAAATCGATTGAAACCTCCTCCCAACGTTGGCTTGGAATGGATAAAGGTTGTAATAGACCCAGTGTCATAATTGTTTCAACTTTATTTTTTTGGCAAACCAAACATTCCACCACAAAATTTTGAATATCTGATTTAAGGCCATCCCAAAAAAATTCCTTCTTAACCCTGTGGTAAGTTTTTAAAAATCTTGAGTGCCCTCCTAAGGGAGAAGTGTGCAATTCCATAAGAATCTTTTGTTTTAGCTGGGAATTCTTACAGAGGTATAAGTGATCTTTGTACCATAACGAATCATTTTTCCAGCTAAATGTATCAGACATACTGGAATCTTGTTGTAACTTTCGAATAAGTGCCCACACTTCTTTGTCATTCTTCCATTCCTCCCTTGCTTCGTTTATCCAATCTGGATGGATAATAGAAATGGCACACAACAATGCTTCCACATCCTCATCCTTTCTTGAGAGTGCATCTTCCACCACATTTTGCTTCCCTTTTTTGTAGATGATTTCAAAGTCATAACCCAACATCTTTGTGACCCACTTTTGTTGCTCTTCAGAGGATAATCTTTGTTCTAAAAAGTATTTAAGGCTATCATGATCCGTTTTTACCTTGAAGTGTCTTCCCATTAGGTAGGGTCGCCATTTCTTAAGTGCATGGAGTATTCCCAACATTTCCTTCTCATAAATAGCTTTGTGTAAAAACTTTCCCTTGATTGGATGACTTTCAAAAGCAATTTGTCTTTCATCTTGCATTAAAACAGCACCAATTCCATTTCCTGAAGCATCACATTCCACAATAAAGGTTTTTGTGAAGTCCGGTGTAGCTAAGACCGGTGCTTGGCACATTTCCTCTTTAAGATGTTTGAATGCCTTTGTTGCTTCTGGAGTCCATGAAAATACATCTTTCTTCAATAATGTTGTTAGAGGTGCTACTATTTTCCCATAATTCTTAACAAACTTGCGATAATACCCTGTCAACCCGAGAAATCCTCACAGATGCTTTATGGATGTGGGAATTTTCCATTCCTTAATGGCTTTAATTTTGCTAGGGTCTACCTTAACTCCTTCATGAGATACAATATGACCCAGATATTCCACCTCTTGTACTCCAAAGAAACAATTGGATCTTTTTGCATATAATTGTTTCTCCTCCAATAGTTGTAGCACCCTGTCAACATGTTCAACATGATCCTTCCAAGACTTGTTGTAGATTAGTATATCATCAAAAAATACTAACACAAATTTTCTAAGGAATGGTTTGAAAATTGAATTCATCAAACCTTGAAATGTTGAAGGTGCATTGGTAAGGCCAAAAGGCATGACCAAAAATTCATAATGACCCTCATGAGTTCTAAATGTTGTTTCAAGAATGTCTTCAATCTTCATTCTGATTTGATGATATCCTAAACGAAGATCCAACTTGGTGAAGCAAATTGATCCATGCAATTCATCCAGTAATTCATCAATGACTGGAGCAGAGAAAGAACTTTGATTTGGTTGAATTATACCAGCCTCTAGCATTTCTGTAACCATACGTTCAATTTCACACTTTTGGGCATAGGGATATCTGTACGGCCTGATGTTTGGAGGAACACTTCCTGGAATCAGATGAATAGCATGATCATGATCACGAATAGGTAGGATACCTTTGGGAGTCTCAAATACCTTGGAATGATTGTCCAAGACTTTTTGGAGATCTGGAGAAATAGATGATTCCATTGTGGACACATATAGCAAACATCATTGTGCAATTACACCTCTTTGTTCCTTTTTTAGAAGCTTTGTCATACCGTTAGAGCTGATTATCTTTCCTGGTTTCCCTACAATACCCCTTAATTCAACTTCCTTTCCTTCCATAGAAAATTTCATGAAAAATTCTTGAAAATTAAAAGCTATTGTACCCAAGGATTGTAGCCATTGGACTCCTAGTACAACATCAGCACCTCCCATTGGAATGGAAAGCATTGGGCTAGTCAATACATATTCTCCCATGGATAGCTTGATATTATGGCACTTTCCCGAGAAATTTATTGTTCCTCCATTTGCAACCATCACTTGACACTCTGGTGCTAGATATAAGAAGCAATTCAATTCTCTTGCTACCTAACAATGAATAAAATTGTTGGTACTTCCTGAATCAATCAACACTATTACCTTTTTCTTCTTGATTTTTCCTTCTATCTTGATGGTTTGAGGAGTGGTAATTCCCGCCAATGCATTACAAGATATGGTTAGATTCATTTCTTCTTTATCTAGGCTTTGTTCCTGGAGTATATCCTCTTCTTTTGACATTTCTTGCTCCTTTTCTTCTTCCTCTTCACAATCTATGTAGAATAATTTCTTCTCATCACACTTATGACCTTTAGTGTATTTGCTATCACAACTGTAACAAAGCCCTTTTGCTCTTTTTTCTTCCAATTATTGTGGTGTCAACCTTATAGGTTATGGAAGACTAGCGGCAACAACACTTTCGTCTTTATAGTTGTGAGTGGTATGCTTCCTCATTGCCATAATTTTGCTTTCCATTTTTCTTGCTAACCTAAATGCCTTCTCTAATGAATTAGGTTCCCAAAGGCGAACATCATGTTGGATATTATCCTTTAAAGACCCTATGAACACATCAATCCTATGCTCCTCTGGAATATCTTTTACCCTTATGTTCAATTTTTGGAACTCCTTAATGTGCTCCATTACTGAACCCTTTTGTTTGAGACTTATCAATTGGCTAAAAAAGTGTTGCTTTTTGTATCCTCATAATGTGCTATCAATTCTTCCATAAAAATTGCCCAAGTGATAAATTGTTTACGAGAGCAAAGCCATTGATACCATACAAACTAATTTGGTTCCAAATATAAAGTTGAAATACGTACCTTTTGTGTGTTTTTCACATTATTGAGATCGAAAAATTGCTCCATCTGTAATATCCATGTTGCAGGATCCTTGCCATCAAACTTCCTCATATCAATTTTTGGCAACATTAGAGTCCTAGGAATCATGATTAACATTTCTTTTGTTCTCATCATGAGTTTCCTTTACTACCCTTTCACCATTAGTGACCCTTTCTTGTAGCAACTTATTCATATTTATCTTCAATTCTTCCATGTTTGTCTTCAAATCTATCTTCAAATCATCCATCTTAGCTTCCACGTCATTCATCTTAGCTTCTATACCTTTCTTTAAAAAATCCATCTTAGCTTCTACGCCTTTCTTTAAACCATCCATCTTAGATTCTGTTCCTTTTTTTGCAAGGGACAGTTGTTGCACTTGGTCTTGTAATTTTGATATATCATGTTGCAATTCTTCCTCTTCTTCATGAGTCATGCTAGAGCTTTCAGGTTCCTTACTAGGTGTTTGCATTTTCTTTCCTCGGGCCATCAGTTACTGATAATAATGCTCTACTATGCCCTTTGAATTCCTTCAAAATAAATTTTCAAACCAAGCTTAAGCAAAAATTTAAGAAAATCTACACACCTTTTTTAACTTTATAGGAGCTCGATATTTCCTCTGATGTATCTTTTTACTTTCCAATCATCTACATCTAAATTTGTGACTTGCAGTAGCCCTCTATGTCCTCTTTCCAATGCCACAAGTCTGACCCAAATTGGATTCTCCAAGGAAGAGTTATGTGAAATCTTCCACAGTGACTTGATTATAGACTAGTTTAGTAGAGCGAAATTGTACGACGTGCCACGCGTCACTGTTTGGACCTTTGGATCTGAAAAATTCATAAAAGAAACTACAGTCCATTCTCTTTCTGTAGCTTCTTACGAAATTTCAATTTGATCCCCAGAGAGAAAGTTATGACGCTTTTCCCTAGGTCACCTGTTTGGAATGTAATTTAGGAGTTTGCAAAAAGACCAACTTCCTCAGATCATATCTCCACAAATATAGCGCAAACAGCTCTAAAATTTGGACCCAAGGTTCGGCGCGATTTCTTCTCAAATGGGTTATTTTTGAAACTTCTGAAACATCGCAGAAAAAAAGTTATAACGAAAATTCCACAATGACCTGTTTGGAGTAGTGAAACCCTAGAATCCAAAGCTCTGATACCAAATGTTATGAAACCAGCTCAAGAAAAAGATAGAAAAGATAGATCAACGCCTTAGAATTCAGCCTCTTCGAGGGGGAAACCTCCTTTACATTACATAAATGAACAATTCTTGGATGATTCAAATGAAAAAACCTCCTTCTTATATATAGGAGTCTAAGGAGTCACAATATAACCCAGCCGACCTAACAATAATAATATAAAGCCACAAAAATAACAATAGAGGGATTCTATGGGGCACAGTAATAACAATATGGGGATAATAGGGGCACAACAATATTAATAAGGGGTAAAACTACAATAGTAATGGGGTAATCACTAGTATTATAGGGACCCAACATCTTTTGACTTGGTACCTAGCCCTACCAAGCCGGAGAGGGCTCTCTCCAAAGGATCATAGCTTAAAAGGAATGGATGGATTAGGGTTTTAGGATAGATATAGTAGCTCAAGGTTTTGATTTGATTTGTTTGGGGTAGTCACTGGATGAGTGAATTAGGTCAGAGAGTGAACTAGGTCAGGGAAAAAGGGAATCAGAATTGCAGACATCTTATGGGGCAAGGTAGGCAAGTTACTTTAACACTTTGTAGTATATTTATGAAATGGTTTAGAATGATGAGATGCTAAAAAGAGCATGGAAATCATGAATTGTTTTTAAACTGAAGAAATGAAACAAATCATGATGATTTTCCAAAAACAGAGCATAGAAGATGAATTCAGCTTATCACCCTTGAAAATCAAACATATTTAGAAGTGAAATGGATCATGGCAAATACAAAACATTTGCACATATGTAACTGAAGAAGAAACAGTATCAAAATTGTTGGTTTCGGCCTTTGAAACCTTCAACCAGTGATCAAATATTCTTTTACAAAGTGGTCGCAAAGTGTCAAAGTCAAATTTTGTCATTTCAATAGTTTTTCAAGTAAAATTTGGTCACTAGGTATTAGGTCTAGGGTTTGTTTTCACTCCTTCCAAAGTTTTATAAATGTCAGTCCAGGTCACCATTCAGCTGAGTGTACCATCATTCAAAGAGTGTTCATCATCATTTTAGGTTCCAATAGGTCATTTTACACCTTGTTCGTGCTTCAATTGTACTTGGGTAAGGCTCATTTCCCTCTCCTAGGGTTTTGAAGGTAATTTCTCTTGGATGGTCGAATCATCAACAAAACTTCTGTCCTGATGTTCATACACCTTCCCCTATCCTTTATGTACCTTATTAAACAATTCTTGTCACTATATCCCTCAAATTCCTCATTTTCCCACAAACCCTAGTTTCTTGCTACAATTTGACAATTTTCTAGGCTAGGCCTGTGTTTAGCCCTTTTGGACCCCTTTCCCTCACTCAATATTTGAAATTCCACTTTCCCCTATTTCCTAACATCGTTCCCTACTTCCAAAAATTTCCTCGATAATTTAGAAGCCCCTTATCCCCTTCATTTCCCTTCATTTCGACAAATCCCATGTTCCACGCATTGAGGTAGGTTTTACTCAAATGATGTTTCTAAGAAATAGAAGATGAATTTCACAAATGTGAGAGAGGTTTTTGTCCATAATAGGACAAGGAAGAAAAACCTCCTTCACTTTGTACACAGGTTTCATGGTTTAGATAAATGTCAAAAATATATTTGCCTCATGAGAGTTGATGCACCTCTAGAGTGACCTTAGGAAAATCAAGATTTATCCTAGCTTGGTTGGCCAAATGACTTGCTTGATGAGTGAAATGATAAATAGATACAAATATATTGCCAATGAGATATCATGAGCTCACCTTTAGTTGAGGAAGACCTTCAAAAGTTGACTACAACAGCACTCTGCATTTAGGCAGCCTCATTTTGCACATTTTTACTAGTCTTGGGAGATTTGACTTTTGACAAGGAAAATAAACTACAAATTACAAAAATCAAGTTGTTCTGGAAGTTAGACTTAATAATATTTCCAACGAGCTATTTTTCACCCAATTTGGACACCGGGAAGGCCTCCAAAACTTTGTCTGAAAGTGGCGCTATGCATAGAATCAGTGGCGTTGCGCATAGAAATTTTCAAAACAGGTTTTCTCAGCAGGTGCGTAGTGCCACCGGCACTATGATTTTGATAGGGGCCTCCATTTGCAAAAAAGTTTAAATTTTTGGAATAACCATGAAAATTTATGCATGCTCGGGTTCTGGACCTCCAGAAGGGCCAAAAACACCCAAAAAGTGCACTCTCTCCCACTTTTTTGCCACACAAGAAGCAGTCTTGGGATATTTCATTTTTGTAGGGCAAATGGACTCCAAATCAAAAAATTGAAGTTGTCCCAAAAAGTAGACTCAACAAGATTTCTAATGTGATATTCTGCACCTGATTTGGACTTCAGGAAGCCTTCCAAAATGGGCCTGGAAAAAGCGCTACACATAGGATCAGTGCACGGCGCATAGGAGAAATTTTGTCAGTTTTGCCTGTTTGTTCAGAATTTTGCCCAACTTAGTTGTTAGTTGACTTTTTCTTCTCCCATTGGTAAATTGATGATGTAATATGATGTGACATGATGTACTATGATGTAAATATGATGAAAAATCACTTGAGGGGGTAGATACATCAGTTAGAGTTGGTTTGAGGATGAATGAATTAGTTTCCATAATTTTAGAGGAAAGTTGTTCCACCACCTATTTTTTAGTTCCTAGTTTAGATCTTGTTGAAACAGCTCCTTGACTCATGGATTCGACCCCTGATGGCTAGCATAGGTGGTTTTATGCCTATATATTGTACTTTCTTAGTCATTTGTCAAGGTTGGACTCTTGTGGATGCATTGAGCACTATTGTAAATCACTTCTGCAGTTTGGCAAGGAAATGAACCAGGGTTTTGCAGCATTTTGTGGGATTCTTGTGGTAATGTGAATTAGCATTGTTTTCTCCTCTGTTATTCATTTTATCTTATGTTTATATGTGCCATCATCTCTTTTTTTTTCTGCATAACTAAATGAAACAAGATTAAAGGGTGGAATCCATTGATGTTTCAGTGCTCTGCCTTGGGGTTTATTTAGTTTTAAATGTTTTCTGCTATTTGAAGAGGACTCATGAAACTTGCATGCCCTCCTCAACTCCTCACCAATATTTATACTCGCCATCACATTCATTTCAAAGTGATAAAACACTTTCCTACCTCGCCCCACAAAAACCTCTGCAAATCTAAGTTAATTTCCCGGACCCAAAGCTGCCTTCCCCATCTGATCCAACAAACAACCATTAAAATCAATCAAAATTCCTTTGAGCATATACCTAGCCTAAAATTAGTATTCATACCAGTCATCTCAAGCCTTACTTTCCATATTTTCTTTGAGATTGACAAGGAGAGAGCCCTCTCCCGACCTGGTAGGGCTAGCTACTAGGTTAAGCATGGTTTGATGTTACCCTAGACCTGCCTTTCTCAGCCTGAGGTAGATTTAGGCTATAACATAGTGGTGACCATACTAGGGAACGTAGTGTTATGATCCTTAGCAAAATGTATCAAGTTAGATCTGATTGTTGATGATGGACAACGATCAGACACCGGAAGGCTGAAATCATTCACCTGGCGACTATAGTATCAAAGAATACCAAGGTTAAGAATTTTTATGGCAACTCTACTCTTTAAGAATCAGTAGCCTGAAGAATTTCTTGGTGAATTCATTGTTATCAAAATGGATTTGTTTACTTGAAGGTTTGCTCCCATGAGCCGAGATCACATTCCAGGTTTCCCAAATAAAATTCCTAAGGTAGATTGGCAAAGGAATTTGCCTATGTTTAAAGATGATGATTGGAATGATGCTGCTATACATCTGGTAAGATTTCACATGAATATTCGCAAGTTGAAGGTTGATTTTTCTGAATACTACTTGATGAAGATATTCATGGCCACTCAGGAAGGTGAAGCCCAATCTTGGTACAAAAGTTTGCCGCCTGCTAGTATTTACTGTTTGAAGGATTTTCATGCCATGTTCTTTGAAAGGTATAAAGACTTTTATCCATCATTAAATTTAGTTCAAAACTGTTGCAAACATGTTTATAGTTTTATTGAAAACCTTGAGAAAATTTATGAAGATGATGACTTCATGGATGATGAGATCATGGAAGCCCTGTATGAAAATCCATTTCAACAACATAAAGAGAGCTTAGAGGACACTTATCAAGATGCTCAGGAAAATTTGCAGTAGGTTCAAGATCTTAGTACAATGGAAAATGATGAAAGAGAAGGTCTTGTTTTAGATTTGCTCATAGCAAAAGATAGTATGCAAGGAAATCTAGTTTCAATTTCATATTGTGATAAAGTCAAGTTGGCTAATTCAGATCTAGATTCAAATCATGATGATGAAGAAGATTCAGATTGTGATGATGAGGAAATCATTGAAACCAGTCACTTTGTTACACAAGATCATAGTTAGTGTACCGTAGCTTCTTCTTTTCTTGAAGATGAAGGAATTTTTCATCTTGATAGTCAACAGGAATCACATGATACAAATCAGCAGTCTGAGGAAAATTTATATACTCCTTTGCTTGAAATTAATGAAGATATTCAACAACCTTGTGAATCTTTAGGAGGGAAAGAAGACAATTACTGTTTTAGCAAAAGGGAACAAAAATTACTTTCTCCTCTGTCTGAAGATGAGATAGATAAACTCCTGAAAGGTCATGTTACAGCCCAAGCTAATGCAGGTCTACAGTGTGCACATGGTCAAGAAGGTGTTGGTGAAACTTCTTCCATTTTTGAAAATGATGATAGTCTTGAAATTAAATTTATAGATCAGCGAACAGATAATGTTTTCCTTCATGAAGATGATAGGGTTTTCATGTTTTATAATCTTGAAGAATGTTTTCTATTTAGGAATGGCTTAGACTATGAAATTGAGGAATATGAGCCTGAAAGAGACAATATGCAAGAGATCGAGTCAGAATTTTTCATGTTCAAGGAATTTACAGCCAACACTTAGATAGCAGAAGCTTATACTTCTCTATGCCTTCCTATCAATCAGCGACCAACTGTTCTTTCAGATCGGAATGAAGGGAGTACTTGTATTTTTGCTGCTGGACCTCAAGACAAGCTATTGCTTCAGGATTTTCAAGATCCTTTCGGTATTCTTTTCCAGGCATTAGAAAAGATGAATGTTTCTTGGTTCGTTAGCATAATCCTTGGTTTCAGTTGTTATTGTGAGTTGCCTACATGTACATCGTTCTACCTGCTCGGGGAAAGTGAGAGCAGGATTTCAGTATGTGGCCATCTATTGGATTGGTTACATTGGAAGGCCCACTTCACATGATTGTACATATTTCATCAGTAGGTAGGTGGTTGTCATCATGATTTGAAGCCCTCAAATCTCGATGGACTACTACCATTAAAAAGCTTTGTAAGCACTGTTTCAGTTAAGTAAATCTTGAATCATTTTTTGTTTTCGTCAGTTTCAAGATAGTTTCAGCTTTTGAGTGTCTAGTTTCAGCTGAGTGTCTAGTTTCAACTTTTGAGTGTCTTGTTTTAGTTTTGAGTTAGTCTTAGTTCTTAGTCATTTCAGTTATGAGTCTTGAGTATCGAGTCTTAAGCTTTGATGTTTTTGTTGCCAAGATGTTGATTCCATATTGCCCAATGGATAAGGCACTGGTCTGCTCTCCCAAAGATATGCGGTTTTTGGCACCTCCAAGGAGCTACCATCCCCATTGGAGCCAATGTTAGTGTCAGCCTTTGAAACCTTCTACCAGTGATAAAATATTCTCTTTTACAAAGTGTTCTCAGAGTGTCAAAGTCAAATTTTGTCATTTAAGTGAGTTTTCAAGTAAAATTTGGTCACTAGGTATTAGGTCTAGGGTTTGTTTTCACTCCTTCCAAAGTTTTCCAAATGTCAGTCCATGTCACCATTCAGCTGAGTGTACCATCATTCAAAGATTTTTCATCATCATTTTAGGTTCCAATAGGTCATTTTACACCTTGTTCGTGCTTTAGTTGTACTTGGGTAAGGCTCATTTCCCTCTCCTAGGGTTTTAAAGGTAATTTCTCTTGGATGTTTGAATCATCAACAAAACTTGTGTCCTGATGTTCATACACCTTCCCCTATCCTTAATGAACCTTATTAAACACTTCCCATCACTGATATCCCTTAAATTCCTCATTTTCCCACAAACCCTAGTTTCTTGCTACAATTTGACAATTTTCTAGGCTAGGCTTGTGTTTATCCCTTTTGGACCCTTCCCCTCACTCAATATTTTAAATTCCACTTTCCCCTATTTCCTAACATCATTCCCTACTTCCCAAAATTTCCTCAAGAATTTAGAAGCCCCTTATCCCCTTTATTTCCCTTCATTTCGACAAATCCCATGTTCCACACATCGGGGTAGGTTTTACTCAAATGATGTTTCTAAGAAATAGAAGCTACATTTGAAAAAAGTGAGAGAGGTTTTTGTCCATAATAGGCCAAGGAAGAGAAACCTCCTTCACCTTTTACACAGGTGTCATGGTTTTAGAGAAATGTCAAAAATATAGTTGCCTCGGGAGAGTTGCTACACCTCTGGAGTGACCTTAGGAAAATCAAGATTTATCCTAGCTTGGTTGGCCAAATGACTTACTTGATGAATGAAATGATAACTAGACACAAATATATTTCCAATGAGATATCATAAGCTCAATTTGGAGTTGAAGAAGACCTTCCAACGTTGATTGCAACAGCACTCTGCATTTAGGCAGCCTCATTTTTCATATTTTTGACCAGTCTTGGGATATTTGACTTTTGACAGGGAAAATGAACTCCAAATTAAAACATTCAAGTTGTTTTGGAAAGTAGACTCAATAATATTTCCAAAAATATAGCGTGCACCCAATTTGGACACCAGGAAGGCCTCTAAAACTTGGTCTGAAAGCAGCACTACGCATAGAATCAGTGGCGCTGTGCGTAGAAATTTTCAAAACAGGATTTTTCAGCAGGGGAGCCTCCATTTGCAAAAAAGTTTAATTTTTGGAATCACCATGAAAATTTATGCATGCTCAGAAATGGATGAGAAATTTTGACAAGTTCTGGACCTCCAGAAGGGCCAAAAACACCCAAAAAGTGCACTCTCTGCCACTTTTTTGCCACACAGGAAGCAGTCTTGGGAGATTTCATTTTTGGAGGGGAAAATGGACTCCACTCCGATGGGTTCCCTTAACCAAGCCACTGCCTATAAGTCGCTGGCTCATTATTCAATAGGCACGCAAGTTTTCCTAGAACGTAGACTCACCAGTATTTCCAATGAGCTATTCATCACCTGATTTGGACTTCAAGAAGCCTTCCAAAACTAGCTTGGAATAAGCACTACACATAGGATCAGTGGCACTATGCATAGGAGAAATTTTGCCAGTTTTACATGTTTGTTCAGAATTTCGCCTAGCTTAGTTGTCAGTTGACTTTTTCTTCTCCCATTGGTAAATTGATGATGTAATATGATGTGATATGATGTACTATGATGTAAACATTATGAAAAATCACTTGAGGGGGTAGATACTTCAGTTAGAGTTGGTTTGAGGATGAATGAATTAGTTTCCATAATTTTAGAGGCAAGCTATTCCACTGCCTATTTTTCAGTTCCTAGTTTAGATCTTGTTGAAACAGCTCCTTGACTCATGGATTCGAACCTTGATGGCTAGCATAGGTGGTTTGATGCCTATATCTTGTACTTTCTTAGTCATTTGTCAAGGTTGGACTCTTGTGGATGCATTGAGCACTATTATAAAGCACTTTTGCAATTTGGCAAGGAAATGAACCAGGGTTATGCAGCATTTTGTGGGATTCTTTTGGTAATGTGAATTAGCATTGTTTTCTCCTCTATTATTCAGTTTATCTTATTTTTATATGTGCCATCATCTCTTTTTTTTCTGTATAACTAAATGAAACAAGATTAAAGGGTGGAATCCATTGATGTTTCAGTGCTCTGCCTTGGGGTTTATTTAGTTTTAAATGTTTTTTGTTGTTTGAAGAGGACTCATGAAACTTGCATGCCCTCTCCAACTCCTCACTAGTCTTTAGACTCACCATCACATTAGTTTCAAACTGCTAAAACACTTGCCTACCTCGCCCCGCAGAAACCTCTGCAAGTCTAAGTTAATTTCCCGGACCCAAAGCTGCCTTCCCCATATGATCCAGAAACCAACCATTAAAATCAATCAAAATTCCTCTGAGCCTATACCTAGCCTAAAATTAGTATTCATACCAGTCATCTCAAGCCTTACTTGCCATATTTTCTTTGAGATTGACAAGGAGAGAGCCCTCTCCCAACCTGGAAGGGCTAGCTACCAGGTTAAGCATGGTTTGCTGTTACCGTAGACCTGCCTTTCTCAGCCTGAGGTAGATTTAGGCTATAACAAAAATACCATTCCACAAAAATCCCACCAAAATAGCTACAACTCATCCAATATATTATATGCCAAAGTCTGAAACACTAGTACAACATCCGATGGAGTCCAACCTCTGAAAAGAGTGAAGAAGGGGAAGATATAGACCTCAAGAAAAACTCCTCCCATCCTCAGGGGTTGAATCCATTAGAAGAGGATAAATTCCGCCAAAATATAAACTGATAGCTAGAGTGTAGGCTGGTTAAAGTGACTCATCCCTAATTACATTGCAACTGATTCATCTAACTTGATGAAGACTATTAACCTAACGTATTTACCCGTAGGTAATATTAAAATACCATAAATACATCAATCACCTCAATTAAATCAGTAAAATATTGATTTCCCATAGGTAAATATCAAATATGGAGAAGAACAGTGTAAAATCTAGGCCAACTATTAAGTGTGCAGCACCTATGTCAAGTGTGCAATGCTTGTGGCAAGTGCGTAGTGCCATCTTTAGACCCAATTTTTCCTGCCTTCCTAGTGTCTAAAGTGAGCCTAGGATAGCTCATTGGAAATATTATGCTATCTAGTTTCAAATATGCCTTTCTGTTTCAAACTGGGCTTGAGTTGACCCTCAAAAACTCCATTCTCCCAGGACTAGTCAAGTGCACAGTGCCTCGCTGAAAAAGAGGGCAGAAACATGAATTTTTGGTAGTTTTTTCCCTTTTCACCTGCCATTTTTTCATTCCAAGGCTGGAAACATGGTTTTCCTATATTTCTTTGTCCTTCTGCATCCATTGGTGGCTTCCATTCCTCCCAAAAGTGTCCCAAAAAAGTGGGGTGTCGCGCGTTTGACAATGCAGTTGATACTTAAATTGCCTAAAAAACATAGAAATCATATCTTTGCCAAAATATGCTAAGAGACTTAAAAATTAGTTAAGGAGCTGATGTTTGGTCTATCTAGGCTTGGATTGAAACCTCTGCAAGTATTTCAAGCTTCTCCTTCTCTTTTTAGTGAGTTAGGGCTTCAATTGTTGCCTTTGCAACCTTGAGTTTTGCCTCGGCATTCCTTTCCTTGTTGGCATAGTGTTTTTCCATTCTCACTTGAATGTTGTTGTCCTTTTTAAATTTCTTCAATAACTTCTCCAAGCTATCATTGATGGCCTGAAGCCAACCTTCCTTGTCTTCTTTGATCATATCCAAGAATTGATCATCAAGCATAGCTTCATCAACTATCTCTCTTTTCCTTTGGCTTTTAAGTTCCAAGGCTCTTTTCAAACCTCTGGTTGTAGGCCTGCCTCTTGGTGTTTGTTCATCTTTCCCTTTCAAGAAAACCATGCTTCTCAAGTGTCTCTTCTAACAAAACCTTGGCTTTTTCTACCTCACTGTATGGTCTGTTTTCTTCTTCTACCATGGTGTTTTAATGTCAAACCCCAGGGAGGTATTAGGTTGTTGGAATGTGGTTTTTCTTGAGTAAGGAATGGGGAAGTGGAATTGAATGAGATGAGTAAAGGGATTTATGTAATTGAGAAGGGGATATGGAGTATTAATATGATGGATTTTGGGGTTGGGTTTGGGAACCTGGGTAGTTGTAGCACCTAGGGCTTAGGTTTTTGGGACAAAGGTTTAGAGAGTATTGGGACAAAGGGTTTAGGGAAATGGAATGAAAGTGTAACGGAGTGTATGAAAGTGTAGGGTAGATGAAATTTGGGAATTGAGAGTTCAAGGGTGGTTTTGAGGGAAATCTAGGGTTTTAGATGTGAGAAAAACACTAAATCTTCAATAAACTATTAAAACACCTTAAGAAATGAATGTAGGAGGAGAATAATTCTATCTTTGTCTATCACTAACTTTCTAGAGGTTTGGAGGAGATTTGATGAAGTTTGGAGGTGATTCTAGCTTTCCTGGACAAGTGGGCATTGCCGCAAGGAATTGCGCAACACCAGAAGGAACTACACAGTGCCAGAAGGAAGTGCCTCTTTGGCAAGTGCATAGCACCAGAAGCAAGTGCGGAGCGCCAACTTCAAATCGAATTTTTAGTGCCTTCATGAAGTCCAAATTTAGCCCATGATAGATCGTTGGAAATATCTCTCTCTTGGTGATACAATGGACCTATCAAGCACCGAAACTAATCAATTACATCCCCTCAAAAATCAATTATCCCAAGACTGGTCAAAACGTGCAGAATGAGAGTGAAAATATTAAGTGTTATCTTGCAGGAAAAGTTTGGAGGTCTTCCTCAACTCCAAATTGCACCCATGATAACTCATTGGAAATATATCTCTGTCTAGTTATCATTTTACTCATCAACGAAGTCATTTGGACACTCTAGCTAGGAGGACAATTGATTTTCCCAAGGTTACTCTAGAAATGCAGAAAACCTCTTGTAGCAACTGTATTTTTGAAATTTCTCCAAAACCATGACACTTGTGTAAAAAGTGAAGGATTTTTTTTATCCTTGGCCATTTATGGACAAACACCTCTCTCACTTTTTCCAAATTCATCCCCGTGTGGTCAGAAACATAGTTCAAAGAAAAACTAGCCCTATGTGTGGCAAATGATTTCTCCCTTGGAATGACTTCTTGAAAAATGATGGAGACATGATGTTTATGAGTTGGAATGGCCTCATACTTGCTGAAATGACCTCCCTTATGCCTCCTCTAATCAGATGTCTCTGATTCCATAGCCAACCCTAGCTCAGTGGGAGAGGAAATTAGGGTTTAGTGCTTGTGGGAAATGATGATTTGGACACCCTTGGGAAAAGACAAATCCCTCCGGCATTCGCTTAACTTTTTGAAACTTTACCCTTTCACTTGACTATTTCCTTTGACAAATTGATCTTTTGGTGGTCTTTAAGAACTCTTTGAATTTGACTTTTCTTTAATGAAGTTGGCATATAGAGATTGAGTTGGCAGCTTATGAATAATACTTATTACATATAGTGAACATAAAATTACATGATGAAATAAGAATTTCTCTTTACAAATCATCTTCACATGGTGAAGAGAGGTTACCGATCATTTTGAGACTTGTTGGCTTTATGCAATGGAGTGGAATGTTATTGAACCATGAAAACTCTAATGACCTAATGGAGACTTTGAGTGGCTGTGACTATGATGAAAGTGACTGTCATGGTGAAGACAAGTCATGACTAATGGAATACTTCAGCAAAAGGTGAAATGGGTCAGCAAGGGTTAACTTACTAAAAGGAGTAAAATAAACCCTAATTTAACCTTCACTGACCAAATTTTTGCATGACGACCTAGTTGAATGTCAAAAATTTCATAATTGGACCCTAATATGATATGAAAAGAGGATTTTGATCAGCGATGGTAGTATGAAAATACTGACACTAACATCAGCCTTATTGGGGATGGCATCTCCTTGGAGGTGTCAAGAACACCATAGACAAAGTGCCTAACCATGTGGGCCAATACAGTCAAAAGCTAAAGACTAATTGAATACTCAAAACTTGACTCAATAAACTGACTTGAGACTGACAAAAAACTAACTGAAAAAAGATGCTCGAAATTGAGCTTATTCGATAACACCTACTCTAATTGATCCATTCATCACCTGATCAGGTGAAATGGAACAGCCAATGAAACCATGTAAGAATTCTGGCTGCTATTTGAATTCTCTTCAAGTTCTTGCTTATGAGCAAGAAGAGGGAACTACTGAAAGGAAACTCCCATGAAAACTTGAAATCAGATTGAATATTGATGAAATTGCAAAGCATGAGCCCTCTGAATGACCTCAAAAATGTTGCAAAAGGATATTCATAGGAATACATATTGATTTCTAGCCCATATAATGCATTATTGTTCTACTCTAAGTAGTCTTGGTTCCTTGATTTTAAAATTTTCCCAACATTCGTGCTTTCTTCCCTTGATGACTGCAGCAAGTTGAAAAAAGGATCTTGAAACTAGTGAATGACTAATTTTTCTTGATGATTAACAACAAAACAATAATCTTCTTCATTACTATCCTGATATGACTACAAATTTTCGGATGAGCTTTGTAATGAGACTCCTGCTGAAAATGACAAAGAAACTAGTTGTCGGATCAAGTTTATATCAACACTCTTTTCAGGCTCACAGTTAGCTAATGGAGAAGGACTTTTACTGCAGATATCATCCAACACATCAGTTATAGGGTCGTGAAAAACTTGAAAAGACTTTTGCAACCTATTTTCCATTTGTTCTATTGAGATTGCATGACTTTCTACAGGATGCACATCCTTTGTTTTAGAGATATTATGAAAATTTTCCCTTAAAGACTGAAATGCATCAAAACATAATGGTACAGAATCATCTTGCATCATTTGATCACATGTTTCAGCTTCCAAGCCTTCATCTGAAATTTGGGATTCAATGGAATTTGGTGGCTGCAAATCTAGAGCTAAGGAGGATTCTGTGTCACAAATGATTTCCTCAACCATTTCAAGAGAAGGTTTATCATTTATAGTGTTTACCACTTATTTATCTGCATTCTTAAAGTTTCCTCTTATTTTTGAAAATGAGGAGAAACATAAGGGTAAGGAGCTCTGAAGAAGAATTTCATTATCCTCTTCATTGTCAAGATCAAAACTTAATTACTATTGGTTTCTGATTGCATCAAAGTTGTCTCTGATGAACTGAAATAAAATAAAAGAAAGAGGAAAATATCCTTCACTTACTTCCAAATTTTATGCACTTTCCTCCTCACTACTAGAGCTGATATGCATTGGTTGATCACTGTATTCGAGCTACTAAAACTAAACTTCCTCCTCCCACAAACCAACTATTGATTGCTCTGCAGAATTAGCTTCAATTTGGAGAAAATAATCATCATCAGACTGATCAAACTTTGGCAAATCATTAAAAGAATGAATGTCATCAAACATACACATTAGATCAACAAATTGCTTCTCCTCGGATTGATTTACAAATCCATTTTCTAATCTATGGTATTTGGGATTTGAAGGAAAGTGTTCAGGGCCGACAACCTCTTCTTTTTCTGGGATAAGTGGGTCATGGTGATATTGAATGGAAAATTCATCTCTCACAGCGATCTTTTGCATCATTTTCTCCACTGCACTCACCAAAATGTCGAGCTTTACTTCTGAAGATGTGAGGTGCTCTGCATCTATGTTCTCCTTCTTTTCTTCCTTCAACTTTTCCCTTCTGATCAGCAGATTAGCCTTTACATCTACTACATTGTTTTGCATCTCTTTAAGTGTTGTGAGGTTCCTTTCTCTCAGTTGAAACTCCATTTCCGGATCAAAGGCATCCCAGCAATGTAAGAGAGTTGAGCCGGGAGGAGATATTTTATTGGCAGGTATCGAACAAAATACTTGATTGAATATGGTAGAAAAATTTTGCACTGTCTCCCTTGACCTCCTTTTCAATTGGTCATACTCTTCTAGAATCAGGAAAGGGTTTTGTTTGACCACCCACTTGTCGAGGAAAACTTTGCTAAAATGTGGGAAATATGAGATGCTTGCAGCCGGTAGGTTTTTTAACCAACTCTTGACTTTGCCTTGCAAAGAAAGGGAAAACAGTCTAATACTGATATCCTTTTCATCAACTTCAAAAAGGTCGAGGAAAGTCTCAAAATTATGCATATGTCTCTCAGCAGTGGTGTTTTCACATTCACCATAAAACCTTGGCAGATATAGGTAATGACTTTCAGGGAAACCATGGAGTATAGGAGGTAATATGAGTAGTTTGTATCTATCTGTAATTTTAAAAGGTGTAGGAGTATGTACAGAAGCTGTAGGATCAGCCTTGATCTCTTGAGGTTCATCAATTGGAAGATGGTCATCATAAGATTCAGAAAATGTGTCTAGACCAACATCAAAGGCATACGGGGAATTTGTATTTACAACCTTCAATGGAAAGGAATCCAATGGATTTTCGTGATCTTTTCTCAAACATAATATACCTTGGAAACCTTTCTGGAAATTCTCAGGAAAAGAGAAGAGATATTTCATGATAAACAACATGATGTCTTGAATAAAAGTCCAAGTTGAATACCTGATCTTCCCATGTTGTCCCTTCATATTTATTGGAAAGGTTCATCCTCCAGTGGAGTCTTTGGATTTGATTTTGAAACTAATTTGGAGTCACCAGGTGGATGATTTCATCCTTCGTGTGCCTGATCACTATCCACCATCAGCAATCAGATCTAAACTTTTGTCATACACCTAGGGAAAATGAATCTTTCGTTACCTAGAAACAGTGCCAGTATGTTATCACTCCTCCGGATCTCTAAGGCTGAGGAGGAGTTCAGCTGAGGTAACCACAAACCAATCTTTTGACTTGGTATCTATCCCTACCAAGCTGGAGAGGTCTCTTGCCAAAGTATCACAGCCCAAAAGCATTGGATGGATTGGGGTTTTAGGCTAGATATAGTAGCTCAGGGTTTGATTTGATTTGATTGGCGTATTCACTAGATGAGTGAATTAGGTCAGTGAGTGAACCAAGTCAGGGAAAAAGAGAATCAGAATTGCAGACATCTGATGGGGCAAGGTGGGCAAGTTACTTTAACACTTTGTAGTATATTGATGAAATGGTTTAGACTGATGAGGTGCTAAAAAGAGCATGGAAATCATGAATTCTTTTTAAACTGAAGAAATGAAACAAATCATGATGATTTTCCCAAAACAGAGCATAGAATATGAATTCTGATTATCACCCTTGAAATCAAATATATTTAGAAGTGAAATGGATCATGGAAAATACAAAACATTTACACATATGTAACTGAAGAAGAAACAATATCAAAATACCATGCCACAAGACTCCCACCAAAATAGCTGCAACCCATCCGATATATTCCATGCCAAAGTCTGAAACACTAGTACAACATCCAATGCAGTCCAACCTTTGAAAAGGGTGAAGAAAGGGAAGATATAGACCTCAAAACAAACTCCTCCCATCCTCAGGGGTTGAATCCATGAGAAGAGGATTTTTTAGTGCAAGGAGTTACTCCTAGTCTGTAAAAGGAGTAAGCCTTACACATCATGATTTCATTTCAAAATTTAAAAGGGTTTTTTGAGTGGGGGGGATGGCTCTGAAGGAGTTTTGAAATGATTGTGTTCCTCTTTAACTTTTATGCATTTGGCAAGTTGTGGCAAGCATAAATTTTGTAGTTAAGTGAGTAATATAGGGGAGCAGAGGAAAGAGAATAGGTAGCTGATAAATATCCTAAGAAACTGAGTATCTTAAGACAGTCACTTCAACTACATAAACAACCTTGTAACAAAATTTGTTTCTTGGCAAGGGAAATAACAGTTAGAAAGTAAGAAAATGTATAAAGTATTTCACAAATCCTTTGTGAAACCTTCACTAGCAATTTCTACTTGAACTGATATTATGATTTACAGAAAATTGGATAGTAGATAAGTCATCATTAGATCTTCTTAATGGTTTTTCACTCATACTATACTAGCTGTTGTAATTTATCATTTAAAATATTAAAATAGGCTTGACAAGGAAAACAACAACTAGAAAGTAAAAACATGTATAACGTATCCCACAAACCCTTTGTGAAACCTTCACTAACAAGTTCTACTTGAACATATATTATAATTTAAAGAAAACTGGATAGTAGATAAGTCATCATCAAATCCTCCTAATGATTCTCACTCATACTATACTAACTACTGCAAAATTATAATTCAGAAAATTGAAACAAGGAAATAGAAAAACCACACATTAGATATAACTTGAATCACAAAATCCTCGAGCATGAAGTGCAAAAAAACTATTTTATTAAGCTGAGTCTTCAGGTGAACCAACATCCCCTGAAATGATATTTATAAAAGATATATATAGAGAGAGGCACCAATATCAACTCTCCTAAATTGGTGGTTCCACTATTTCCTTGTTACATAGGTGTATTTTAGATATTAAAAACATCTCACATCGAAATGCAACAAAAAGTATAGGTGTAGATGAGAAGAAGAGGAAAAATGACACTTTACTACTGGAAAAACTGACTGGTTGCCCCCTTTGCTGCTGATTTTTCTCTCTATGGACTTGACTATTAAATGACCATATGGATTCATTAAATACAACCTTCAACAACCTCATAACTATCTCATATCCATCATCTTTCTTATCCATATTGTTATGGGTTGTTGTCTTTCCAAAACTGGCCCGGAGGTTTCTACTGACAGCTGTATATTTCTGTTAAAACAGGTGCACATGTGCTTTAGATTTCCTCTGTTTTTCCTCTAAAACCAACAAAACCCCTTTTATTTTAAGCCCCGAGCGCAAAAGCTCAAACCCCCATAAAACCACACCCATACGACTTTGCGCCTTTGTAAGCCTATCACCTCATCTCAGCCGTTGACCTTCCCCACCGCATCTAATGGCTCCCATCGCGTTCGATAAAGCAACTTGCGCAGTCATTTCCCCACCGCCGATCATCTCCGCCAAGAACTGACGACCCTCACATTTATCGCGCCAGCCAAGTGATTGAACGTTAACACGTGATGGGAGTGGAGTTTCTCTCTCATCTGCTGCTACATGTCAAGCGCTAAGTGCAATCTCTCGGTCTCATCCTTTTACCGCTTTATGCCCAAAGGCGGTGTGATCAATACCGTTTACCGCCTAACCTATCCGCCCACCCGTTAAACTCCGCACAACTCCATCGCCCGATCACCGTCCGATCTGTCCACCGAAGATCTGACGGCCCCGATTGTCCCCACTCTCACCATGTCTGATAACCCCCGCAGAGCCATCTCTGCCATCCGTTCCCTCGTTCTGACGGCCATTCTTTCCTCTCATCCTGACCGTCTGTTTGCCCATGCACACCACGTCCCCTGACCACTCCGTTTGCCTAAAGGAGGAAGGTGACTAGCTTACCAGTACCAGTCACTGACAGATCCCAACAACCATGTTTAACAAATAGTATGGAAAATGCATAAAAGGACAAAGCATGATCCTGTAACTACATTTATCAGTTATGGAACTTCACTGATACGAGCACTCCAACTGCCTAAGAGGACAGCACAACACCTGAAAAGATCAGATTCACTCCCTGCAGCAAGAAAACACAGTCAGAGACTCCATCAGCTCGTTAAATGCAGTTGGTGGTCAATTATGACCCCTCCATACCTAAATGGCCAAGTGCCTTTGTAATGTAAAATCTATAAATACCCAGAAACAAGATGTAATCAAGGCTGATGGTTGATGTTTTGATGTAAGGTTCAACTTCTAGAGGTTGTGGATACTTTTCCGCTTGCAGCGTCTTGTCTTCATTTTCAGCTAATACAGGCTTCTTTTGTTGTTAACTACTCACTTTCCATTTTCCTCTCTTCTAAGTCGTGCCTGATATGTTGTGTTCTTAATCTTTAAGGTTTAGCACTAGAAAGTTGTCATCCTATCTATGTGTTAGATTGTTGAATGTATCATTGAATAATTTATTCAGGTTTCTTTTTATCTAGTACCAGAGAGCTATCATCCTGTCTGTGCATTATTAGATTATATTTACAGGCTTCTTTACTGGTTGCAGCTGGTCATCACATGGTCTTGTGCATCTGTTGGTGTGGTCAGTATTCTCCATATTCGCTCAATCTCTAAAGTGTGAGTAGTTGGTGGTCTAAAGCCTTGTAGTCTGGGGGTGTTCACGCATGTCTGGATTGAAACAAAGTAGAAGTGGTTATTTGGCTTGAAAAAGCATCATTCCTTCCATTTATCCATTGCAACAATAGTTGAATTTATATGTTACCAGGAATCTCTGAGCTGCAACCTAGGAGAGTTTCTTGGAATCCTAACATAATTGGCGTTGTTGCCAGGGAGAGTAGATTGAAGCTCAACTTCCCTAGGAAAATGACACTGGTCTAGCTTTGATGATAGACAAAGTCTGGACACATTTTTTGGTTGTAATCATCTATCTGGTGACTCCACTAGATGACCAACCTTTGGCGACTCCACATCACATTTCCGGCTCAATTTGTGAGGCATACTCGAAGAAATACTCAGAAATCACCAGTTGACCCAGTGCTGTTGTGGGGAAAAATGCCTATGCAGGACGATCCTATCCACCTAAGGTGTGACAGTGCCTTAGCAACAAACAGAGACAGCTATTCTAGTATTCTTCCTTTATGAATTAAGAATGAAGAGAGATGGATGGACTAACCGGTGTCTTCCGTTTGTCCCTCGATCCGGTTTCTCTTCTCTTTGAGAGTTCCCAGCTACTTGCCTTCTCGCTCGCCCAGCTTCAACAGGTCTCTGCAAGATCACAAGAAGAGAACACTACACAAAGACATAGATTCATATTCATAACTAGTTCAGGATTAGAAGTAAACTAAACATACTAATGCAATCATACATCAAAGATACATCAGTATATAGGAGAAACCAAGATAGCTTTATTGATGAATAACAAGGTTCAGGAAGAGATACAACCCAGAGGGCTCCAATCCAGCATCTCCTTCCCAGCAAATGGAATTCCTATCTTCACCTCCCTTCAAAGAATTAAGCACCCAATGATTCCAGTCTCAAACCAACAGCAATTCTTTGCAATAACAAAATTCCAGCCTCTAGATCTCATGGAGGAGAGATCCATATATAGATGTTTGGAGAGAGGATGAGTCATCTTGAGATCTGACTAGTGTCCTCTCCCTCTGTCAGTTCTTGATTCCACTTGGAGGTTCTTGCTTCCACTTGGAGATTGAGAACCTCTTACTCATCACCAGTCGAATTCACTGAGGCAAGTGTCATTGAGGAAGATTCTAGAAGCTTCCTGGGTTTTGACACCTTGTTGAATGAACTTGCCACTTGTCAACTCTCGTTCAGCGCACCTGGGTAGTGCTTCTACCTGTGTTGCAGTGCAGGTAGCCAGTTCAGGGTTTGCATTTCAGCGCAAACAGCTAGTGGAGCTCTTGAACTGATCCTGAATTGACTTGCTTTTGAGCAGTTTCTGGTGGAGAACTTCTGTGAATTGCTGTGGTTTGTTAGCCTTGTTCCTCTAGGGGTAGGAACAACATGTTTAGGGACTTTGGATCCCTTAGATTATGGACATTTCATGCTTATAGTTGTAAGGCACAAAAATGTCTATAACAGTTGCCCCCTAAAGTATGAGGCCGTTTATCGGGTGAAATGCTTTATCAGGAGGGTCCGAAGTTCATCCAATGCTGGGAGGAGACCTGTAATAAGATACAATACAATACATTATTTTTCATACTGCTTTCATGATCTAGCTGAGGCGGGCATTCCCATGCTCAGCTTTATAAATTCATTTTTCTGTACATAGAACAGACAATCGTCTGATGGTAGACTGATGATTTTGATGAAATCATCATCCTTTTGGTAGGATGATTATCTGCTGCAATGATGTACATGTCAATGTCTTTATCTTTCCTGAATATATATCGCAGCTCGGATGGATGAAACTAGATCCGGGGTCTTCAAACTCGTTCGATCTTCACTCTAAGTACAAGTCGATCCATGTGAGAAATGCTCTGAAGTCGAACATGGAAAGACATCGCTTGATTACCGGTCAATGAGGTAAACCGTTAACAAGCGCGAGAGGAATCACTGATAATGATAATGACCCTCAAGGTACTGCAGTACAATTCACGTGGTGTGAATAAAGGACTTGGCGTCGAACACCACGCAAAATCTTTCGGTCGAAGGTCATTGATGTATACCTGTCGCCGGAAGTGAGAAACTTGCCATTGAGGCATGCAAGCTTCAAAGTACTGAAGGGGTTGTTCCTAGATCAACTTCTTGGATAATGAGCTGATGTCGACAAGAAGCGATCCGTCAAAGGAGGGCCTTAATGAATCCCACATCAATGACACGGAACGGAGCTAATGATTTTGATGGAGGTGAAAACGATCTGTGACATATGATTCAGGGTGGCGGTCATGAAAGGATGAAGGATAATGTACGGCAGTGGATGGGACACGGTTGAGTTCTCTGAATGACTTCTCTTGAACATATGGCGACACTGATGCGATGGATCGGTATCATTACCCCAAATATGGATGGTATGGAAAGACCATGGTGATGTGACCGGTGAATGAAACAACCCAACCCGATTGTGGTACGGAGGAAAAGTGTCATGTTCAAGAGCGATTTGCTACCATCAAAGTTTTCTTGAGTTTCTCCCAATTTTTCCCCAGTCATTGCTGACCAGTACCTCTTTATTTTTGTCAAGCTTGAGGAGGATAACATATGCTTGTTCTATAACCTGCCCTTCGGGCAAGCCCATCGCTATGTTTTAACGAGCCTAGCGATAGTGAAACTCGTTCTCGTCTAAAGACAAGTTTGTCGCTATTTAATGATTTTAACGAGTCTAACGACAAAGACAACTCGGTCCCTTTTCATTTTTAGAGAGTCTGAAAAGGTACGTAAAGATAACTCCAAAGTTCCTTTTTCGTCATCTAATCCCTTAAGTCCGAAAAAGTATAAAACAATACAGAAGGGATGAGTTTTCGATAGTTTTAACGAGCCGAACAAAACAAGCGCTCGATCTTTTTGTGCAATAATCCCTCAGGTCCAAAAAGATTAAAATCTAGAGGAGGGATAGCACTTCCTGTCCCTTTAACGAGCTGGAAGGCCAAGGACTCGGCAATCTTTTCATATTTTACGAGTCAGATGAAAAGAGCTTAAAGAAGACTCGTCTTTTGAGGAACGCGTGATGAAACAGGTTTAGCAGCTGATTCCAGGTACAGGTTGGAATTTTCCAATCACGGCAGTGTCACAAGGATGGCTAGTGAAATCACTCTTCGCAGCTGTTCCTCAAAATGGGTAAACAATCATATGGAGGTGAACGATCGGCCAATGGAAAAGTGGAGGTGACGGTGCAAACACGACCAAGGCTTTAATGGCTGATAATGTTACATTCACAATGGTTATTTACCGGGTAGTGGTTCATTTTTTATTTTAAAATGAGCTTAAACGCTGGTGGAAACACTTGCTCATTGCTTATGTTTATTTTTTAACGAGCATGAAGTCCGCGTTAAAACTGCTCGGATCTTGCGTTTATTTTTTAACGAGCATGAACTGTGTGCTAAAACTGCTCGATTAACCCAGTCATATGATAAGAAAGTCTCATTAAGATTCTATTTTTTATGGAGCTTCATCTCACAAAGCTTTGCTCCGCATCCTTTCTTTTTGCAAGTTAGGAAACGGCTAACCCAAAAAACAGATAAATAACCGCTCTTTGCTTGCACTCCAAAAGGTTTGCATGCCCCCAGGTATAAAGTACGATTTCAAGGTTACCTCTACTTCATTTCCGTCAAAACATTTGTTTCACCGAGAGAGGCCTACCTCTTTCAGGTTACCCAAAGATTGTCTCGTTAATCTTTCAAACAAAACACTTCCTCGGCAATGTCTACCGAAATAGACAAAGGTGAGCGACGTAGCCCGCCAACTCACATAACTTTGACAAAAGAATCTTATTCTAGAATAACCCCTCTTCCTAGACGGACGGGGTACAGACTAGTCATATTCTCCCGCGGAAACCTACTCTATACCCAAAGTTTTCCTGCCGAAGCAGACCAGGACGCATGCCCCCTGGGTTCCAGTCATATCCTCCCGGATTAGTCGCGCTCATCAGGAGGATGGACCGTGGGTTGAGACACTTCTTGCGTGAAGAGACCATTTAGGAATGGTGTATGACTATTTGCGATGCGTGATCCGGGAAATGAAAGTTGGTCCACGAGCTTGACCACTCTTCCTTCAAGCGGAAAACACATTACTCTAAAGAGTGAGGAGACGACGGCTCCCATGCAATATATATAGTCTCGTCCAAGGAGTAGGTTATAATCCAAGGGTCCTTGAACGACCATCACGTTCATTTGAACGGTATTCCCTTTCAATGTTATGGGCACATTGGGGAGGATTCCTAAAGGTCGACTGGTTCCTTTATCAAAGCCTGATAGATTTCTCATTTCAGGCAAAACCGCTGGCGAACCAAGCGTTTTCCAAGAAATAGAGGAAAGGATACTCACAGATGCCCCCTCATCAATGATAGTGCCAGCCATTACCATTCTGTATATTTGAACGATAATTCTGAATGGTATACTGGCTGGTAACCGGGGTCTGCCTAGTTGGTTCCAGTCGAAGGACACAACTAGGTTGCTTGGTGGTGGGACCGAATAGACAGTCGGATATCGCTCTGACGAACTTCCTTCCTGCGATAAAGGAATGGGTGCATTGCCCCCTTGTTCGTCGGAGTCTGTGTTGATGAAGAGAATTTGGACGGTGTCGTCTTTATTCTCTTCTGTGATGGTATCATTCGAAGATAGAGCCTCTGAAGGCAAAACCGGGTCAACTGCCGCCTCAACCTTTTGACTTTCGTCAGGTATGGATTCAGACGGTTCATCTTCAATGATAGGTGCTTCGGCTGACCACCTGAGTGGGCCAGCCGGGTTCTCAACTAGTGAAGGACTTGGCAGGAGTTTTTGATATCCAGGAGGAAGTTGCGCTCGTAAAATCGGGCGATCTTCCAAAATTCTTTTAGCCTCGTCTAAGAAGGGACAACGGTGGATGGCATGGTCGCCTTCACACAGCTTGCAGGGAAATCTAGCTTTCCCTCTCTGTCCTGTGGCTTCACTTTCACTGGTTGACGGTGTGCTGTCAACATGGCTATCAGAGGTTGACGCTACCGAATTGTGCAAACGGGGAGACCAGTCCCTTAGTATCCGAGGGATGCAGGGACAATCTCTGTGGAAGTGGTCTCCCTTGCATATGACGCATGGCGATTTAGGCCTTGCCAGTGATGTGTGTGGATTTTTGTCAGACGACACTTGTTTGCCCCCAGTCGCTTTTGGCTCCTTCTTCTTCTTCTCTTTTTTCTTCTTCTCCTTCTTCTCCTTAGGAACTCGGTTTTTTGTTTTACCAGTTCCGTCAAGCGAAGAGGAAGGAGGAGAGGAAGACTTAGATGAAGTAGAAGGCTGGTGGGCGACTCTGGTATGGTCTAACTGTTGACTCGACTGTTCAGGAATAGTGGTGTTCTGAACGACATTGGTTGAAAAGAGCCAGACCGGCAGGCCAATTGTCAGTCCTGGAAGCGACAATGTGGCCATATGGGGCGCACCAACATCTCCCCAAGAGGAGAAGGGACTAGGATTTCCACCAAGGGGAATTCCTTGGTTGGTGGGCTCCATTTTTTCAACCTAAAGATCAACGCAGGAATAAAGGGTGATTGTTCCGTTTAAAATAAATTTTTAACGACGCTTAGACACAACTTGCTTTTTCAATTTTAGAGAGTCGAGAAAAAGCTAAAGATGACTCTAGTCTCCTTCGATGTTTTAACGAGCCCGAAGTGACAAATGCTCGGATGGACTTTTTCTGTTATAGAGTCTGAAAAAGGCCAAAAGGAACTGCTCAGGAGTTCTAGGCAGAGGGTGTGCCAAACTTTTCGCAAAACCGCAGAATACTTTTTAGGGTACGGGCGGTCGATCTTCCTGAATGTTGTTTTCAGTGCATTGCGATCAGTAGGGCGGCCGACACGGCTTCCTAAGGATAAAGGTTTTATTCCTATAGGGGTCTCCCAATATATACGCGACGGTACATGGGAGCACAATCCGTACTGGCGCTATCGTCCCTCAGGAGGAATCACCCACCTTCAACGAGATCGACAGTCACCAGGCTTTACGACGCCGGAACACGTCTCTAGCCTAGACCTCTATGTTGTGCGTTATGTTGCAAAGCGTTGTTAAGTTCATTCAGTTTATTTTAGGTTGATCTTTTTAGAAGTTTGCCTTTTGGATCACCACGAGATGTATGGTACAATTCCTAAATGCAGTCTAAAGATGATAAGCAAGCTTTATATCTTTTCAACTATGAAAATCCTAGCTACAAAGGGAAAAGAAAGACACCATCTTTTCTCAAAGAGCAATCAGCACACTCTAATGCACTTTTCCTAAATCAAGCATGCAAACTATCAAGATGCAAATGCACAATGCAGGTGTTTGTTTTTCGCTTTCTTAGTATTGATGCCTACAAAGAAAGCTTTTTGTACAACTTTGAATTTGCTTTTAAATGACAAGTACAAACAAGTTTACTTTTTCGAAATCAGAAAGGGTAGAAGAGAATACAACACTTTACGACTTTTCGAAATGAACACTTGTTTCGACACTCAAAAGAGACAAACTCAAACCAAAAGAAAAAGTAAATGTATAATCAACCGAAAACAGCCAATGAACTCTCTCCTAAGATCACAATCGACAGATCTGAATCAAGGGCTACAGGATGATTATTTCACTCATGCAAAGGATAACTGTAAATGACGCCACAAACACATAAAAACACTCACAGTCTTTTTGTACAAAAGGAGGCGGAATTTAAGCAGAGAAAAGGAGTTATCAGACTGGTACCTATGCTGGTTACAGGCTACAAAAATCAGAGATCAAAACAAGGCAAAACAGAGCAGAGAACCCCAGCTGCACTAGGCCTAACTGGATCAGCGCAACCTCAACACAGGGGTTTTGACATTCAGCGCAGGTAGCCTTCACGGGACCTGCGTTGAAATGCAGAACCTCTTCACAGGGGTCGCGCTGAAGGAGAAACGAGAGTTTCTCACTGGGTTCTGGGTCACAGTTTGCTGATTAATCAACGGTTTCAGGCCAAATAAAAGCAACAAGCAAGGTACAATCAAAGGGATGCTTTGAGGGGGTACTAAGATCTATCACAAAGGATCATCAAATCATTTGTGAGTCCATTGTTCAGATCATAGACAAATCCAGTGATTGGATCAAAGCAGCAACTGTCTACTTTGCATCTCAGAAGAGCAGATGCAGTTCGATTGTTGCTGTTGAGTCTATGAAACAAACAATGATAGAGACACAAATAAAATGACTAAACAAATCTCCCCAGCGGAGTCGCCAATTTGTTGTGGGGAAAAATGCCTATGCAGGACGATCCTATCCACCTAAGATGTGACAGTGCCTTAGCAACAAACAGAGACAGTTATTCTAGTATTCTTCCTTTACGAATTAAGAATGAAGAGAGATGGATGGACTAACCGGTGTCTTCCGTTTGTCCCTCGATCCGGTTTCTCTTCTCTTTGAGAGTTCCCAGCTACTTGCCTTCTCGCTCGCCCAGCTTCAATAGGTCTCTGCAAGATCACAAGAAGAGAACACTACACAAAGACATAGATTCATATTCATAACTAGTTCAGGATTAGAAGTAAACTAAACATACTAATGCAATCATACATCAAAGATACATCAGTATATAGGAGAAACCAAGATAGCTTTATTGATGAATAACAAGGTTCAGGAAGAGATACAACCCAGAGGGCTCCAATCCAGCATCTCCTTCCCAGCAAATGGAATTCCTATCTTCACCTCCCTTCAAAGCATTAAGCACCCAATGATTCCAGTCTCAAACCAACAGCAATTCTTTGCAATAACAAAATTCCAGCCTCTAGATCTCATGGAGGAGAGATCCATATATAGATGTTTGGAGAGAGGATGAGTCATCTTGAGATCTGACTAGTGTCCTCTCCCTCTGTCAGTTCTTGATTCCACTTGGAGGTTCTTGCTTCCACTTGGAGATTGAGAACCTCTTACTCATCACCAGTCGAATTCACTGAGGCAAGTGTCATTGAGGAAGATTCTGGAAGCTTCCTGGGTTTTGACACCTTGTTGAATGAACTTTCCACTTGTCAACTCTCGTTCAGCGCACCTGGGTAGTGCTTCTACCTGCGTTGCAGTGCAGGTAGCCAGTTCAGGGTTTGCATTTCAGCGCAAACAGCTAGTGGAGCTCTTGAACTGATCCTGAATTGACTTGCTTTTGAGCAGTTTCTGGTGGAGAACTTCTGTGAATTGCTGTGGTTTGTTAGCCTTGTTCCTCTAGGGGTAGGAACAACATGTTTAGGGACTTTGGATCCCTTAGATTATGGACATTTCATGCTTATAGCTGTAAGGCACAAAAATGTCTATAACAGTGCCTGATCCTGAGAAGATTGTGAAGAAAAGAAAAACATCATAGAAAGAAGCATCAGGATCAGGTAAGCCTAAACAATCTTATGTATCTCTGCAAGAAAGGCTTGTAACTGAGCAAACATATGTTGAGAATATAGAGCCTAGTATTATTAGTAAAGAAATCCTCCCAAAGATTCATAAAGCTCCTTGTTCAATAAGTTCCCCTTTGGATCTCAGTTCAAAGAAGGCCTCCCATACAGTCCATCAGTTTCCTTCTACCCTGTCATTCATTCCTCTACCTCCTGTCATCCAAATGACCAGTACTCTTCCATCTATCCCAGCCATGGCAGGCCAACAGGCACCCATGAAGATGGAAAGAATCATAGCTGCTAGGTATGGACCCCTGGTCCTGCCTGTTCCTTTGAATGCCATGCCTACAGGAGAGTATCAGAAAACATACCTAAGTTTACTAGTACAGAGGGAGTAACAGCTGAAGAACACCTTGAATCTTTTTATAGTTATGCAGATAACCTAGATATCGGTGAAGATGATGTGTGGATGAGGGTATTTGTCCAAAGCCTTGATGGAAAGGCTAGAAAGTGGTTCATAGAATTAACCCCTAGGTCTATAGTAGACATTGAAGCATTAGATGATGTGTTTTTAAAGCATTGGGATGATAAGAAAGACCTACTATATTACCATACTGAGTTTGGAAACCTCAAGAGGGAAAATGGGGAATCCTTGTCTGATTTTAATAAAAGATTCAATTGTATGTACAACAAGATTCCAGCTGAAGTAAAGCCTACCCCCACCTCTGCTAAGCTCACATATGCCAATGCTTTTGACTCTGATTTCTGCCTGCTATTGAGAGAAAGAAGATGTGTCACTCTAGCTGAAATACAAGATGCAGTATTAGAAGTAGAATCAAATATCATGGCTGCAGAGAAACTCAAAAGCCATGCTGATAGAAGAAGGAAGAGAGGTGAGGCTTCTTCTTCCTCTACCTCATCTTCAGAGCCCAAGTTAGACAAAATGACTAAAATTATAGAGTCATTGGCTGCTGAAATATCCAAACTCAAGGTTGAGAAGAATGCTAGGAAAGCAAGGCTTCCTAATACATTTTCTCCTATAACTACAAATCCATTTAGAAGAGTAAATAATTAATTGTAGATCATTCAAAGGGGTAAAGAGGCCAGTGAAGAACAAAGGTTTAAGGCTCCTTTCCAAAATGTAGTCATGGAGGAAGAACAACTAGACGAAGAGGATGAGATTCACTGCATGGAGGATAAGGGTAATGTTACCTTTTTGACATTAGCTACCTACGAAGAATCATTACTCAGGGACCAGACCAGTCAAGAGTGGGACAGAGAAGCTGTTATACAGACTAGAGACCAGCAAAGATATAATCTAAGGTCAAGAACAAGTAATGTCAAAGAGAACCCTGCTTAAAGAACTACTATCCCCACAAAGCAGCAAATTAACAAACAAAAGAAACCAGCAGCTGATCCCATCATCCTCAAAGCACCAGCTCAAGAGGTAAGAGGCCCTGATAAGCCCCCTTTCCCTTTTAGTTTTGAATCATAAGTTCAGAAGTTGAAAATATATGTACCTCTGATAGAACTTGTAAAGAATGAGGCTTTTAGGAGACCTATCCTTGATGCCCTTGAGCTGAAGACCACACAAGCCTCCACTGCCTATGTAAATTTGCAAGATGATAAACCTGCAGTTGTGCTTAGCCCAATGACTAAACCTACTGATGATACCTCCCCATCATTTTATGTCTCATTGACCATTCATGACAAAATCCTCCACGACTGTCTGCTGGACACTGGTGCTAGTCATAATATGATGCCCAAAGCTGTCATGTAAGACTTAGGCCTTGGTATCACCAGACCTTATCATGATGTATTTTCTTTTGATTCAAAAAGGTGAAATTTCTGGAACTGATCAAAGATTTAGCTATCACCCTAACTCAGCTGCCCATGAAAAGCATGATGATGGATATTGCGGTAGCAGATGTCCCCCCTAAGTTTGGTATGTTGTTGTCCAGAGGGTGGATTAAGAGACTAGGTGGAACTTTACAAAATGATTTATCTTATGCCACTGTCCTAGTTTTTTGAGGAGAAAGCAGAAGACTGTACAAAGAAGCCCAGCTGGCCTACATCATCAGTGATTTGAAGAACCCTCTAATCATCCTATTTACACTGTGGACACTGATTTTGGGGCATGTATTCTCCAAATCAAAGAATCCCATCAGGCCTCGACGTAGATTAAGAAACCAGTTGATCAAGCCATGGAAGAGGAAGGAACACAAGCTTGGGATATGTTCTTTGATGGAACATGTTCAAAGGAAATTGCAGGAGTAGGAGTGGTGCTAGTGTCTCCAAAACAAGAAAGCACACATCTCTCTTTCAAGCTGACTTTTCAGGTCACTAACAATATAGTGGAGTATGAGGCTTTGATATTGAGCTTACACGCTGCCAAAGACAGAGGAATCAGAAATATAAAGGTGTTTGGAGATACTGATCTCATCATTCAGCAAGTGAACAAAACATTCCAAGCAAGGCACCCAAGGTTGAAAGCATACAGAGATGAGGTATGGAGACTCAAAGATTCTTTTGATAATTTTTGTATCTCATATATCCCTAGAGTCAAAAATCATCTTGTTGATTCCCTTGTTGTGTCTGCTAGCATGTTCATCCCTCCCCTACCTCCTAAACTGGTTTATGAAGTCCAAATCAAGCATAGACAATCCTTGCCTGATAATGTCCAGCATTGGAAAGTTTTGAGGATGATGATGTGGTGAATAGGTTTCTACAGGTCATTGATGAATTCTCTGAAATGAAAATCAACCAAGAGAATGAAGCCTCGGAAGACAATCCCTAGCCCCAGCTTAAGAACAAAATTGGCCATGACAATATTGTTCATTTCCCTAGCAATCATATACCTAGAGGGCTAGTGCCTCTAGAGAAGTTGTTTGACCAGAATGATGTGCCTTATAAGGCTGCCCAAAAAGAAGATCAATCTGTAGTCCATAGGCATAACATAGGGAGCCCAGATCATCCAAAGTATATAAATCTTTCCACCCATCCGTTTGTTGCCCAAAGTTCTGAATATTGCACCTTGATGAAGCAATTTGCCGATGTCTTTGCCTGGGAATACAGTGACCTCAAAACTTATGACAAAAAAATCATCCAGCATAAGATCCCATTGGAGAAAGACACCATTCCTTTCAAGCAGAAACAGAGGCCCATAAATCCTCTACTCCTTCCTCTGATTGAAAAAGAAATCAAGAAGTTGTTGGCTGCCAAAATCATAGTCCATCTAAGATATTCAAAGTGGGTAGCCCATTTGGTAGTGGTGAGGAAGAAAAGTGGAGACATCAGGCTCTGCGTTGATTTCAGAAACCTGAACAAGTGTTCCAAGAAAGATAATTATCCTCTGCCCAAGATGGAGCATTTGCTGCAGAAAGTCTTAGGGGCCAAAGTGATGTCTTTCCTCGATGGATTTTTAGGGTATAATCAAGTTGTTGTACATCCAGATGATCAAGAAAAGACTCCATTCACCACTCCTTGGGGCACTTTTATGTATTCCAAGATGCCCTTTGGGTTAATGAACATTGGAGCCACCTTTCAGAGAGCTATGGATATAGCATTTGTAGGAGAGAAGGATAAGTTTTTCCTTGTCTACCTAGATGATATAACAATGTACTCCAGCGGCCATTAGGACCATTTGCAACATTTGAAGAAAGTGTTCCTGAAGTGCAGAAGATTTGGAATATCAATCAATCCTAAAAATTCACAATTTGCTTTAGAGGAGGGCAAGCTGTTAGGACATATTTTTTCTGTTGTAGGTGTCAAAATTGACCCAGAAAGAGTGAAAGCAATACAAACCTTGTATGTCCCAAGATCAAAAAAGGACATCCAATCCTTTCTAGGAAAGATAAATTTTGTAAGGAGTTTTATTCCTAACTTTGCAGAACTGGTAAAGCACATCACCTCCATGCTGAAAAATGGGCCAGAAACCAAATGGACTAATACAGCAAGAAGATCTTTTGAAGCCATCAAAAGAGCCATTATGGAGGCTCTCACCTTAATCAGCCCAGACTATAGCAAGGAGTTCCATATCTTTTCATTTGTCTCAGGTGACACCCTTGCAGCAGTTTTATTGCAAAAATATGATGAAGGTTCAGAGCATCCAGTGGCATTCTTCAGCAAAACATTAAGGGATGCTGAACTGAGGTATGATATTATAGAAAAATAGGCCTATGCTCTTGTCAAATATTTGAAAGCTTTTATAATATACATTCTACACTCCAAGGTAATTGCATATGTGCCCTCTGCTTCAGTAAAAGATATCCTAACATAGCTGGATGTTGATGGAAGAAGGGCCAAATGGATTGCAAAGCTTATTGAGTTCAACATAGAATTGAAGCCCACCAATCTTGTCAGAGGTCAGGGCCTTGCCAAACTGATGGCTAAAGAAAATTATAGGATATTGGACATGAATTTAATAAGAACAAACTCTTATGACAGGCAGACAGAGCAAGAAACAGCTGAACCAGGCAGAACCAGTCGTTGCATGAAAATCTAGCTTGTTGTGAATGGTATTCTACCATAGCCTATTTTTTGTTGCAGCTAGAAGTCCCTCTAGGCTTAAGTTCAAGCCAAGCTAGAACTATCAAGCTCAGAGTAGCGAAGTATTGAATTCATGAAAAATTGTTGTACTAGAGGGACCCCTCTGGAATTCATTTGAGATGCTTGGAAAAAGAACAATCCATGGAGGTCATGCATCAGTTCCATTCCAACATCTGTGGAGGACATCACTATTGGAAAACCATAGCCCACAAGATTCTTAGAGCTGGATATTATTGGCCCACGTAGTTTTCTGATGTCTTTTCATTTGTAAAAACTTGTGACAGGTGCCAAAGGTTTGAAGGAAAACAGCAATTGAAGTCCTTGCCATTGAAGCCAATACATGCCAGTGGTCCTCTTCAGCAGTGGGGTTTGGATTTCATAGGAGAAATTAATCCACATTCCAGTGGCCAGCACAGATGGATTTTAGTAGCCACTAACTACTTCAATAAGTGGATTGAGGCCATCCCTACTAGGAAAGTTGATCACCATGTGGTCATGAAGTTTTTGACAGAAAATATTTTCACCAGGTTTGGCTATCCACACAAACTAATTACAGACAATGCAGCAACCTTTAGGGCAAAAGAGTTGGGGGACATGTGTGATTCAATGGGCATTAAGATAGTTCATTCCACCTCATATTACCCTCAAGGTAATGATCTGGCGAATCATTCAATAAAATCTTGATAAGGATAACCAATAAGCTGCTAGAAGACAATAAAAGGAAATGGGATTCCAAGCTAAGATATGCATTATGGGTTGACAGAGTGACTACCAAGAAATCCATAGGGAACTCTCCATTCAAGCTGGTATATAGCACTGAGGCTGTATTCCCAATCCAGTTAATCCTCCCTCTGGAAAAATTCTTGCAGGAAGAGCAGAATGCAGAGGATGACATGGAAAAAAGGATGTGTGATTTGGCAGAAGTGCATCAAATCAGAGAGCAGTTGGTTGAAAAGTTCTTCAAAAGAGAGTCAAGGAAGCCTTTGACAGAAAGGCAAAGATAGACAGTTTTCATATTGGAGACTTGGTTCTTAAGTGGGATGCATTGAATGAAAAGAAAGGGAATCATGGGAAGTTCGATGCTCTGTGGACTGGACCTTTTGTCATCACTCAGATCTAGGGGAACAATACTTTCACACTGCAAAGTGTGGAAGGAGAGACAGTTTTTGATGGCTCAGTTAATGGGCAGTTTTTGAAAATTTATGTTGTTTAAGGTCTTCCAGCCTTAATTTTGTAAATATGTTGTTTTATCAGTTTTTAGTGTAGACTTAATTAGACTCCATGCCCAATGGAACACTAGGAAATTTTGTTGATCTCATTTTTGTAGGAAAGGCAATGGTCTGTAGTTCTTGAGACCTCACAAGGAGGATCTCATCCCTAGAAGGAGCCAGTGTTAGCTCTGCTATACAACGTTGGTTTCTGAAGGTCAAAGATAAGCTTGGTTGTATTGGTTAGCTCAAAGGAAAGCCCACAGTGGTCACTTTTCCCTTTTTCCTTCTATCCCACTTGCCACCCTTCATCTCTGTTTCCTTTGTTTTTCCTCTAAAACTAAAAAAACCCCTTTTATTTTAAGCCCCGAGTGCAAAAGCCCAAACCCCGATAAAACCGCACCCATACGACTTTGCGCCTTTATAAACCTATCACCTCATCTCAGCCATTGACCTTCCTTGCTAAATCTAATGGCTCCCGTCATGCCTGATAAAGCAACTTGCACAGTCATTTCCCCACCGCCCAATCATCTCTGCCGAGATATGATGACCTTCGCATTTATCGCGCCAGCAAGTGATTGAACGTTAGCGCGCGATGAGAGTGGTTTTTCTCTCTCATTTGTCGCTACGTGTCAAGCGCTAATTGGAATCGCTCGGTCTCGTCCTTTTACCGCTTTATACCCGAAGGTGGTGCGATCAATACCGTTTATCGCCTAACCTATCCGCCCACCCGCTAAACTCCCACGTAACTCCATTGCATGATCACCATCCGATCTGTCCAACAAAGATCTGATGGCCCCAATTGTCCCCACTCTCACCATGTCCGATAACCCCCGTAGAGCCATCTCCGTCGTCCGTTCCCTTGTTCTGACGGCCATTCTTTCCTCTCATCCAGACTATCTATTTTCCCATGCACCCTATGTCCCTTGACCACTCCGTTTACTCGAAGGAGGAAGGTGACCAGTTTACCAATACTAGTCACTGACAAATCCCAACAACCATGTTTAACAAACAGTATCGCAAAGGGAGAAAAGGACAGAGCACGATCCTGTAACTGCATTTATCAGTTATGGAACTTCACTGATACAAGCACTCCAACTGCCTAAGAGGACAGCACAACACCTGAAAGGATCAGATTCACTCCCTGCAGGTCAGAGACTCCATCAGGCCATTAAATGCAGTTGGTGGTCAATTATGACCCCTCCATACCTAAATGGCCAAGTGCCTTTGTAATGTAAAATCTTTAAATACCCAGAAACAATATGTAATCAAGGTTGATGGTCAATGTTTTGATGTAAGGTTCAACTTCTGGAGACTGTGGATACTTTTCCACTTGCAGCGTCTCGTCTTCATTTTCAGCTAATACAAGCTTCTTTTGTTGCTAATTGCTCACTTTCCATTTTCCTCTGTTCTAAGTTGTGCCTGATATGCTGTGTTCTTGATCTTTAAGTTTTAGCACTAGAAAGTTGTCATCCTATTTATGTGTTAGATTGTTGAATGTATCATTGAATAAGTTATTCAGGTTTCTTTTTATCTAGTGCCAGAGAGCTGTCATCCTGTCTATGCATTAGTAGATTAGATTTACAGGCTTCTTTACTGGTTGCAGCCAGCCATCACATTGTCTTGTGCGTCTGTTGGTGTGGTCAGTATTCTCCATATTCACCCAATCTCTAAACTATGAGTAGTTGGTGGTCTAAAGCCTTGTAGTCTAGGGGTGTTCACGCATGTCTGGAGTGAAACAAAGTAGAAGTAGTTATCTGGCTTGAACAAGCATCATTCCTTCCATTCATCCATTGCAACAATAGCTGAATTTATATGTTACCAGGCATCTTCAAGCTACAACCTAGGAGAGTTTCTTGGAATCCTAACAGGCCCATCTGAGAACTTGTCCTTTCAGGCTCATTAAAAATCAAAGGTAAGAATAGAGTCATCTTTAGCTTTTCTCGACTCTTTAAAACTGAAAAATCAAATTTGTGTCCAAGCATCATTAAAATTAATTGAATTCGGAATAACATCCCCATTCCTTAGTTGATCTTAGGTTGAAACATATGGTGACAAATCTAGAGTCCACCGATCAAGGAATCAATTTTGATGCAAATCCTAGTCCTTTTCCTTCTTTCGGAAATATTGGTGCTCCTTATATGGCTACATTGTCCCTTCTAGGATTTAACATTGACTTCCCAGTATGGTTGTTTTCAACCTCTTTGGTTCAAAATGTCGTGATTTCTACAACCGGAAAAAATCAACCTCCAATTGATCCTGAAGTTGACCCCTTGCCTTCTCCCTCATTTGTTTCTTCCTCCCCTTCTTCCTCTTCGCCTGGTGAAAGTATTGGTACTAGTAACCAGGTGGCTAAGAAGAAGAAGAAGAAGCCAATTCAGCAAGGGGGCAACCAAGCAACCATTGCTCTGAATGCAACATCTGATGAAAATCCATACATTAAGCCTCACAAAGTCAAATATCCATACATAGTGTGTACGGGAGACCATTTTCATCGAAATTTTCCTTATTTCCTTGAATCTTGAAAGAATGGTCTTCCTGTTCACACCATCCCGTATCATCAACCTCTAGAGATCATGGTGGTAACACACCATCAACTAGTGATAGTAAAGTTCATGGACAAAAGGGCAAAGTCAAACTTCCATGTAGCTTATGTGAAGGTATTCACCCCTTTCACCTTTGTCCCTATTTGGATGAAGCCAAAAGAGTGTTGGATAACCGTCCTGCTTCACCGCAACGACTTCCATCTGGTTACAGGAAACTCTCCCTGAATCCTTCACTAGGTGATGAACCAACTGACCTAAATCAACCGTCGGTGGAAACCACTCTCCCTGAAAGTGAATCTTATGAGTCGATACCCGATAAAAATCAACAGATCGAGGACCCGATTTCACCTTCAACTAATCGTACCTTTCTCGAAGAGAGTGAAAATGATACTGCTCAAGTTCTTTTTGTTACCTCATATTCAAATGCGCTTGGGGGTAGTCCACCTGTTCCATCAAGACAGAAGGAAAATCCTCCAGTTCTCATAACTCAAGGGGTTAATTCTCTCGTTTCTATGGTACCCCCTCCAAGTAGTCTAGTAACTTCCTTTGATTGGAATCGATTGGCAAGATCCCACCTTCCTTCTTATGTGCCTTTCCAGATCATAGTACAATTTTGTAAAATGATTGTATCTGGCACTATTATAAATGAAGGTGCATTAGTGAGTATCCTTTCCTCAAGTGCTTGGCAAGTGCTCGGTTCGCCACCGCTTGTGCCTGTTACATAGAATCTGTTGGGCTTTAACAAAGGAACCAGTCAACCATTAGGGATCCTCCCTCAGTTACCTATCACTTTGGGAGGAAAAACCATTTATCTGAATGTGATGGTAGTCCCAGGACCTTTAGATTACAATTTACTTCTTGGGCATGACTATGTTTATCACATGCGAGCTATTTTTTCAACACTCTTTCAAGTGATTTGTTTCCCGCATGAAGGCAGGATTGTCACCATTGACCAGCTTTGATTTCCCAGTCCAAATATTGCTCCTAGTCAACCATCATCCCTAAATGGTCCGTTTATACCAATGGCATCATCCCCGCCATGGGTTAATTATGTGGCAACCTGTTCCATACCTACATCGACTGACAATCAATTTAGTGATGTTGTACATTATGTACTGGGGGAATTGGAACTAGATCTTTCATTCATGACCACTTATGAGTTGTGATTGAAGGAGGCCAAGGATAGTTCATTATCTTGTGTCAACCTCGTTAAAAAATGAAACCAAGGGTCTCCAAGCATAATTCATTGTCTTGTGTCAAGATCTTTTAAAAATGAAACAAGGTCCCAAGTTCCTAGTCGAGTCTTTCACCTGATCTCGTAAAAGAACCTTCATTCCACCCACCTGATAGCCGTGAGTAGTCTACTTAGGTGAATGTAATGAAGCTTGGGGGGCATGCACCTAATGGTAAAGATAAGTTTCCCTGTAGGTTATGTGATTGGTCTATCACACCATTCACCTTTGTCTATCTGAATGAAGCCAAATACGTGTTGGATAATTGTCCTAATTCACCGCAGTGACTTCCATCTGGTTATAGGAGACTCTCCCTTTCATCATGCTGGGGGCATTTAAACCAATTTTTAAAGCATATTTTCTTTCATTTCGAGCTTGCGTAAAAAGGAAACTAAATCTAAGCATAGTTTTTTGTTTCAAGCTTGTGTAAAAATGAAACTGAATCCAAGCATAGTTCCCTATGGTTCAAGCTTGTCTAAAAATGAACCCATTTTAAATTTTTAACCCTTTTGATTGCCATTCCATCAGCCTTTTGAGCCTTGGTTGTGTTCATCTCATTGCCACCATCCCTTTGGCCGATCATACGCTTTCACTTGGTTGTTTTACCCTTTTTTGAGGAACAGTTGCAATGAGTGGTCTTATTAGCCAGCCTCTTCACGAATTCAATATGTTTTGAGAAATTCCAACATCACCAAAACCAGTTGCTACCCTAGACACCACTCGTTCCTCAAAATAGGGTCCTCTTTGAACTCTTTTCAGACTCTGTAAACATGAAAATATCATCGAGCACTTGTCTTTTTCAGCTCGTTAAAGTGTTTGGAAAAGTCATCCCTTTTGTATTATTTTATCCTTTTTTGGACCTAAGAGATTATTTTAGAAAAAAGAACTTAGGGAGTTTTATTTTTGTCACTTTTCAAACTCTCTAAACATGAAAAGGACCAAGTTATCCTTTTCGTTAAACTCGTTAAAACAATAGCGACAAACTTGTCCATCTAGACAAGACCGAGTTTCACTGTCGCTAGACCCATTAAAATATAAATAGCGACAGGTTTTCCCGAAGGGCGAATTATAGAACAAGCATATGTTATCCACCTCAAGCTTGACAAAAATAAAGAGGTACTGATCAGCAATGACTGGGGAAAAGGGGAAAAAACTTGAAGAATTTATGGTAGCAAGTTGCTCTTGAACATGACACTTTCATTTCACCTCCATTATTGAGTTGGGTTGGGTTATTCCTTTTACCGGTCATCATACCAATGGTCTTTCATACCATCCATCTTTTGGGGTTAACAGTACCAATTCATCTCAGTGTCACCGACATGTTCAAGATAAGTCATTCAGTTGAGAAAACACCATCCAGTTAATGTCTCATACACTGCAATACCTCCAACCTTCATTTTTTCATGACCACCATTCCTGAACCTTGTGTCGTCAGTTCATTTTCACCTCCAGAAATAATTTTCTTCGTTTTGTGTCGTATATGTCGGATGCATCAAGGCCCTCCTACGACGAGTCGCTTCTTGTCGACATCAGCTCATTATCCAAGAAGTTGACTTAGAAACAACCCTTTCAGTGCTTTGAAGCTTGCATACATCAATGGCAAGTTTCTCACTTTCGGCGACAAGTTGACATCAATGGCCTTCGACCGAAAGATTTTGTATGGTGTTTGACATCGGATCATGTATTCACACCACGTGAATTGTACTGTAGTACCTTGAGGATCATTATCATTATCGGTGATTCCTCTCGCGTATGTTAACAGCCCACATCATTGGCTGGTAATCAGGCAATATCTTTCCATGTTCGACTTCAAAACATCTCTTCACATGGATTGACTTATACATCAAGCAAATATGGAATGAGTTTGAAGATCTCAGATCTAGTTTCATCCATCCAGGCTGCGATATATTTAGGGATATAAAAACATCAAATGTACAAAGCCTCTACACAGATGGTCATCCTAACCATTGATGATGACTCTATATCTTAAGAATCACCAGTCTGTATCTACAGACAACTATCTGATCTATGTATATGAAATGAATTTATAAAGCTAAGCATGGGAATGCCTCCCTCAGCTAGATCATGAAATTATATTATGATGATGTATTGTATTGTAACTTATGTAGGTCACCTTCCAGTTCGAAACTTCGGATCCTCATGATAAAGCATTTCACCCGACATGAATATTTACGACCTCATGCTTTAGGGGGCAACTATTATAGACATATTCAGGCACATCAACCCCAAAGCTTATATGTCGATGTATTAGGGATCATCAACCCCTAAAAGAGTTTCTTCATACCCTAAAAGAACATAGTCATCTAAATACATCATTCCCCAAAAGTTCCATCTGAGAAACCATCCAGAAATTGCCTAAATTGAACCATACTGACTGCTCCACTGGCAAAGTACGATGCATACTGAGTGGTACACTACCAGGGTGCGATGCATACTATTTAGACCTTCTATAGGGTGCGATGGGTGAGGATGGACAAATGTTCAAGACAGTTTGCTAGGTGGTTGCTCATGGAATCTTCTAGAAACTTCTCCTGTGCCACTTGCCTCTCTGAATTCACCCAAGGATGAATAAGGGATCTAAGAAAATCTCCAATCCCTTCTCTTGTGGAACCAATTGTAACAAGTGGAATGACACTAATCAAACCCCATGGATGACTCACACCCTTGCAAACATCTATAAATGGATCCCTCATCCAAGAGATCTAGAGGTTGGTTGTGAATTGCAAGGAAGTGCTGATAGTTTGTAATTGAGGAAAGAGCATTGTATTATTGTTGGTGTGATCTTGCTATTTCATGAGGTGAAGAAGGATTGAAGCTGGAAGGATGATGCTGGATCAGACAACTGGGATGTAATTCTCCTTTCTATTAATAAATCTCTTCAAGTTTTCTTCCATATGATTGTGCAAATGTGAATGTTATCATTTGTGAATGCTATCATTTGTTCATTACATATCTAATTCTGTAATGTTTATGTTGTAATAGATCACGATGCTTTGACGGTTTTTTGTTGCTATATTTGTGCAGGTACTCTCTAAGCGTGTTAAGTATGGGGAGGAGTTGCAGGATCTATCAAAGGAGAGAGAGAGAAAGCAAGGGATCAAGCAGAAGTTCCATGTTGGTTCCATTATCTTTCTCTTATCTGTTACAAATAGAAGAAATCATTGAATTACTTTAAACTGTTGTTTCTAGGGTAGCTGCCGAACCTAAAGGGCTAGCATTCGTTAGGAATACTAGTTTTACCATAAACAGCCTTGCTCCTTTTTCTTTTCAGATTCAGTAGCTAAAGGCTTCTCTTTGTTGCTTTTGGTACCTCTGCTTACACTTTCCTTCTTTTCCTTTCTTTTGGAACTTCTTTCAGTTGATGTAGTTGATGTCCTTTCTATCTGAACCTGTGTTGAAGAAGATTTAGCAGTTTCTTGGGGTTTTGGTGTAGGTTTGCCCACCTTGTAAAACAAGAAATCTTCCCATGTTCGGTTTCTCTTTTTCAGTTCTTCTTCAACCAGAACCTTGAAAATTGCCTAATGATACAGGGTGTATTCTGATGCTTCCTAGTGTGCTTGAATTCTGGCTGCCATTTCAATCAGGCTCTTCAACATGAAATAGGGCAGATTAAGAGTCCTCATACCTGCAAAATGAAAAAGAAACATCATATGGTAAATAAAAACTATTGTATAACTTCTCTTACAAGTGAAAAAAATATTAACCAGTTTCACTGTTTCTTCCCATTCCTTCTTAAGATAATTGTTGGGAATTCCTATGGCCTAGTTAGGATCTCTGTATTCATCTCTAATAAAAGTATTGAGATCTCCTCTTGTAATGAGTTTTCCCTTAAACCACTTTTCTCCTTCCTGGGGAAGGTCAAAAGTTTCTGCAATTGATTGTTTTGAAACACGCAATTTGAAACCAAAGATGGTAGCTTCCTGTCCATTAAAAGTTTGAGAAAACTCTTGGGCTACACCTTGATGTGAGCCTCCTAACCTAGTGTAGAGTGGATACCAGCTTGCCTGAATAAACAATCTTCTAACACTTCGATTAGCATCAACTAGTTCAGCTCCTTGAGGTTCGATTCTCTTAAGCTTTCCACCTTTCCGAGACTTTGATGTCATGGATATCTTCTTGCTTGTTATGAAGAATAAGTGTCAAAGTATGGAATCTTACCCAACAGATGTTTCAATTAGCTTGAATTAGGTTGCCTGAAAAACTGAGATGTGTTCTTAACCACCTCAATCACTGTATCCTTTGCTACACTTTAGAAATTCGAAATGGTAAAATTTCCTCCATTTTCGAATATTTGAGATAAGTTTTGGTTCAATCTCCTATGCATATGATCCTTCATGATTAAATGATATTTCATGTCATAATAGACAGCATGTAATAGTAATGATGAAGTCGATTTGCTTTGGAGAGTCCAACTAATCTGCTGCAGGTGGTTGTACGAGATTTTTTGCAAATATGGAAATTTTTCTACTTTAATTCAGACTAGACGGAAATTCCAGTAGCGCATTACGTGGAACAGAAAGAACGGTCGTCGAAATTTAAACATATAGCTAAGAATAACGCTGCAGACACGTTTTAAATTTGGAAACACGGGTTTATTTAAGTTCAGTGGAGTAAGCAATGGCTGGCTATGGCTATGACTAATACCTAACTAATTTGATCAACCAAATCGATTAACCACTACCACTTGAGTTGACTTAAAGTTTGTGACCTATCCAATCACGAAATCTCATGATTTGGATTAAATATTTTGCCATTATGACAAGTGGACAATCGGAAACAATTGTGTTTTCGGCTTCTTCTTTTTTAAATGGGAGAAGCTATAGGAAATTCCAGTAGCATCAGGGAAAAAACAAAAAAAAAAACAAAAAACAAAAAAACAAAACAAAAAAAAAAAAAACAACAACAACAACAACACAAAACAAAAAACAAAAAAACAAAAACAAAAAAACAAAACAAAAAACAAAAAAAAAACAAAAAAACAAAAACAAAAACAAAAAAAAAAACACAAAAACAAAAACAAAAACAAAAACAAAAACAAAAACAAAAAAACAAAACAAAAAAACAAAAAACAAAAAACAAAAAAACAAAAACAAAAAAACAAAAACAAAAACAAAAAAAAAAAAACAAAAAACAAAAAAACAAAAAAAACAAAAACAAAAACAAAAACAAAACAAAACAAAAACAAAAAACAAACAAAACAAAAAACAAAAAAAAACAAGCAAAAAAAAAACAAAAAAAAAAACAAAAACACAAAACAAAAACAAAAAACAAAAACAAAAAAAACAAAAACAAAAACAAAAAACAAAAACAAAACAAAAAACAAAAACAAAAAAAACAAAAACAAAAAACAAAAACAAAACAAAGCAAAACAAAAAAAACAACAACAAAACAAAACAAACAAAAGCAAAAACAAAAACAAAAAAACAAAAAACAAAAAAACAAAAACAAACAGTAACGAAAAGACTATCCGGAAAATAGGGGAGATTGTCTGAACAAGAAAATCAGGCACTACCGGAAATTTCGGTAGCGTTTTAATTTTTTTTTAAATTTACAAAATTAATCCTAAAAAATAAAATTTTTAAAACCTACTCATGACTTAGCCTAGAATTGTGCTAACAAGAGAAATTCCACCAAAATATAAACTGATAGCTAGAGCATAGGCTGGTCAAAGTGACTCATCCCTAATTACATTGCAGCTGATTCATCTAACTCAATGAAGACTATTAACCTAACGTATTTACCCCTAGGTAATAGTAAAATACCATAATAACATCAACAATATCAATTACATCAATAAAATATTGACTTCCCATAGGTAAAATTCAAATTTAGAGAAGAACAGTGAAAACCTAGGCCAACTCTCAAGTGTACAGTGCTTGTATCAAGTGCATAGTGCCTATGGAAAGTGCATGATGCCATCTTCAGACCCACGTTTTCTTACCTTCTCAGTGTCGAAATTGAGTCTAGGATAGCTCATTGGAAAGCTTATCCTGTCTAGTTTCCAAATATTCCTTTATTTTTCAAAATGGGCTTGATTTGACTCTCAAACAATCCATTCTACTAAGACTGGTCAAGTGCACAACGCCTGGCTGAAAAAGAGGGCAAAAACATGATTTTTTGTTAGTGTTTTTCCCTTTTCACCTACCACTTTTGAATTCCAGGGCCAGAAACATAGTTTCCCTAGATGTATTGGTCCTTCTTCATCCATTGGCGGCTTCTATTCCTCCCAAAAGTGTCCTAAAAAAGTGTGGCGTTGCGCGTTTGACCGTGCAACTGATATTTAAATTACCTAAAAAACACAAAAAACATATCTTTGCTAAAATATGCTAAGAGACTTCAAAATTGGTCTAGGAGATGATGTTTGGTGTAGTTAGGCTTGGAGTGAAGCCTCTGAAAGTATGTCAATCTTCTCCTTCTCCTTTTGGTGAGTTAGGGCTTCAATTTTTGCCTTTACAGCCTTGAGTTTTTCCCTCACATTCCTTTCTCTGTTGGCATAGTGTTTGGCCATTCTCGCTTGAATGTTGTTGTACTTTTTAGATTTCTTCAATAACTTCTCCAAGTGATCATTGATGGCCTGAAGCCAAACTTTGTTGTCTTCTTTGATCATATCCAAGAATTGATCATCAAGCATAGCTTCATCAACTATCTCCCTTTGCCTTTGTCTTTTATGTTCCAAGGCTCTTTTCAAACCTTTAGTTCTAGGCCTGCCTCTTAGTGCTTGTTCATATTTCCATTTCAAGCAAACCATGCTTCTCAAGTTTCTCTTCTAACAAAACCTTGGATTTTTCTGCCTCACTGTATGGTCTATTTTCTTCTTCTGCAATGGTGTTTTAATGTCAAACCCCAGGGAGGTATTAGGTTGTTGGAATGTGGTTTTTTGGGAGTAAGGAATGGGGAAGGGGAATTGAATGAGATGGGTAAAGGGATTTATGTAATGGAGGAGGGGATAGGGAGTATTAATATGATGGATTTTGGGGTTGGGGTTTGGGATCCTAAGTAGTTGTAGACCCTAGGGCTTAGGGTTTTGGGACAAAGGTTTAGAGAGTATTGGGATAAAGGGTTTAGAGAAAGGAAAAGGGAGAGAAAGTGTACGGGAGTGTATGAAAGTGTAGGGGAGTTTAATTTGGGAATTGAGAGTTCAAGGGTGGTTTTGAGGGAGATCTATGGTTTTAGATGTGAGAAAAACACCAAATCTTCAATAAACTTTTAAAACACCTTAATAAATGAATGTAGGAGGAGAAGAATGTTATATTTTTCTATAACTCACTTGCTGAAGGTTTGGAGGTGATTTCATGGACTTTGGAGGTGATTCTAGCTTTCCTGTACAAGTGAGCAGTGCCACAAGGAAGTGCACAGCGCCACAAGGAAGTGCCTCTTTGGCAAGTGTGTAGAGCCAGAAGCAAGTTCCTAACGCCGACTTCAAATAAATTTTTTAGTGCCTTCCCGAAGTCCAAATTGAGCCCATGATAGCTCATTAGAAATATCTCTCTCTTGGCGACACAATGGACCTATCAAGCACTAAAAATAATCAATTATAGCTCCTCAAAAATCAATTATCCAAATACTGGTCAAAAAGTGCAGAATGAGGGTGCAAAAATTAAGTGTGATCTTCCAGGAAAAGTTTGGACGTCTTTCTCAACTCCAAATTGCACCCATGATAACTCATTGGAAATATCTTTCTATCTAGTTATCATTTGACTCATCAAGAAAGTCATTTGGACAATAAAGCTAGAAAAAAAATTGATTTTCCCAAGGTCACATCAGGAACTTCTCACAGATTACTTATCATATCACATCATTATAAAGGAAAGGTAAGAATTTTAAATGGACGAAAGAGTGTGAGGGTAGGTTTGACCAGCTTAAGCAGTTGTTGACACATGGACCAGTATGATAGATTGCAAATCTGGATAAAACAGTTTTTAGTATGTACAGATGTTTGCAAGAGAGGACTTGGTGGAGTCCTTATGCAGGATGGACAAGTGGTATGTTATGAGTCCCAAAAATTGAAAGAGAATGAGAAGAACTATCCCACGCATGATCTTGAGTTATAAACAATTATACATGCACTGAAGATGTAGAGGCACTATATTCTTGGTAGGAAGTTTGTGCTTATGATTGATCACATTGGGTTGAGGTATTTGTTTGACCATCCGAATCTGAAAGCCAGTCAGGCTAGATGGTTGGCCATGACTAGCGAGTTTGAATTCGAGATCAGGTATATCAAGGGTAAAGAGAACATGGTGGTAGATGCTCTCAACAGAAGGGTACATGTACATCACTTGGCAACTATGAGCTCCTATGGGATAGACTTACAGGATAGGATCTTGCTAGGAAGAAAACAGGATGTTAGGTATATGGAGATTGTACACAGGTTGCAGCAAGGTGATAATATAGGTACAGGTCATGGTACATGTACAGGTGCATGTACATGTGGCAGTATAGGCACATGTACAAGTACAGGTGCAGGTGCAGGTGCACAGGGCATGGACTATTGTCTTACACTAGTGGGATTGGTCAGGGTCGAAGACAGGATATATGTAATGGATAACAATGAACTCAAGAAGGTGATCTTCAGGTAATTTCATGTGAAACCTTATTTGGGTAACCCAGGTTATCAGAAGACACTCATAGCAGTGAAGAGATGTTACTATTGGCAGAATCTGAAGAGGGATGTAGCAGAGTTTGTGGTGAGATGTTTCGACTGTCAGCGAGTGAAATCAGAGTGCAAACATCCAGGTGGATTGCTATAGCTAATCGTTATTCCCAAGTGGAAATGGGAGGTCATTTCCATGGATTTCATCATAGGGTTTCCAAAGATAGTGAAACAACATGATTCCATCATGGTCATTATGGACAGGTTAACAAAGGTTGCACACTTCATTCTAGTAAAGTCTACATTCTCAGCTAGTGATGTGGCACAAGTATTTATCAGAGATGTGGATAGACTACATGTTGTCCCGAAGAGGATTGTGTCAAACAGTGATGTGAAGTTCAATTCCAAGTTTTGGAAGGAGTTATTCATAGGTTTGAGCACTCAGTTTGCCTTCAGCACAACTTAGCATTCAAGTTGGGGAACAAGTGTATTTGTGCATCAAACCAAAGAAGAGCTCCTTGCATATTGGATCATGTGGCAAGTTGGCACCAAAATTTTGTGGACCCTTCAGAATTATTGAGAGGATTGGGCCAGTAGCCTATTGACTTGCACTGCCTTTGATAGTGAAATTCCATGATGTTTTCCATGTCTCATTGCTTAAGAAGTATGTTAAATATTTTGATCATGTGATTGAATAGTTTGTATTGAAGGTGGAACTAGATGGATAATTCCAGCCAGAGCCTTAGTGTATATTGTAGAAAAAGGTGCTCATTCTCCAGAACCAAGCAATAGAGAAAGTTAAAGTGTAATGGAAGCACTTTGGGCTCAATGAAGCTACATGGGAGATGGTGGATCAGATGCGAGCTATGCATCCTTCTTGTTTTGCAATTGAGGCAAAGCAACTTTGATATGGTGGTTTGGTGATTGTTTATGGTGGTTTGATGATTTCTTATGGTGGCTAGTTTCTTATGGTGGTTTGGTAGTTGATTTATGGTGGTTTAGTATTTGCTTATGATGGCTTGCTAGTTGCTTCTTGGTCGTTTAGTATTTTATTTATGTTGGTTTAGTATATGGGTTACGACAATCTATATATGCTTTATCATGGTTGATACATGCTATATGATGTTTTGATATATGCTTTATGATGTTTTGACATATGCTACATGATGTTAGTATATGTTTGATATATGTTTTGGTATATGATTTGGCATATGTTTTGGTATATATGATTTTGATGATGTTGCTATATGTACACCCGTGTATGGATGTAAATACCTTAACGAGTTGTGTTATAAAGCTCCACTATGTGGTATGGGTGTCATGTCATTAAGATTATGTTGTTATGTTACTATGTTATCATGTGCCTACGTTGTCATGATGTTATGATGTCATGTGGATTGGCACTCAGCATGATGATCATTGTAAATACCATCATGAGTTGTGATATAAAGCTCCATTATGTGGTATGTTGTCATGTTGTCATGATGTTATGTCTTTAGCCAATATTTCATTGTAAATACTGCATCGAGCTCTGTTATAAATCTCCACAAGAAGTATGTCTTCTTTCAATAGGTTGATGAGGTATATGTGCAATTGAACATCGAGGATGGTTTCCCCCAAGGGGGAGGGTTCTATAATAGCCCTAGTGAAAAAATCCCATGTAATAAATGTTAACCACGGATGATTGGGACACTTATTCCAAGTTGAATGTTGGGCAGGACATCCTAGTGTGTGTTCGTTTGGTTGTTTATGGCTAAGGAATTTGGAAAAGGAAATGGCTAAGGCATTAAAATGCAAAATGTCATTTTTGACACATTTATTTATGAAAATAATGGAAATTAGGAGAAAAGGGAGGTGAAAGGTCACAAGATGCATGTGAGGAGGAAAATGGAGGAAAATAATTGAAAATGAAGAAAATAGAGGCCTCGTTCGTAAAAGGCTTCTGAGGATCATTTGGTAACCTTTTTTCAGTTTAGCTTTGGAGCTCTATTATTATTCTCTCTCCCTCATACTCTTGGACACTTAGAGTTTTCCTGGAGCACTTTGGCATTGGAGCAAGAAAGGAAAAGAAGGCAAGAGGAAGCAAAGATCAAGAAGGGAAAGTGAAGATCAAGCAACTACAACAGCCTTCATTGCAGGTATCAACTTGCATGTGTATTTTCCTTGCTAGATTTGGCATGCATGATATTACATGTGTTTCTTTTCTACCATGACATGGGTTTTTCCAGGTGTGACAATATTTTCAGCCTAGCCTTTCCATTTCCTAATAGCTCTGATGAGGTGGGTTCTCTCATGCGGTTTGTGTGGGATGGCCAGATTGGATTCGAAGCTTAGTGGGGTGGATCTCTGAATTGACAAACACATGGTGCTAGTGGTCCCTAAACCAGACTAAGGATGCATGAAGCCATTAGCCTAGTAAACCCTGAACTTGAATGTGAGTTGTGGTAAAGCCAGATTGTGTGCCTTGGTGGGCCTAGGAATCCTTGTCGGTGAATGGCAAGTGTTGGCTCGTGGAAGAGGTATGTTTTTTTCCCTCATTTACTTGATTAATAATATGGTTTTCATGAATTTTCTCTCATCTTGAACATGTTCTCAAAGAAAAGACTATGAAAAATGAAGTTGAACAAATTACATACTTTTAGCATTAAAAGCCTAAGTTTTCACTTGTTTATGTGCATAATTACTGGATTGTACAACTGATGTTCCTTTGGATAAGATAGCAATGCCAATAAAGGAAGGTGTCGTTATTTCAACTGCGCGAGCCAAGCTAAAGGTAGGAGGAAAAACATGGAATTAACGTGGAAAATCTGATAATTCATCCGAGTAATCCTAAGGATCTTCCAATCCTCATGATAAGCTATGATTTGCTAGCATTTCATAGAGAATATATAACGCTAGTAGATGAAAAGGGATTTTCACTTTTAATCATTGTTAATTGCCAATAAGACTGCGAATGTAGATTCAACCTTAATGATTGTAGTGATTTTGTTTTTATTTTTTACAGTCAATGAAGAACTTGGGGGTTTCACATTAAATCCGTGCATTGACTTTCTATAGCGGTTCCTTCTAGAGGCTTTCAGCCTGGTCGTTGGAAGATATACTACTCATTTGTATTATGTTAATTACACTCTTTTGTCAAGATTTATGTTGTTGTTCCTTCTACAAGTTGAGATAGATGAAGTTTTACATCTCAATTAATGTCATTTTTATAATTCACAGTGAAGTAAGCCTTGTATTTGATTGTTGTTTTCTCTTTGCATACACTTTCTGCGATTACAAAATTTATTATTTCTAGCTTTGGATGCTCCTTTTGATTAGCTTAATTTGAGAAGTTTCCTTCAATGTAGGTTTTAAGCCCGTACAAAAATTACCTGCATATGAATTCTAAAACACAGAAAATAAACAATGCGAGAGAATAACACATAAAACACATATACACAGAGATTTTCCCCTAGATCCAAAAACCAGGGCTACCAGCTTGATTTTTCATTATGTTACTTTCAATGTTACAATACATATTTATACATGTCAAAGCATCCAATACCATGGACCGAAAACCATCGCGTCCAAAACCATGGACCGAGAACCATTGCGTCCAAAACCATGTGCAAAAAATCATGCACAAAACCATAGGTAGGTCCGCCCAACCTAATATAGGGTCCAAAAACAAAATTTTCGGGGCACTGCCCTAGACCCCATAGAGTGGGGTTACCTGCACCCCTCAAACCCCCTGTGATCCCCCCCCCCCCCCCCCTTGCTACGTTATCGGCACAATTAAGGGGGGGCTTTGCCCCTCTTCTAACCCCCCAGTTAACTACGTGGGCTAGTCATGGAAAGAATATAACACAACCCAACATTCTCCCACTTGTTGTTTTCTTTCCACAACGGGCTACAAGAGAGCTTAGTCATTTATCCAGCCCTGCAATGCCCATTTTTTCTCTACACCAAGAGAACTTGTCAGAGCTCACATATTTTGTCAATGCATTTGCAGTATTCTTCATAGTGTCCACCTTTACCAACAACACCTTTTTGTCTTCTATCATATCCCTCACAAAGTGATATTAAACATCAATGTGCTTTGTCTTTGAATGATATGCAGGGTTCTTTGCCAAGAAAATTTCACTTTGGCTATCACAATCTATCCTTATAGCTCCCTGTACTAACCACATACTTGAACACAATCTCTACAACCAAACTACTTCCTTGCTTGCATGAGTGGCTGCCATGTATTCTGCCTCTGTAGTTGATAGTGCCACTACAAATTGTTTCTTACTCATCCATCTGACTACACCTCCAAATAGGTTAAATACATACCCACTTGTAGATCTTCTTTGATCCAGATCTCCAGCCTAGTCTGCATCAACAACGCCATGAATATCCAACACTTTGTCCAATCCTGGTCTTCCTTGGTCGAAAAAACCATAATCACTAGTGCCACGCAAATACCTGAAAACCCGCTTCACTGTTGTTCAGTGCTCCTTCCCTGGTTTTGACATAAACCTGCTCAATACTCCCACTGCATGTGCAATGTCTGGTCTAGTACATACCATTGCATACATCAGACTACCGACTACACTTGAATATGGAACATGGGACATGTCCTCTTCCTCTTATTGTGTCTTGGGACACTGTTCAGCAGATAACTTTACACCTACAAGAATAGGAACCTTCACCGGTTTACTATCTTGCATATTAAACCTCTGCAATATTGTCTCGACATACTTCCTCTGGTTTAACCAGAGTTTCCTCTTTGTCCAATCTCTTTTAATTTCCATGTCCAAAATATAGTTTGTAGCACCAAGATCTTTCATGTCGAATTTGGAGGACAAATGGGTCTTCAAATCCTGGATAATTTCTTTGTCATTTCCAACCAGCAACATATCATCCACATATAAGACCAGATAAATAACATGGTCACCAATTAATTTGAAATATACACAATGATCTGCTTTTCTTCTGGTGAAACCAAGTCCCCGTATAAATGTATCAAATTTTTGATACCACATCCTTGGTGATTGTTTTAACCCATACAAAGACTTCTTTAACTTGCATACCAGTTCTTTCTTACCCTTTGCCACAAAACCTTCAGGTTGCTTCATGTATATCTCCTCTTCCAGATCCCTATGAAGAAATGATGTCTTCACATCCATCTGTTCTATCTCAAAATCAAAAACAGTAGCAACAAATAAAAGTAATCTAATAGAATTTGCCTTGGCAACACGAGAAAAAATATCACCAAAATCAATTCCGAGCACCTGGGAATAACCTTTTGCTACCAACCGAGCTTTGTATTTCTCCACCTTTCCTTCTGCATTTGTCTTCTTCTTGAACACTCATTTGCTGCCAATGGGTTTCCTTCCATTCGACAACTCCACCAAATCCCAAGCCTCATTTTTGTGCAAAGATGCCATTTCATCAACCATGGCCTCTTTCCAGAGTTTTCCATCCTCTGAATCTACTGCTTCCTTCACAGTTTTGGGATCGTCATCAATAATAGATAAAGCAAAATTTGAATAGAAAGTAAATGGACTATACCTTTCTGGCTGCATTCTTTCTCGAACTGATCTTCTCACACCCAGAGTTTGTGGCTCTTCATCTTCTGATTCCTCCTCTGCTGTAGAGTTTGATTCGTCCTCATTTAGCTCAAAATCTATCTTCTCAGGTTCCTTTGGTTGGACTTCATGTTTATTAACATCTTTCACCTCTCTGAACACCACATCTCGGTGGTACACAACCTTCCTTGTTACGAGGTTCCAAAGCTTATAACCCTTTAAACCATCCTTATACTCAATAAATATGCACTTTTCAGATTTATTATCCAACTTGTTCTTTTCTCCTTTGGAACATGTACATATGCATCACATCCAAATACCCTCAAATGTGAAAGAGAAGGTTTCTTACCAATCCATACCTCTTGTGGAGTCTTATCTTCCAATGTTGATGAAGGTGATCTGTTGACTAGGTAACATGCAGTCTCCACCGCCTCTCCCCAGAATTCTTGTCCTAACCCAACACCACTAAGCATGCTTCTTGCCCTTTCCATCAACATCTTGTTCATTCTTTCTGCAACTCCATTTAGCTAAGGTGTATATGGAGTAGTCTTCTTCCGTGCTATACCACACTTCTTACAGAATTCTTCAAATTCCTTACTCCAAAACTCTCCACCATTATCTTTCCTCAGCACGTTTATCTTCTTCTATGTCTGGTTTTCCACCAGAGCCTTAAATTCTTTAAACCTGTCAAATACTTCAGATTTATTCTTAAGGAAATATATCCATGTATTCCTTGAGAAGTCATCTATAAATGATACATAGTACACAGACTTACCCAGTGATGGAACCTTCACAGGTCCAAACACATCACTATGCACAAGCTCTAATATATGTTTTGCCCTTTTACCACCAAAGGGGAAACTCACCTGATTCTGCTTCCCATATACAAAATTTTCACAGAAATCAAAATCCAAAGAGCTATTACTCATACCTTCTACCATACCTTTACCATGAAGTATTCGAAGGCCCTTCTCTCAAATATGTCCAAGCCTTTGATGCCACAGCATGGTCTTCTCTCCAGAGACCACTAGATTTTCTGCTCGACTTTCAGGAACCACAAAACTGTTGCACCCATCAAATAACAGTGCTATCTTGCAGCTTGTATAGAGTTCCAATCTGAACTCCCAGCATCAATACCAGTGCTCCCCGAACCATTTTGCAGGTATCCTTCTTGAACACTATTTTTACACCTGCATCATCCAGCTTGCTTACGAAAATCAAATTTCTAGCCAATGCAGGAATATGTAGAACACCTGGAAGTGTTCTAACCCTTCCACCTTGCAACTTCAACTTTAATTTTTCGTGATCAACGATTCTAGCCTTCCTGTCATCCCCCAAGAAGACATCACCACCATCATATTTCTCATACTCGCAAAACCACTCTCTATGAGGAGTGAAGTGAAAGGATGCACCTGAGTCAATCAACCATGCTTCATAATCTACATTTGTATTTGAAGAAGCCAAGTACACATCCCCACCTTCATCTGAGGTGGTTTTCGCCTCTGTAGAAGGAGCATCATCAGATCCCTTTCCTTTGTCAGGAGCTTTAGATTTGCAATCCCTTTTGTAGTGCCCTTCCTTTCTGCATTTCTAGCACACCATATTTACAGGTTTTCCTGGAGATTTAGATCTCCCTCTAGATTTAGATCTCCCACTCGATGACTTATTTTTGTTTCTATTCTGGGACCGTCCTCGTACAGACAAGGCATTTCCATTATGACTCTCCATATTTTCCTGTCTCATCTCCTCCGTCAGCAAGGATGAGACTATTTCATCAAACTGCAAGGCAGTTGCATTGCTACCTATTGTAATAACCAGACTATCCCGTGAATTTGGTAGAGAACACAACAAACTGATGCACTTATCTTCATCTGAAATTTTAATATCAACAGATAATAACTGACTTACCACATTATTAAATTCGTTTAGATGTTCTATCACCAAGTCTCCATCTTTCATCCTCATGTTATACAACTTTTTCCATAGGAACAGTTTATTCACCAGAGACTTAGATTGGTACAAATTCCATAACTTGTCCCACAAAGCCTTCGGCATAGCTTCCCCTGATACATTCAACAATACTGAATCTGAGACACAAAATTGTATTGTGCTCTTAGCCTTCCGATTCAACTTCTTCCATTCTTCATCGGACACTCCCGTTGGTTTAGTACTTGGATCTACCATGACCCACTGATCTTTATCCACCAACAGATCCTCCATCTTGATTTTCCATAACTCAAAACTCTGACCATTAGTTGATTCTGTCCAAAAATTTCCAGTGAAAATGGGATCTCTGT